>JARYHS010007075.1:103815-136797 GCA_031002005.1 Vandiemenella viatica
ATGTGTATTAAATCGGCACCACTATAACAACACATATTCTATCAGCAAAAGTTTCCTAAACCAAGACATTACTAAACAGGAGGCTCACGTTTCTGGCGATATATTAAAGAAAATGGTTAATTTGTAGTTAAAAATCTAAAATTAAATAATATATATATATATATATATATATATATATATATATATATAAACAAATACAAGAACATATTATACTCACATGAGTAACAGTTGTATAATAACAAAATTTTATTAGTACACTGTTTTAACTGATAATCCAATACTCCTTCTGTTTCTGGTTGTTTCTCCAATAATCACAATGCAAAATTAATAGAATATTGTATTGAACATAAGATAACAATTTGAAACGGGTAGAACAAATAACACAAGCGTAACAATTATTACATTAGTAGGATTCTATAGTTCTACTAAAAATTCAATTGAAATCAGAATAGTTAGATTGAAACAAATGTAACAACATTGTTCACGATTATTAAAATCCATAAAGATTTCAGGGTCATTAAATACAAAAACTATAACTAAATACTAGGACGAAATAAATTTCTTGCAGACCAAATGCCTTGTAACTCACTCAGATAAAGCTATATAAGAAAATAATTCTTGAGAGTTTTAAAGATAATCAACGTGCATTACAATGTTATCACTGTGTTTACAAAAGCAGCAATTAAAAGTAAAAAGAATTCTGAAATTAAACCTCTTGATATTGTGTAAATGTGTTCTTCAAGTATATATAAAAACAGATTTATTCTGGGTTTTCTAGACACCAGAAAGTACAAAGATCTTCTAAAAACTATCCCGAAAATGAACCTTCCCCAGAGTTAACTTTTTGATGACTTTTAAGATTACCCAACTATATAAAAGATTTCCCACAAACGTGGCAAGAAAACGGACGCTCACCAGTATGAAGCATTTTATGTTTCTTAAGATGATGTGGATATGTAAAAGATTTGTCGCAGACGTCACAGTGAAATGGCCGTTCACCTGAATGTATTCTTTGATGTTTTTCATATCATGAAACGCCGCAAAAGATTTTTGATTTACTGTTGATATTCTTAGCTTTAACTTATTTTGATAATACGCCATGGTCCTTAAAAGTATGTTTCCTTCACTCGGCAGGCTGTTCAACAAAACATTTTAAAAAAATAATAACTATTTTGATAAAGTATCACTTTTTTTCAATTATTTAGCAAATAGAATGTGTAAATTCTAACAAAGTCACCACAAAAATGTGACAGGTTGGCTTTTGAATGATTATTCTATTTTAGAAAAGTTCGTCACATTGTTGACCTACAAGCCGCCATACAATTTGACAATTTTCTCTCCAGTAACAACATTGATTTTAGAAAATGATTCAGAAGTGTGAATCAAACAAATTCCGACATTGGTCTGTAAACTAAAAGTAAATGGAAATAAAAAAAAACTAAGATATATTTCAGCTGCAGTGCTTTTGTCAACTAAAAAATAGTAAGCGCTTCACAGCAGAATTTAACTATTGTACTTCCCACGGAACAATATTGAACAACAGGACGTGGTAAAGCAGTTACCACTGTGCAGGTTGATCGCACAGACACAATCTCATCTTGCTGTGTGTATGATATTTTTGTTAACTGTTTCAAATCAAAACGAACTGCATATACACAACATTTTGGCCTTTAGCAATCCAAATGGTTTTTTTTTAAATACAATAAAAATACCACAAAATTGAAGGAAAATGATTTGCCTTCCTTAATTCATGCTGATGCTTACCACTATAATTTAAGTGGTTTTAAGAAAGCGTTTTCCTCTTATAAGACATACTCAAATATTCACTTATTATGTTAACAGCAATCATAACCTGATTGCACTAAAGAATATTTCAGTTTATCATATGAGGCTATAATAAAAAACACAAGTAACCAATTTGAATAATATATGTGCCTTTAATGATAATTTACATTTTTATGATATTTGTGTTAATTGATGTTTACTGTCGTAAATGAGTTACAATTTAATTTTATAAGGTCATTGTATAGACACTGTAAAGGGATGGATGGGTAGAAGATAAGAATTGTTTTTCCCACCAATTTGTTTTCTTATCTTCCTTCTGGGTGTAAAAATTGTGCCTATTTAAATTAGAATGATTTCAGTTATTTCAAAAGTAGGTGGCAGTTATAAAATAAAATTATTTTGTTAACTCATTTTTGTCGAATAATTCATTTTGAGATTACTTCACTGCATATTTAGCTCTAGTTCAGAATTTATTTTGACAGGTAAGCCAGTCAATCTGCATTTCTTTTCTATTATCCTGCATATGGATTACCAATATTATTAAATAACTCTGAGTTTATGCCCCACTGGTAATTTACTGAAACAACTACTTCATAAATATGCAAATCATCACTGGAAATTCTTTGAGGTATCTGTTAATCAGCAGTTCATTACATAACCTCTCTTTGTATATCTTAGCTACAGAATGAAGAAATTGCAACAACCTATTTCCCAAATTCAATTTCTTAGATTACAATAATAGTTATGACTTATATTTCACATGCTATTCCCAGCTCTTCTCCTATCATCCAGTCAGATCCCCTAGAAAACATGTGCACAATTATGCAACAAGCCACATAATGGAATTCCTGTAGTATGTATGGAGGAGTATATAAAATACACTGTACTATACAAAGCAGATTTGTTAGAGAATACTTTAGAACTGTCTTATAAACATTTGGTTCAACTACATTGTTTTTTTTGTAACAGTTTAACGTCCCTTTTTAACAACGTGGTCTTTTAGAGACGGGAAAGGATGGGGGCAAGGAATGGGATGGAATTCGGCCATGGCCTTTTTTAAGGAAGCGTCACGGCATTCACCTGGAGTGATTTGGGGAAACCATGGAAAACCCAAATCAACTACATTAGTAAAGTATTTACCACAAATTGAGAAATAAATCAATTTTTGGATAAGGATAGCAAGAAACTGGAATAATTTCCATCAGAAATGTGCCATTTAGCTGAGAAACTATTGCCTTATGATGTGTTTGATTTTGGAGCAGAAACATTATGTATAGCTTTACAAAAAATCATGATTTATTTTGGTACTTAAGTGAATATAAATGTTCCGATCACCATTCTTATTGGAATTATAACATCGAATATTAATATGAAAATAATATTGAAAATTAATATGATTTATTAAAATGTGATTAATATACCATAAGAAGCAAATATATTTTTCTTCCAGTATGTTATAAAAAGCAGGCTTCTGAGAAGCTTACAAGGTACCAATAAATGTGTATTAAATCGGCACCACTATAATCAGTGATGAAATCAACAACACATATTCTATCAGCAAAAGTTTCCTAAACCAAGACATTACTAAACAGGAGGCTCACGTTTCTGGCGATATATTAAAGAAAATGGTTAATTTGTAGTTAAAAATCTAAAATTAAATTATATATATATATATATAAACAAATACAAGAACATATTATACTCACATGAGTAACAGTTGTATAATAACAAAATTTTATTAGTACACTGTTTTAACTGATAATCCAATACTCCTTCTGTTTCTGGTTGTTTCTCCAATAATCACAATGCAAAATTAATAGAATATTGTATTGAACATAAGATAACAATTTGAAATAGGGTAGAACAAATAACACAAGAGTAACAATTATTACATTAGTAGGATTCTATAGTACTACTAAAAATTCAACTGAAATCAGAATAGTTAAATTGAAACAAATGTAACAACATTGTTCACGATTATTAAAATCCATAAAGATTTCAGGGTCATTAAATACAAAAACTATAACTAAATACTAGGACGAAATAAATTTCTTGCAGACCAAATGCCTTGTAACTCACTCAGATAAAGCTATATAAGAAAATAATTCTTGAGAGTTTTAAAGATAATCAACGTGCATTACAATGTTATCACTGTGTTTACAAAAGCAGCAATTAAAAGTAAAAAGAATTCTGAAATTAAACCTCTTGATATTGTGTAAAGGTGTTCTTCAAGTATATATAAAAACAGATTTATTCTGGGTTTTCTAGACACCAGAAAGTACAAAGATCTTCTAAAAACTATCCCGAAAATGAACCTTCCCCAGAGTGAACTTTTTGATGACTTTTAAGATTACCCAACTGTATAAAAGATTTCCCACAAACGTGGCAAGAAAACGGACGCTCACCAGTATGAAGCATTTTATGTTTTCTTAAGATGATGTGGATATGTAAAAGATTTGTCGCAGACGTCACAGTGAAATGGCCGTTCACCTGAATGTATTCTTTGATGTTTTTTCATATCATGAAACGCCGCAAACGATTTTTCCACACATTTCACAAGAAAACGGGCGTTCACCTGAATGAAGCTTCTGATGACTTTTAAGATTACTAGACTGTGTGAATGATTTTCCACACAATTCACAGGTAAATGGGCGTTCACCTGAATGAATTATTTGATGAGTTTTAAGATTACTAGACGATGTAAAACCTTTCCCACATACTTCACATGAAAACGGGCGTTCACTGGAATGACTTCTTTGATGATTATACAAGCTGACTGGATATTGCGAAAGATTTTCCACATACTTTACAAACAAACGGACATTCACCAGTGTGTACTCTTTGATGGTATTTAAGAGACATGTGAATGTGTAAAAGATTTGCTGCAAAATTCACAATTAAAAGGTCGTTCACCTGAATGAATTAATTTATGTGTTTTTATGTATTGAAATGAAGAAAAGAATTTTCCACACACATCGCAACGAAACAGCCGTTCTTTAGAGTGACACTTTTTATGATTTTTAAGGTAATGAGACATTGTAAAAGATTTTCCACATACTTCGCAAATAAACGGACGTTCACTTGAGTGAGTCTTTTTATGATTTTTAAGGGTACTAGACACTGTAAATGATTTTCCACACACATCACAAGAAAAATTGCATTCACCTGAATGACTTGTATAGTGTAATTTCAGAGAATTGGGTTGCTTAAATGATTTCCCGCAAACTGTACAATCAAACGGCCGCTCATGTGAATGAATTCGTTGGTGTTTCTTAACGTCTGCCACTCTGAGTAAAAGATTTTCCACAGACTTCACAGGAAAACGGACGATTACCTGAATGAATCATTTGATGAGTTTTAAGATATCCAGACAGCGTGAAAGATTTTCCACATACATCACAAGAATAGGAGCGTTCATCTGAATGGGTTAATTTATGAGTTTTAAGATTACAAGACTGATTAAACATTTTTCCACAGATCTCACAGGAAAACTGACATTCACCTGAATGGATATTTCGATGTATTCTTAAGAGAAGACGATTCATGTAAAACATTTTCCACAAACTTCGCAAGAAAACAAGCGTTCACCTGAATGTAAAATTTGATGTTTTTTAGGTTTCCTAGATGTCGAAAACGATTTTCCACAGATTTCACAAGAAAATGGTAGTTTATCTGAATGAATCAACTGATGAATTTTAAGATTTGCAGGTACAGCGAAAGATTTCCCACAAACTCCACAAAGAAATGGGCGGTTACCTGAATGAATTCGTTGATGTTTTCCTAAACCATTGGAGTGCGCAAAGGATTTTCCACATTCTTCACAAGAGAACGGGCGTTAGCCAGAATGAGTCATTTGATGTCTTTTTAAATCAATAGATTTTGAATACGATTTTGCACATACTTCACAATAAAATCGGTGTTCAGATGAATGTATCTTTTGATGCTTTTGAAAAACAGTAGACTGCATAAACGATTTTCCACAAATCTCACAAGAAAATCGTTGTTCCTCTGAATGACTCGCTGTATGTCCTTTAAAACTACAGAAATGCAAGTAGTTATGACAGACTTCATCAGGGAATTGTTGTATAGACAAATCACTAGTCTTATCACTTTTAAGATCAAAAGACTGATTGGAAGGGTTTCCTTTTTTTTCATGTGTCATGGAGTATATAAAAGAGTTTGTAGAGACTTTAGTTTGAAATGGATATTCACTTGAATGGATTCTATGATGAGTTTTAAGATCGTCAGAGGGTGGAAAATATTTTCGACACAGTTTATTGCTACTCCTCTCATTGAATATTCTAGTATTTTTTAGTATTCTTAATGTGACTGTTTCTGTAACTTTCCAATGGTTCTTCCTGTGTGATATCTCTTATAGGTTCATCCATAAAGAGTTTCTGCTTGTAATTGTGATTTTCATTATGACAGTTATGGGCATCTCTAAAAAAAATAAAAAAAAGGTCTTATTAACAACACACCAGAAACCAGTTCACAAATTATTCTTAAAAATAATAAGGTAATATAAAAATGGAGTACATAAAAGATATATATTAATTACACATACGTTTTTCAACAATAAGTGGTAGATAATGCTATTTAAAAGTAAATATTGTCAATTATAGTGGCCTGTATTGTTTCTCAATAAATAGTTAGAGGTTGAGATCACTGGAGATGGTAAAGGACTGGGGTCAAGGAAAGAAATTGAACTTTTCCACTGGCTTTTGAAAGGACCATCCTGTCATTCATGTGGAGTGATTTCAAAAACTATTCTGTAAGGCCAGCCTGGGATTCAAAATTCTATATTTGTGAATCCCAGGCCAGAGCATTACCATGCACACACCATGCTTTACTAAAAATCATTAATTTTAAAAACACCTAGGATAGAATGAAGAAGATACAAAACTGTAAATGAAAAACACCGCCTATCAGCAACTGGTTTTATTGATATAGGCTCAGACGCATTTTGCCCTTGTGGAATGGGGCATCATCAGTGACTGTGATTATATACATGTTGTTGTTAACTAAATTACAATATTAATATACATAACTAACTAATAATAAACTACATTCTACTTACGACTTATGGTTTAGGCAGTTACATGATACATCCACAGTCACTGACGATGCCCCATTCCACAAGGGCGAAACTGCGTCTGAGCCTATATCAATAAAACCAGTTGCTAATAGACATTGTTTTCATTTACAATGGTGTAACAAGCAACTGTGGAAGGATCACCAATATACCATGTAAGATACAAAACAGTTAGACAACTACATATTAAAATACTAACATGGTATAACCAATCAATCTGTGAAACCCCATCAAATCAATAACAATTTATTCTTAATAAATAACTTTACAATACCAGTTAAAAGTTGATATAATTATTGTTTACACAATGATTAGAAGTTGTAAAATTGTTACTAAAAATGTAATTTCATGTATTATACTTCTGGAATTAGTAGACATAATTATTCTATCAAGAATCGAGTCCATTATAAAAAATATGGGACTTCTGGTTAATGTGGCAGTAGTTTTGTTCCCTACTCAGAACAATAGCTAATATCATAACAGACAGATAACATTAAATAATTTAATAACTGCTTCTCTCTTTACAAATATCATTCAAGAAATATTTATTGCTAGTTTTTAAAAAGTTATCAATTTGCTCAAAGTTAAAATTTATTATAATACAGCATTATTAATTTCAAATAAATATTTATGCTCATAAACTAAAATAATGATTGAAATAAATTAAAATTTTAGAGAAGGACTGTGCTACAAAAAAATGATTTTATGTAGTCATTACTTTTGAAATTTTTCTATTAATTGCACTGCCATATTAGAACTAATTTTTGCACATTGGTTTTAAATTATTGTTACACTAAAAGCAGGGAAATACAAAAATCCCAGCTTCAATCTACTTACCTGTAATATTTTACATCTAAATTATCATTCATATGATTTAAAGGTTTAAATTTGGAGTTTCCAGTGTATTTGTAATTATTTGAAATGTGTACATCAGAAAATCAAATCATATTTCTTGTGTGACTAAAAATATTGTTTTAGCAACATATTTTGAATTCTGATTTCTAATAAGATGTGTGATATAGCTAACTGTTAACATGTTTAAATAAACTGCTTAGCAAATTTTAGCTACTGTCTTGCCCGAGAAAAAAAAAGCAAATGGTAAGTACTGAAACAGATCACTGCAATATGAGAAAAAATGTTAAATGTATGGAAGTGCAGGAATTGTTCTGACTCTATTTTTGGATTTGAAAAATTATTTAAATAAAAGAACTATAGTGTCTGGGAGTTCGTTAGATTTAATTTGTCTTAAACAGCAGATTGTTAGAGATTAGATAGGAGTCAATACAATATCAGAGTCATTTGTTGGTTACACTGTAGTTAAAATAAGAACATTACTCATTCCAAAATACTATATAAAACATAACATCTAAATTAATTCTATATAAAACATAATGATATGTATTTTGCATTGATTTTTATTTTGGTGTTGCAGTCAATAATACTCTTATATATGGAAGTTTATACTTTAGTGCACTTACATTATATATACACAGGCAAATTATAGGCGCAGATATTTGTAAACTTAAAGAAGAATGTCAATTTTAACAATTTAATGAACAATTTGATGAAGAACTAATGTCTTCCAATTTTTACTGGTTACAATTGATGTTTGTTGAGCTGATGTAGTTAAATAAAAATATATGAAGCCTACCAATCAATTATTAACCCTTCTCCTACAGATCTAATGTTAAATAGCAATCTAGGCAGCCACATTTTGGTATTATAGTGATCTTGAAATCACTCAACTAGCTTCAATTATTCATTTATCTCTAACCATTTTTTTCTTTTTCTAGTTATGTTTTTATTTTACGTTATTAGAGACAAAATCAAATAAACAAATTGCCAGCCTATCACCTCTAATAAACAAACAGAACTTTATCTATTTCCAGTACTAGATTTTAGGTTCATACATATCTTCAACCAGTGATAATCACAATAGACTTCCATTTTATTGCACATCTTGAGATCACTCTAGTTAATAATCTCATTGTTTCAATAAATATGACAGGAACAAATTAGTACAGAAATAAAATCATCTTACCTTTTTTGTGAAATTCTGTTGGTATTTTTGTGATCATGTAGTGTGGCAAGATCTTCAAATACTTCAGAACAATAATCACAGACAAATAATGGAGGGCAAACAGAGGAGATATGGTGGAATACATGTTTGATTAGAGAGTACCAAGATAACAAAGTCTCACCACAATGTTTGCATATCTTGGATGGTATCCTTACATATACGTTATGACTGTATACATGTCTTATCAATGAATCCCGTGTATTTAGGAGATTAAGGCACATGACACATGTGTACTGCAATAGCCTGGCAACTGATGTGGTCCTGTAGCTCTTCTCATGAAATGTACTAACACTGCTAACATCAGATTCAACTGAAAGTCCACTTGTATTTGTCTGCCTATATGAAGAATTCTCCTCCATACTACCATCCACCTTTATACAGTTCTGAATGATAATTTTCTGTTGCAATTTAGCTTTTGACCTACAAAAAGATATAAAAATTTACAGTTTCTTTAAAAAGGGAGTAGTAAAAAAAAAAAATACAGAAGAATCACAACATATTTATGTAACTATAAAATACAATGGAATGATTTTCAAAACAAAGCTAAAGGGTAGAGTACAGTAATATTGATATGATTAATGAGTCTAGAGTACCAATAAATGTTAAATAGAATCAAATATGACATTACAATAGTCATTTATCTACAAGGAATACAGGTAATTAAAAAAAGTTTAAAATATTTAAAAGGTGATAGTATCCATCAAAATAAAACAAAAAATGTCTAATATATATTAATTTTCAAATGCATACTCTTGAAGTATTACCTGTCTATGGCAATTCATTCCTCAGCTCTTTGGTATTAGTAATCACATACTTTTCTTGGTTGGTAGTGTATGTCATTACATAGAGGACAAACCAGGACAGTTTCATAGAGTAATTCCTTGCGCCAAAGGACTTAGGCATGTATTGTATTGGATGTGTGTCAAATTGTGGACTTGTTACTAACTAAAGTATGTATTTGGAACAAATGTTTATTACTCATTTTGATGCATAATATCACCTGCTAAAATATTTTACACTTTTTTAACACCCTGTAGAAATTGTAGGTCTGGGAATTGGTAAAAAAAAAAAATTTGATAAAGAAACAAATAGTTGTGCATACCTCTTCAGTTAAAGAAAAAAGTTTATAGACGCACTTTATAATGGAAAAAGAAATATTTTGACCTGCTTAAATTTCTCTACAGCTATTTCAGCATTTTTTAAGAGCCATCTCTTCCACGAGATCTGTTTTCACCTAGTTTAAGATTTCAAATGAGCCTTAAACAAATGATGAACTCATTTTAAATCGTTTCAGCACACTTTAATTACTATTTTATAATTTAATTAATTAACATTCTATATTTTATTTCTAGTCAGTCTATAGTTAAAGTTTTCGAATACTGTTATAGATTTAAAATGGTTGTTTTTTCAAATTCAAAAGTGTGACCCTCTTACACACTATGTTCGGCCACCGCAGATTTTTCTTCTTGCCCAAGACGAACATTTCTGGCGTGCTCTACACATCGCTGAACAATGCATCGCTGTGTCTGTCCAATGTAGCCGCGGCCACATTCACATGGTATATAATATACACCAGGGGTTCGTAAACCTGGGTCATTTTTAACGCTGCCGACCAAGTTACTAATTTTAGTGGGTGGTCTATAAATTGTCTTGACTCCGTGTTGTGATAGCAGTCTACCTATTTTGAAACTTAGGGCACCCACAAACGGCAGAAACGCAAGGAAAATCGACGGGGAGATCAGATTGATACCAAGGGCCTTGCGTTTCTGCCGTTTGTGGGTTCCCTAAGTTTCAAAATAGGTAGACTGCTATCACAACACGGAGTCAAGACAATTTATAGACCACCCACTAAAATTAGTAACTTGGTCGGCAGCGTTAAAGATGACCTAGGTTTACTAACCCCTGGTGTATATTATATACCATGTGAATGTGGCCGCGGCTACATTGGACAGACACAGAGATGCATTGTTCAGCGATGTGTAGAGCACGCCAGAAATGTTCGTCTTGGGCAAGAAGAAAAATCTGCGGTGGCCGAACATAGTGTGCAAGAGGGTCACACTTTTGAATTTGAAAAAACAACCATTTTAGCCCGGGTCAAAGATTTTTGGGCCAGCGTTATTACAGAGGCTGTGGAAATTAGATTAACTGATTTATTAGTCAACAGGGACACTGGTTATCAACTCAGTGCGGCCTGGAACCCGGCGATTAAAATGCTGAAACAGTTTCGCGTCGGTCTCGAGCAGAAGAGCGGATGACGTAATCGCCTTGTGTTGGTTTTTGTCTTCCACCGTTTCCGTAGCAGCGGCTGAATAAACAAACAGTTAAACATTGACATCAGGTTGAAAATGAAGGCAGAGATGGACGCCTTCGAAACGTCCCGCAAATATGACATATTAACACGGCTGGAAGCTCGAGAAAAATATATTAATACTGTTATAGATTGTTCCATTATATTTCATAAGCGGCGTTTTTAGCGATCAATGAGTTCAATGAACTTTAGTTGATGTGCAGTAGTAATTTAGATGTTAGAAGTTTTATAGCATTGTGTAATAATTCTTCAGGCATTAATTTAAGCAATAACCAGCGTTTTATAATCTTTAATAATGCTCTGCTGTAGATATAATTTTTGATCACATGCTGAAAACGTTGTACACAAGTTCAATCTATTATGAATAACTAAAGAAATGTTTTGACTGTCAACATTTCATTACAGTTGAGTATTAAACATTACACTAACTTATGAAACCATTTCTTATGTAATATTTTAGAAATTTGTAAAATAATGGTATTTCAGTATAATGATACAAAATTAATAGAGGATTTAAAAAGTCAGAAAATATGTTAACTGAAATTACCCATCATAAAAATCCTAGATTGTGTTGTTTGTTTTCTGTCTGCCCTAGATTGGTGGCACTGCACTCATACACAACAACAGTTCATACTATGTTACAATGCGCTTGTTACAATACAAGAATGCAGGAAATATGGACCATATGCACTTAAAAATATATTTCATGAATAAAATAATAGTAAAGAAATATTTGTTTGTACAGATAACATGTAGAAAATAAATGTGTTGTATAACTGTAGGGTAGTTAGCGAAAAACAGAGTTTCCTAACTGAAATAAACTACTACATCCTTGAATAAAATCTTCTTGGGTACCTTGCCTGAGTTGGTCCATCGATAAAACACGACGTTTCAGTGGTCACAATTCTGGCGCCATTGTTAAGTGACTGCTGGCGTTTCTGAGAGAATAGCAGGTTCTGCCAACGCCGTAGGCGTTGGCTGTATTGGGGAAGGGGTAGCTGTCACCCTTATTGGTGACATCTGCCCCTACATTTTGTTTTGGACATGTTGACATTTCTATTGACAGTTTGTCATTGCTTGCTGTTCAGCAGAGTTTCTTTCAGTATGTAGGTTTTTTTATTATTTTTTTATCTACAACAACTCCAAGAATGGACCACGAAGTGGAGAGTTCGCATCAACGCAGAGAAGTTGCAGTCCATCATATTTCACCGGCGTGGAACCCCAAGACCACTCCAGCTGAACCTGTTCAGTGGCAGAATCCCACAACTGACGGTCGTCCGCTACCTGGGGGTCCACCTCGACGAACGGCTGACGTGGAGGCAGCAGGTACAAGACATCAAAACCAGGGTGGAGAGAAGGTTAAACATGCTCTATCCCATCATGAATATTAACTCCACGCTGCCTCCCCGCTGCGGAGTCCAGGTCTACCAGGCACTGGTAAGACCGATCATCGAATATGCGAGCCAGGCGTGGGGTTACGCCGCTTCCACCCATCTAAAGAAGCTGCAGGTACTACAAAAGAGGGCACTGAAAAGAGCCCTGCACGTGCCCCATCGCTTCCCGACGGCGGATCTACATGCGCTGGCCAACACACCCCTACTACGAGACAGACTCAGGACAGCAGCCCACCGGTTCTACCAGAAGGCAGCCACATCACAAAATGAGCTGATCAACAAGATTGGCGACTACGACGCAGACGACTACAGACACCCGAGGCCGAAAGCAATGCTTACATAAGATAAATAAAAAAAGACTGCTGCCATTAGTTTCTAGAGGCGCTTATATACCACTCAAAGTCCACACAACATCATCCTTTTTCAGGTCAGCCAATGGCTACTGGCTGGGAACAATGGCTACTAGCAGGAAGCTTTACTATTGGCGGAAGCCATCAGCTGCTGGCGGGTACTGTTGATAGGTGTGTACTTTCCATAAATCCTGCTGCAGTCTCATTTTCAGGATTAATGGGCTCCAGGCCTTACTTAACCGATATCTCTGGAAATGAGGTCATCTGAGATACGGATTTCGAAGGCTTCAGAGAAAATTCTATCCCAATAACCTTTCATTCGTGCGAAAATTCTTTTCGCCTCGAAAGGCAAAGTTATTTGGATAGTACTTTCTCTTCACATGGTATATAAGCGGCTCTATATTACCGGCAGGATTTGTGACCACCGAAACATCGCGTTTTACCAATGGACTAACTCTGCTAGTTTCACGAGATTTCATTCATTTTCAACGCAGGAAACATCTCTATACTACATCCTTGCAGATTTATCTTAGTTTGCTTATTTATAGATCGTTGTTTTTTACTGGCATTCAAAGTAATCAATAGAGGTTAGATATCTTTTAATGATCACAGCTATACATCCTTAACTGGAATAAAATTAAATTCAGCATGGCAAGGTGTATCTTATAATGATTCAACAACGAAAATTTCGTCATAAAACCTATATGTATAATTGCAGCAAGAAATAAAATGATTCAAATTTCTCGCTCTATTCGCCTGGTGTTATAAATGAAACATTAATAATATATGAAATGACTTTTTGGAAGACAAAAAATAACCTTTCAAACTGTGAAAAACACCACACAAAAACATTCAAATACATTACAACAACATAAATAAAACTTATAAATATACAGCAAATACGAACTATTTATCTCGTAACGTGGTATTTGAATGTATGATCAAGTAATTCATTGTGCCAAATAAAATTGGTATACTCCTAAACTGTACATTTAAACACAGCAATTTATATGTCACCACTCATAGAAAGTTATGTAAATAAATTCCACCACAAATTTAGATTATTAACTATGTATACATTTTCATTGTAAACAAGTAAGGTAAAGTATCCTAAACCAATTATATACCTCTTCTCAAGGATCAGTTAGGCACAGGCTACAAGGTCACAAGTATTTTCACCCTGTGAAATATTAGGGCAAGAGGCTGATGATATAGGATCAATTTGTAGGGATTACACCGAGGAGAATAATCAGAGGTAAACCTAATAGTATTAATAGGAACGCTAGTATAGAGTGTTACCAGAGGAAGTAAGTGAAGGGGGTACAGCATACTAGGGTGGAACTCAAGCTATGATTGGCCACAGTTGAACCACGATGAACGAACAAACGAACAATTGAGGTTTGTGACACCACGGTTTTGTCTGTGACATCACTAGGCACTTTGGGCAGCCCCTCCACCCTGCTTCTGCAATTTGCCACACTGTGAGGTGGAAAAAAATGGATACTAAGGGGCTAAATGGGAAAGGAATTGGTTCTGTCTTGAGAGTTGTGACTATGGACAACACTGGTAGGTGGGATTTCACTAGACATTGCCTACACTTAAATACAAGAATACTTTCTGAGTTGTTAGCTAAATCTATAAGGTAGTCCATCTCCAGTAATGACGGGGTCAGGTCTGCACTTTTCTTGGTATAGGTGCTGCTAGTGGGTGGATAAAAATGTGATCTAAGGAATACCTATCATAGCTGCACAATGGTAAAAATCACTAATGTTAAAGAAATAGATAAAGCTGTGAAATAATAAAAAATGAGGGAACAACTGGAAAGACTGAGGGTATGTTGAAAGTATCACAAAGCTGATAATAAGGGTGTTACTGGTGATCTATAGAAGTATAATACATAAAGTAGCAGAATTTTCAAATTTAATAGAGAAGTGTGAACCAATATATGGGGTAGAGTCTTGGTTAAAATAAGGAGTACAAGACAATCAGCTTTCCCCTAATGGTTACAGAGTGTATCACACAGATAGAGTAGTAATTGGCAAAGGAGCATTCATATCTATTAGCAAAGATTATTACAGTTTTCTGGTGTTAACTGATCATGACCATGAGTTATAAGGAGTAGATTTCTGGGGTGATAAAAAAGAAAAATTTAGGGTGTTACCTGCTTACTGTAGTGGTAGAATGAATGATGAAGATGAGGCCCTTGAAAAAAATTAAATCCATATTCACAGTTTAGAGGAGAGTGAAGAATGGTTATTATTAGTGGGGTTCAAATTTACAATGTATCAACTGGGTAATAAATAAGAGTATTTATACAAGGGAACTGAGATTTACAAATATTTAGTATGGGAGTGAGGCTTTCCACCAGTGGTAGAGCAGAACACAAAGGGAACAAATATATTGGATATCCTTCTAATAAAAGCTGATGAAAATCTTGTGAGGTGTCAAGTAACTGAAAGAATATGTGATCACAATACAATCCTAATAGATATTAGGGAATTTAATATACCAATGGCCAAAATTGAAGGCAAAAATATGTACAGTTACAAAAAGGCACAAATTTTAGAACTGAACAGATATTTCATAAAAAGATTCAGCAGAAGGAACGATTGCACAAATACAGCGGAGGTATAGGATAAGTACTGGTGAGGGGGTTAGTGAAAAGGGAACACTGTCGAGTTACTAGATGGCAAGGCAGTAGGGAACACTTAAAATATCTAAACAAGCAATTATTAACTACAAGGAGGGTTGCTAAAGAGCAATCACTGAATGAAGTATCTAAAAATTTCTGTGGCTATGCTAGAAAACTGAGGGGAAGGTAAGGTATTCAGACAATTGTACACATTAATGGAGAAGTAGTTGAAGAGGATAAGGAAAAGGCAGAAATAATGACTAGTTTAATGAGACTATTGTGAACTATCATCCTGGATTGTGAGGGAATAAATCCGAAGAGTGCATGTATACATAGAAATAAGGAAGCTACTAAATTTGAAATAGACCATCAGGATATTATAAACCAACTGTGACAGATAAAAGAGCAGAAAGAGGCCAGTGTAGATAACAATACTACAGATGCATTAAAGACAGTGGGATACAATATTGTACCTTATATTAAATTTTTATTTAAAATGATTCTGGACTCTTGTAGCTTACTAGTGAACTGGAAAAGAGCTATAGTAATACTGGTTCATAAAGGAGGGTCAACAAACAGGGTTGAGAACTACAGGTCAGTTAGTTTGATATCAGTGATAGGCAAAATGATCGAAGGACTGATACCCAGCTACATCAGAATAGTCTATGCAGCAAGAAACTGGTTTGTAAATCAATAAGTTAGCTTCAGGCAAGGTATTTATATGAATCTCAGATGGTGGGCTACATGCAGGAGATTTTAGATGAATTGAACAAGAGAGACCTAGTTCATGATAGTAGTGCTAGATCTTTCCAAGGCATATGACAGAGTGATCCAAGAAATTATATTAAATAATGAATGAAAAATTGATTTTTCTGGGTAGAGGAATTCTTAAAAGGCACAAAGCAAAGCATTGGAGTAGGAAACACAGCATCAAAAGATCTGGAAGAAAGTATGGGAGTGCCACAGTGTAGTGTTTTGGCACAACTGCTATTTATCATTGTAATGAATGATTGTATTAATGGTTTACAGTTTAAAATTTAGATTGTTTGCAGATGACATAATAATATATAATAGGATCAAAATGGGAGATGACTGTGAACAGCTGCAAGGTGGCCAGGATAGAATGTTTAACTGAGTAAGTCAACATGGAATAAAGATAAATGCTGAGAAGAGTCAGCTTATGAGGTACACAGATAAAAAAATCTACAGGTTATTTATGATTATAGGGTGGGGACAGAATTTATTTTTGAAGTTTAAATATTTTGCCATAATGTTTGATAATAAACACAACTGTGCAGCACATTTTGGGAAGGTGGTAAGATAAGGTTAAAAAATCCTTCATTTACTGGAGAGGGTGATTACAGGATGTACCAGAGAAGTTAAAAGTGAAAAAATTGTGTTACAAAACTTTGGTCAGAACATTGCTTGAATATGGTGAAGTAGTTTGAAGCCCAAATATTGGCTATCACATCCAGGAGTTGGGTGGTGTACAAAGGAGAGCAGCCAGATTAGTTAGTGTAAACTACTGCAGGACCCAGTCAGTAACTGGTATGACAAAGTAACTAAATTGGGAGTCAATAGAAGACAGGATAAGGGTGAAGAGAGTGCTCAGAGTGTGCAGGGTGTATGTTGGTGATGGGGTTTGGTAGGATATTGGTCAAACAATAAGGAATAGTACATGGAAGGGAAAAATTGACCATTGGCTTAAGCTGGCACTCAATTTTATTAATATATGAATGGTAAACTTTTTTGGGTAAGGGTATCAGGGAATGGAATAAGTTACCAAGGAAAGTGATGAATAATTTACCAGAAACGCTGAAGGAATTTAAAATTAAATTTCGCAAATTGCGAAAGTAGACGATGGAGTAATTTAGCACTGAACATATATAAGACAGTAACAGTAAGAATACTAAGAACAGTGTAATTACATTTTTGCTAAGAAATACATAGAAAAGAATTATGACTAGCACATTAAGAACAGAAAATAATAACTACTGATGTGAGTGATTGCATTGCTGTGGTTTTCATGATCTGAACATCACTGATCGTCGTTCAATGTCATACTGATGGATAAAACATATTTAAAAAACGTTAAGAAACTTTCAGTAATTAGGTAAACTTCACATCATTGCTACACAGAAGAGAAAGTTGTTGAATAACACAAACTACGATCAGAAATCCAGTTTTACTGAGCCAAATACAACATAATAACTATTACCAGATACAGACTACAGTGTTTCTGATACACCGCTGCACACAATCAGTTTCAATGCCTGCAATGCATAACTGAGTTGCCACACAGTCACAGGAACAAAACTGGGGCAATGTCTTGAAAATGTTTCAGATGTAAGAAATACAAATTAATGCAAAAGGTAGTCTTAAGGAGTCACTGAACCTCGATAAAATAAAGTGCTCCTTCAAATACAACTGCGCAGTGTTAAAAGACAGGCTGACGACCTTGCTCCTGTCCTTAAATCGATTAAATTATACAGATTTACAAATAAGGCAAACATCATTACAGCTCTGCGTATATAAACTGAGGTGCAAAATGTGTTAATTTAAAATCTTTCTCCACTAACCACATGAATAACATTTTACTGTACGATTGAAAGCAGCAAAGGATACCAGCGTATTTGGAAAAACAGCTAAAAGAAATTGCTCTACTCTAAGCATTGACACACAGACAAAAATAGATACCTGTATCTTGATTGGTGTTGTTTGCACTTACTGTCTTCGTGTTACCCAGCTTTTCCTTTTTAGAAACAGGACGATATGTTGCTGAAAGGCAAACGGTCACACAACTTGCAACTAAATCAGCTGATCGCAAAAGGATTAAACTACAAAGACACTGCACTTCAAATTAAATCGGTCGATTCGCCAGACTAGGTATAGCTTTTATAAAAACAAACTCTAATCAGTCTAATGTGTTTTGTAGTTAATTTTAATTTGTTACTTGTAGTGCCCTCTCCTCTCAACAGATTTTGAATACACTTTTTCCAATATATGTAATCATTGGTGAAATTTACTGGTATTTTGTATACAAAAAAATATCCTGTTGTTTTGCTACATTCCGAGTGTTATGTTTGTTCCTACTTTTATCTCCTAACATAAATCGAAGACACAAAATATGATTAAACTTATGCATGTAAATATATATACAAATGAATTTTTAGAATGGCTTAGCAGTATGTTAATAATAATTATAACACTAAGGATAAACCATAATTGAATGCGGGTCTGTAAGTAGTAGGTCCACTGCGATAATCATAATTTGTTGGGACCTTACCTTACCAGGCGGGTAATGGAAAGTACATATGATTAACACATGAAGGAGTGGAGAGGCTACACGCAAACAGTAGTAACGGTAAAAAGTGGAGGAACAGTAAAAGTCAATTTGTTTGACATTATTGGCAAGTAAATTAATAGAGAGCGTAATATGCAACTACGTCAGAAACATCTGTAAGGAAGTAAACTCATTTTTAAATATACAACATGGCTTAAGTGTACTGAATACAAGATATATCAGATGAAATGGACTAGGGAGACCAAGCTTGATAATATAGCAGTAGAAATTCATAAGGTATTCCTGAGAGCAAGCCATAACATAGTATTAAATATCGTAAAAACTATTAGAGTGGATCAAAAAGTGATTTGCTGGGTAGAGGAATTATCGAAAGGTAGAACACAATATTTTAGGGCAGGGAATAGGGTATCAAAAGAAATGGAAGAGGGTAGTGAATTGGAACCCTTCTAATGAATATGTTAATGGTTTACAGTCAGAGGTTAAGTTCTTTGCAGGTAACATAATGGTACCTATATCATAGATTGAAATTAGGAGAAGGATATAAAAACCTGCAGGGTGAAATGGAACCTGATAGGCCAACATGTTTGCCAATAAGAGTCAGAAGTTGATAATGATTGTAGGACGGGGAAGAAATGGGTTGTTCAGGAATAAATTAAAATTTTAAGGCATAATATCTAATCATAATCTCAGTTGTGGAGGACTCAATGGGCCACTGGTAGAATGAGGTTACAAAAGCCTTTATTTACTGGAGAGGGTGGTGAGAGAATGTACCAGAGAAGTAAAGGAATTGGTTTGCAAAACTTGGATTAGGCCATTGCTTCAATATGGTATAGTTTGGGATCTATATTTTTGGTTTCAAATACAAGAACTTGGAAGAGATGCAAAATGAGCATGTTGATTTGTCTCTGAAAGTTACTTTAGAACACAGTCAGTGATAGCTAGCCTATGTTAAAAGATCTGGATTTGGAGTCTTTGGAAGACAGGTGGATGGTAAAGACAATGCTAGAAAATATAATGCATACCACTAACTCTTAAAACGTTAAATAATTCCTAGGCTCGTGAATATTGAAATAATCGACGTTTCAAACGACACCACCGCGGTCTTCCTCAGATGACGAGGTACTGCCTGCTGCAACGCTCCGAACCGACTAACACCGTGACGTCAGGTGATCACTGGCCATTGACCAATATCAATAGTGTGAGCCAACGCGCAGTCGCTGGGCACCTAAAGTTGTATCGTCCTCATCCGTTGTCCAGTTCTCTCAAGAAGTACCGGTAGTCCAAATGCTGCCATAATGTCGTTGTCCCAGATGTGGAATAATTGTCGGTAGTACAAGCCTCCCCTTTTTGTTTGCGGCTTTATGTTTCTTCGATCTTGAGATGTGGTTAAGAACTGAAGCAAGGAACGGGAAGTAACTAGGCCATGGCCTTTCGAAGGAACCATCCCGGCATTCGCCTGGAATGATCTGTGGGAACCATGGAAAACCCGCATCCTCCAAAATGCGAGCCCAGAGCGTTCCTGCTCGGTTATCTATGCAGTTACCGTCCAACATTTCATGCAGTTGAGTAAAACGTCACACGATGGCGTGGAGTACTTTTAACTATTTCGAACGGATCTACCGAGATTTTATTTTCTAAACCCGAAAATCATTCCAATCTAAGGAAACGGTTGATATAACGCCGTACCCATGTAAGTTTTGTGTGAAAATGGTTCGAGTTAAAAAAGAAAACTTGTTTTACTTCTTCTTGTTAGTCACAGTCAAGGATTTTACATCAGTTAGTATCCTCCTATCACTTATGGGAAGCGCTAGTACACTGCCAAATTGCTTACTTGCATTTCATTGGTAAGAGGTGTGTTTCTCTATTATTTAATAATGTTTTGCTCAAACAACCATGTTTGTAATGATCTCATGAAATGTCTTCTTTATTGTTTATTCTATCGTTTAGCCCATTAAGGAGCGCGTGGAACATTTAGTTTGTATTGTCCTTCTTATTCTTCTTGTTGTTCCGCTGATTTTCGAAATACCTCCTCCTCGCTGTGGGCATGACATCTCTCTTGTGTCCATGCATTTCTGAGTTTCAGATTTTTAGCTGTTGCGATGGTAGGGGAAAATTTATGTGAAGTGATTAATTGTCTACATATGTATACCAAGTGTAGATGTCAGTGGGTCTAGGCTAACTTCTGAGGTCCTTCTGGGTTTCTATAAACCAGCGTGTTTCGTTTGTCGGGATCCATTGACGATGTGGAAAATTTTCTTGGTCAGCCGTGAGTCTTTCATTTGTGATATATGTCCGAAGAATTTCAAGCGTCTTTTCCGTGCGAGTGAGGTTAATCGTTCGGTGCCTTCTTTATTAATTTGTGTTGTCATCGATATTATTATCTATGCTTGTATTTAACAATTGTTACAATGACCCTTTTATTGCCATTGATGGTTACAATAATTTATATTCATTAATTTTCCAGGGATCACAATATTAAAAATTAGCTCTGTGGATGTGGAAAATTTTCAATTTACAGATAAACTATTTACTAACAAAATAGGTAAATAAACTACAGAAGATGGACATTCACAGCACAAAATTTACATTAAATATATCACCTACATTCACAGAAAGTACTTGCATTTGTTTTATAGATACCTTAGAAATAAATTCTTTATTAGAGTTTCCAATTCAAAATTATTTCAGTCCTTTCCTGAATTTAATCTTGTAAGCTGCTAGACATTTAATATGTGTTGGTAGCATGGAGGAAGGAAATATATGGAGGAGAAGTGGCTTTAAATCTGTGAAGCAGGTTCTAAACTCTCGCGCATGCGCAGTGGCGGCAGTGGCGATATTACGATCCCAAACAAATTCGAAGTTAACATTGTGTTAGATGCTGTGATTATTTCATTTTTTAATGTGTATAAGTGTTTTATAATGCTATCTTGTGTTGCATACTTTTGCACAAATAGGCAAAAGAGGAAAGAACTTGGAATATCATTTCATAAGTAAGTTGAATTCTAATTATCGTTGTTGAAGTGGGCAGTTTGAATTGCAAACTTTGATGCCTGTCTATAAATATTTAGTCATAGCATTCAATGGGATGACTTTGTTCTCAAATTTTTGTTGGTGCAGTGTAGAAAATTAGCATACCTTGCTATTTTGCACATAATAGACTAGCATTACTTTTTAACGAGGGTTGAAAATGAAATTTAAAGGGGTGTGTTTTACATCGCGATTCAGTGAATTTAGTATTGCGCTTTCTTTCGCCACGTTGCAGTTTATACTGGCAGTGTATGATGAAATTAAATGTGTTAAATTATGCTATGCAATCTAGGAATCTTGATGAAGCAAACGATGTTGTTACCGCAAATACAGTTTGCGATTCAAATACGCGTGTGTGGGTGTGTCTACATAGTTTGATTCTGTAGCGGCAATTTAATGGAGATTGTGGTTAGGTCTAAATGTAGTCTGTACCGGAATGGTTTTGTTGTTCCATAAGGGACAAAGAATTTATCTATTACTGTTTGTAATTTCATGAGAACCAAGTTAGTGACAAAATGTAAAGTACTTCCAGCTATTCCCAATTAAGCTTGCGATGTATGGTAACAAGATAACTATTTTTATTCTGGTGTAGGCTGCATTTCAACCTAACCACAAGTGATAGTAAAAAAACTGAAATATCCATTCTGAATGTCCAGTATGTAATTAATTGTGGCTTTGGCAGAATTAATTTTTGGTCCAGGCCGCATATCAACCCATATCATATATCCCGAAAGCTAAGCAAGATATCGAAAAATTCTTTATTTTTGATTTGTCTCGTCGTGTTACATAAGAGTCGATCATTAAATTTGACTTTTGCGAAATTTTTCCTCTGTATTTCAACTCAAGACACCTCACTTCTGATAAGGTATATCTCGAGAACTAGGTGAGATATCGAAAATTTTTATTCTTTATTTTTTATTTGTCTCGTCTTTTTAAATAAGAATCTATGATCAAATTTGACTTTGACCAATATTTTCTTCTGAATTTCAACCAAAAACATTTCACGTTTGAGACAGAATATCTCGAAAATTAAGCAGAATATCAAAAAATTTATTCTTCATTATTTATTTGTCTTATCGAGTTACATAATAATCCTTCAACAGAGTGCGGCGTTACGTTTATCCTAGAGTCCCGTTGACGTTTTTTAATATATACCCCTTGTCTGTATGGGATCGTCCTAGCCCCCCACTCCTCCTCCGCCCGGCGTCACTTCAATGCGTGGTGTTGGTCTCTTGCGTCGTCTCCATATAATTCTTTCCTCCATGGTTTGGAGTTTACAGAAGATATGTATCCCTGAATATCTGACCTCTTTTTGAACAAATGACAATGCCTTGTAATCCTTTAAAGATAATGATTTCTTCTGGTGCCATAATTTTGTATTTTAATGCGTTTCAAATAGAGTATAGTTTGTGACCACACAAAACAGTAACATGTATATATACTCAGCCAACGATATTAAAATCCCTAACTTCTTGAACAGCTCTTTGTATGAAGTTCTAATTCTTATTACTCACTATCGGAATCTGAATACGTTGCCTCTAAAAGTAGAATTGTCCCAGAATATTTTTGTATATAACATTAAGGAGTGAAAATAAAATAGGTTCTTGACATACAGATCACCTATTGTTAAAATCGTACGAATTGCAAATGTTGCTGCAGCCAGTAGGTTCAGTAACTCGGAGGCATGCACACTCTAGTTTGGTCCAGACTGTAAGAAAGCTTCAAGTAATGAAAACGTTGGCTTAGACTGAATTAAACATTTCTATGGTCCAGTGGGAGTAATAGCATTCTGGTCGCTATAGCACATATTGAATAAAAAATTCACATACCTACAATCTCAGGTTTATTTTATTTTCAACTTCTTGTTTTATGAAGTAGACACTTGACTATGTGAAATAAAAACAAAGCAAAAACATACATCTACATACACAGTAATACTCGTATATGAAAATCTTTTTGTAAATAAAACATCCATACTCATGTGATCTCCATTGCCACACCAAGTAAGGATATAGGCTCCACGTATCGACACGATCACTTGCTTCATTCTGAAATAATTTTATACTGTACACAAAGACAATTGTTCGCGCTGAGTGCTGTTATTCTGAGCAGCCGCCTGTGTTGTAATATTTCGTATTCTCACATCTTTGCGTCTATTGCGTTCTGTCTCGCGGAAAGCAGCGTGATTCACGTTGGTATTGTGTAAATGTTCCAATAATTTTTTATTCTGAAAAGTTTTGTTATATTCATCGAGACCGTACTAAGGGGCGAGTGGTTTTAAATAATCATTCCGTTTGTTTGTTATTGTCCACGATGCGTTCAGAAAGCTGTAGGCGGCACTAATCAGTAACCAAACAAATATTCGAAACTCAAATACAGCTAACAGGTCTTTGTGCCTCAGCGTTTTCTGTTTAAGCGAAGCTAAATGCGTTAGATTTATATCGTACATAGAAATTACCAACCTCGGGAAACTAATTTTGTTTCTTTACTGTTATTACTTTAAAATTTATTCATATGCAAATTTAATCGATTTTGCAAGTGAAGATCATCAAAACTTTAAAGCAATTACTTGTTCTTAGGAATCAATTAGCTTTTTGCTTATAGCTTTACGCCTCGTCGACGTCGAGGTCATTGGATACAGAAAAGGACTGGGACAAAGAACGGGGAAGGAACCATACGGACCATACGGACCATAGGGACCATACGGACATTCCACTGCAGTTAATTGGAGAAACCACAGAAAACCCAAATCTGGATGGTTTGCCGGGGTTTCGAACTCGCGTCCTCCCGAATGCGAGGCCAGAGCGATACCGTTCATCCACCACCTATACTGTTAAAGTTCTGCAACAGAATTATGAGAAAAGCTGAAAACTAGGGAATTTTCAGATATGTATATATTTCTTATCTACAGCAATCGTGAAATCGGTTTCATCTCTAATTTCTTTCTATGTTATAGATTTACATTATAAATAGAACTTTCTAAGTTTTACTGGTGACTAAAATTTTACTTTTTTCCTCTCCACAATTTGGAAGTTATTTACATTTGGTATTCAGTAATCATTGTTCCACAATAATTTCCCTACAGGTACACATAGGTTAGCGGTGTGCAGAAGAAATTTATAAGAAATTTACACAGAGTAATAAAATAACTGGTTGTATAGTAATAACTAAAATGATAAGTATGAGTTGTTCCTAGGTGACTAGTCACCCGAGAATAATTCATATATTCTGAACGTCGAGAGAAACTGCGTTCTTATGTAACTAAAATGATTAATAACTAACAATGATTTATGATATAGTTTTAATAAAATATTATAAACTTTTCCTTTATTTGGTGTTTATAAGAATAGTTCGAATTTATATGAATATACCCGGTTACTACTTGATCAGTTCCTTCAGCTCTGCACTGCTCAGGTCGTGCGCCGCCTCCAGCAGAGCTCTGGCCACGGCAGAGTGGCCACCAGGCTGCGCAGTGCAGCGGCGTCCACACACATCTGCCAGTCACGTTGACGTCTGTCGTCTCTAGCAGCAGCCGTGGAGTGGAGTCCGTCTCGGCCGCCAGAAGCTCTCTCGCCGTCTGTAGAGCCGGCCGCGCTCACGGCGACCACTACACCATCCAGCAGCAGTCGCACCACCCTGGCGTCGCCTACAAAGGAATCCGCTATGAATTAAAATGGTTTTGTATCACGCGAAAACTGAAATAAACCAATTCTTCTGTAACCATTTGTTATTCGTGAGAATTCGAGCGACATCGCGCGAAGCAAGTTCGCGCTAATTCTCTTACAGCGTAACTGTAGCCTAACACGTAAGACGTAGCTCGTAACGTATAGTTCCTTATGCTAGCAAATTTCTCTCTACCACAGCCGAAAAAGTTTCACTTCAAAAATTTAAATAATTGTATTAGCAACAGGATGGTATAGGGTTGTCTACCAAAAGTAGGCATATCTTAGGGTTGTCGCAATTAAAACATTTAGTAAAAAGACGCAGAACAAAATCTGTCTGTGGTAATAGAAAAAATATAACTTATTTTATAATTTAAAATGGAGAGTTGATATTCTAATGATTATTCAGAATCAGAAAATGTAACATTGAAATCAAATTATGTGGGATTGTCAACATTATTAGTCACATCTGTCATTAGTAAAGCATAATCAACTTGTGAAGATGCTGGGTACCAGAGGAACACTATGCCTTCAAATAGCAGTCCATGTACCATCTGCAAGATTCAGGCCTTAGTTTTAAGCATCATTAGCATTAAGCCACATAGAATTATCATATATCATGCGTAAAAATGTTTGTTTAACAATTTCCAGCATTGTGGAATGATATCACAATTTAGCTTTTAATTTTTTCATAAATTGCTGATTATTCTTCTTGGTTGCATAATTCTTTTGAAACACGAAATCTCACTTCATTAATAATTGCAAACTGCTTAGTGTCATATATAAGAGCAGTAGACTCTTGAGCTACCTAAATTTTTTTGTCAATGAAAATGTCGGCATTAATGTATTTTATTTGTCTCATTTTTTGAAATATTTTTAAAGACCTGACTTTCCTTTTGTTTTGGAAAGCAGTGGTGTAGTCGCAACATGTAAATGCTTGGAATATAGGTAGACTTAAACATAACGAGAATCCCAACTTCAACGCTTATTGCTGAACCTGCCAAACAAATTACAAATTAAGGAACTTTATACATATGGACTATCAAAATTATCAAAACATATAATCAGAAGCTCTTACTGAAATTTTTGAAGTTAGTAACACTTTGCTAACATAAAACATAAATCGCGTATCGGCTTCTTTGTTCTTCGTGCAACAGTTTTTATTCGTCTTTATCTATTACACGGAGAAATAAGCAAGCTGGTTTACTAACACTTTAAATCTCGGCAACCTTAAGATTTGCCTACTTTTGGTAAAATAACTCTCTACCAATAAAATTGCCTACATTTTTATATTCAATCATGTAAATGAACTTCAAGAGGGTAAATTATTCATACATGCTTACCTGCTTACATCTGGTAACCTTCCGTTATTGCCTGGTAAAAGTTAGCCAACCTACATTAGCATTTTATTTACAACTTTAACTCTCGATCGATGCTGTATTTTTTTAAGAAACATTATAAGCGTTATTATCGAAAAAATCTAATTAGATAATTTTTAAAATAAAATAGTTGTGACGAGAGATGGTGAGGCAATCGTATCTCGTTTTGTTTATTTATACATTATATATTGTATAAAATATATATTTGACTAGGAAACTCGATGAGGGAAGGTAGAAGTAATTTGGTATCTTAGACTAACACAGTTTATATCACAAACTTTATAAAACGTTTGGCTACAAATCTTAATATTTTTGACCTGACATTTTTGAAAACTGATATGTAAATGGAGACTTTCCAGGCGTAATGATTCAATAAAAGTTTCTCGGGAGTCCAGCTGGACTCCCGAGAAACTTTTATTGAATTTTTGAAAACTATTGAATCCTCGTAGTCCCGAATCATTTTTATTAAAGCCCTTGTTAAATTAAAGTGATCCTAATAATGGCGGTTGTAGTGATGGTGTGCTATGAAAATCGTTTCGTGATTCTGCCTGTTACGATTCATACCATGTAGGCGAAGCTACATGGTTACAATATAGACTGCAATACCTTTATGTTTACTATCACTATATCTTTTAATCTAAATGTTTATTCTCTAACTAATTCGATTGATTTTCCGTTACCATATTTTTTTTATTAGATCAGGTGCGATACTGTCTATACAGTTACGCTACTGCGTCGATTATAACCGTACAAACACCCACAGACGTGCACAGACGCAGTGCCGCCACAGACAAAACAATCTCTGTCAGTGCCGGCACGTCTATGTACGGACTCCGTTCAGCAGCGGTAGATGAGAATACGCCTATATATAACATATGCAATCATCCTTTTTTCCTATGCTGATACGTGTCTGGCACGTGCGGTGTCTGAGATGTGAACCAATATTCTGTGTAACTATCGATCTGTAGTGTCCATTGTGTACTCGATACACTACGTCGGATGTACAGGAAATGTCACCACAGAATCCCTAACTTTACCAACAGCTGGAAAGTTCAAACAAAATGGCCTAATCTTTCTATGTAAGATATGCAAAGCAAAGAAGAACTGAAGTCCCTAAACAAAAAGAAAATTACAAAGATGAAAAAATATAAATCTAATACGGTATTTTACCATATGTGCGAAAATATCTAAAAATGCATAAATAAGATACTCTTGGTCATAAGAAATCTAAATACGTTATTTTTCATTCATATAAATACAAAATTACTGTTATACTTCGTTTAAAAGATTCAACATTTTTCGTCTGCTCTACACATACGCGAAACGGTATCCGCTATAATGAATTTCTACGTGACGTCATTAGATACCAACCACTGTGTATCAACCGGGTGTACTGTGTTTCTCGTTTGCAAACAGGTGTCGAAAAGCGAATTTTCAAATAGATATTAGGGATAGACAGCTTTTATCTCGTTTCTTTAAAAACGCTGTGCAATGGAAGACGGATTTGTGGAAGCACTAATCTGCCAAGAATAAGTTCTTTGATGATTGCAAAGTTTTTCGCATCAAATCCAGATTTCTGTTCTGCCGAGCTAAGGAATGTTAAAACCTCGATGTAAGTATTGCTATTTTGTCAACTTCGTATAATTTTTTTATTTAAATATGTACATTTTTTATGCTGATAAAACGTATTTACTGATTGTTTCAGATCTGGAAGGGAATCGTATGGTGACGACGCAATCGGCTACGTACAGCTCAAGAGAAATCAAAACATTTGTGTTGTTAAATGTACTATTTGTCCAGAGCACAAAGTGAGATCCAAGCCATATGCAGCAACACTTATTGTGAATGAAAAAGAAGAAGTGGTTACAAGTGTTCAGTGCCACGATTGTCCAGCATCTGAAGGTGGTTGTAAACATGGGGTTGCATTTTTGATGTTGTTACACCGCCGAAGTGAAGAGCCATCCTGCACATCGGTAGAGTGTTATTGGAGAAAATCCAATCTAGCAAAGGTTGGAGCATCCATTAAAATATTGACAGCAAAAGAAATGGCCAAAAGGAAACCAAAGGAATTAGTACCAGACAGTGGACTTATGAATGAATTCATTATGGAATGCAAAAAAAGAAAAATTAATACATGCCAGTTAATTAAACATGAACCTGATTTTGAAGAAAAAAATGCAATTCTTTCACTGCATACTCTTATGTTTAAATTTATGGATGAAGACTGTGACAGGTTTTTAATGAAAATCTCACAGGTGTTTCATAAGACTAACATACAAAATGCAGAGAAAAATACTCAGGATCAAGACAAAAGTGGTTTATGGCATGAACTCAGATATGGAAGAATAACAGCTTCCAAATGCTACGAAGCCAGCCGTTGCAAAACTGTTGATGGGACTCTTGTCGCTTCTATTCTTGGTGCAAGAACTCCGGCTACACCAGCAATAACCAGGGGAAAAAAATTAGAAGAAAATGTAAGGAAAGTGGTGGAAAAAAGGTTAGGAGTAAAAATTAAAAGATGTGGTTTATACATTTCACCAGAATATCCAATGATTGCTGCTTCACCTGATGGGATTGATGGCAAAACTACATTTGAGATCAAGTGTCCATTCAGTGAAAAAACTGTTGAAAACTATATTGACAAAGATGGTGTGATGACAGATAGATATTTTGCACAAGTACAAATACAAATGTATTGTGCTTGTGTAAAGCAAAGTTATTATTGTGTTGCAAGTGGTGATTTCGAAAAAATAATCAAGTGACTATAAAGGTTGGTTTCATAAAACATAGATAGCTAAAGTATAAAGGAAGGTGTAGGATTTGAACTCTCAGCCAATAGGGAAGGGGGAATTACTGGAGATTGTGATACTGCTATAACAACATTCCAACGTGTGAAGTAATGACATCATGATACTGCAGTAGTAAGTTGCAAGCATACAATTTTTAAGAGGTATTTATGTTGTAATACATCTTGAACTAGCAAGACTTTTTTAACTACACTACAAAGTAGAATCTCATCACTAGAGCTGTTTTAGAAAGTAGTTCTAGCTGTGTTATGCTGGTCCAAGGTGCACGCAGAAAGTTGTTCTAGCAGTTTCACGATATCCAGTAGATCCACCCATGGTTCATGGTGGAGGATACAAGTACCAGTTATCACTACATTGCTTTAAAACAGTTGATACATTTTTGGTCAAACTTTTATGTTCCAAAGAAATAAAACAATACATTCAAATTGATTATATTTCTTTATTAAAAGATAATTTTATTTAATTAGTGAATCTTGCAAATTTATTAATGCACAGGCAGTCTTGATACATAAATCTAACATACCAATAAAATTAGAATTTATAACAGAATGCAGCTTTAACATGTCAAATTCTCTGAGTCTTCTAATCACTCTCTCAACATGAATCCTTAGACTCACTATTTGCTTTGTCTGTTTCACTTCAGCCTTTGAAAGTTTGGATCCAGCTGCAACACTTGGAGGTCTCAAGAGAGTGAATCCTTTCTGAGATAAAAATACTTAAATCCCCTATCAGCTAAAATACATGAACCAGGCTGTAAGCATTCTAGAAACTTGCTATGCTCTGGCAAGTTCACATCACTGATCCTACCAGCATATCCATTAGACACAAAGCTAACAAGACCATCAGGTGTACATGCAATCAGATACTTTATGGTATTTGCTTTTTTATAATCTGACCAAGTTAATGCTTGGTGGATAGAGTTAGAAGGCTTTTGGATTTCTATTTCCAGGCAGTCAATAATACATGTGACTTGATTGTATTTATGTCTAAAAGATATAGGTATATTCTTTTTAATTGATGTAGTTGAAAATTTTTTATAAATGGGGAAAGTACATTTACAATCTGAGGCAATTTATTGAAAAAAATGTTGCTAACTTGAGTAACTGACAAGTCAAAATCATCAGCCAGTTGCGAAAATGTTGTATTTAATTTTATTCTCATCAAGCATAATAAAATGTGTTGTTCAGTTATATTAGTGTGAGTCTGTAATAAATTTATAAGAAAATAAAGTTCCTTTGGAAGGCCAATATATAATTTTGGTTTGTTTTTTATTTTAGCTAATGTGCTTTGTAGGTTTAATTTTTCAACCTTTTTTTTTTTTCCTCTGGTGAGCTAGCATCTGAAGTAGTGTTGGATTGACTTGGCTTGTATGGGGAGGAGCCATGATCTATTCCTGACCCTATTATAGATGGTGTATTTGATCTATAACTATCAAATCTATCATCTGCAAAACAATGAGTAGATGAAGATGGCAACCTTTCACTTTCCTCAGATACTTTTAATGGAGAAGTAGCAGTACACACTGTTGCCTTGAAAGGTGTGTGTAGCATAGTAGTCTGCACTTGTTTACTTCTAAATTTTTCCATCAATCGAATTTGAACTGCCTTATGTTGTTGGACTGTAGATACTTGAACAGCTTTGTCATGCTTATTTTGAAGGTTACAAATACCTACACCAGTCGGTAAATCTGTAAACAATAAATGTGCCTAGTTAATTTCATAATAATTTAGATTAAAAAACAATATGTTTTTTATAAATGAGCTTCACTGCAATAAGCCTATTTCTGATTTTACACTTTTTCTTCTTTTCATTTATCTCCATCCCATGTTGCTAGGCCAACATGAGATGATGATAAATGCAAAGAACAGTCAGCTTATTAGGTATAACAAAATGAAACTAAAGACTGATTATGATTATAAGGTGGGGAAAAAACTATTTGCTGAACACTTGAAACATAAATACCTGCATGAAAATAAACTCAACTGACCAGGACACATTGGATAGGTAGTAGGGAAAGGTTTTAAAATCCATCACTCCTTAGAGAGAGTGATGAAGAGATTTAAGACAGAAATAAGGCAACTACGTTAGAACACTTTGCTGAGACCACTGCTTGAATATGGTGTTTTAGAAGGCAGCCCACAATTTGAGTATCAAATACAGGATTTGTAGGCGGTGCGAATAAGGGCTGCTGGATTTATCTCTGGAAATTATCGCAGACCTTATTCAATAATTGATATGATAATGGATCTGAAATGGGATTCATTGGAAGACAGGAGGAGGGTGAAGAATGTCATGGAAGTGTATAAGGCACATATTGGTGATCAGTGGAAGAATTAGGAGAGTTGCATGAAAGCGAAAAGATGACCGTGACCACAAGCTGGCACTCGATTTCAGGCATAAGGGTGTGGAAACATTTTCTTTCTAGCTAAGGGGTCAGGGACTGGAATAAGTTACCAACAAAATAGCAAACTTATCAAAATAAATTTTGAGAAAACATATCATATTAGTTTTTAATCAAAAATTAAGTCTGTTTGGACTTACATAGAAACTGTAAAAGTAACACAATCTTGGAAAACAAAGAGTAGGCCTATAAAAATTCTTGAGATTCAAATAGATTAGAAAGTCAACTAGCAAGAAAATATCACACTATTGATGAAATTAAGTAGTTCCATCTTTGGAATAAGAAAAGTTTCTCTAACAATGGGTCTAGAATTAAAAAAAACTTTGATTCAGTAATATGGTATGGCCTACATTATAGGAAAACTCTTTAGAGAGTAATTGAGTTTTTCATAGATCAGAAATTAGCTGTTAGGATGCTTTGTAGATAAAACCAAGGACTTCTAGCAAACAACTCATTAAAAAAGCTCAATATTCTTACAATGACTTCTCATTTAGTCACATATGCTTTGTCATTGAATATTTTAACTTGTTCACTAATGATGTGATACTAGTGCCATAGTCAACCGCAAGGCATATTATTTTCAAGCAGTAATTCCATTGTAATATAGTCTGGACCATTATCAAGCAGACATTAAGTTGTAATACACCATATACCAGCATGACACCATTAATGTACTCGAGCAGTAATTGTGGCAATACACCCTGGACCAGCATGACATCATTGCGTGTATTTCTGGAAATATTTCTAGTGGTGTCTTGCAT
>JARYHS010007075.1:137797-156709 GCA_031002005.1 Vandiemenella viatica
TTTTTATTCAGATTTGGTAGTAGTTAGCACACCTATATTCAGAAACAAACAGGCGTGGTAACTCAGTGCTTAAAGATCTTTATTTCAAACGTCTTTTGGTTCAAATTCCAGTGGAAGCAGGAATTTTTAAGAGTTTTGTACGATCAATTGCTTGTATGTCCCCTTATGTAAGATCTAACCAACCTTCAGGTGGTGGACTAGGTTAGTTGTTTAACTTTAAACTAAAGAGAAAAATACTGTCTCCAACGTTTCTCGGCTCCTGGATATGAAAGCTCTAATGTTTTATTCCTTTCTGATCAGATTGCAGTAAAAATCCTTCATCAGCATCCAGATTGGTAAATTTTCCTTGTGAAAAAAAAAGAAGAAAAAAAAAACCAACGAAAAAGTTGCTTGTATAAATTAGTATTAAGAGGACAGAAGAAGAGTGCAGTTTTGTAAGCTAACTGTAAATATCAGTTTTCATTTATTTTAAATCATCTGTGCGCAAAGTTCCTTCAGCATCGGATAAAAATTTCTTGGTCAGCAACTGTCCAGTTGAAATCTGTCCATCGCCGTTTGACAGGAAATGTTATGGGCTCGCAGAATATCATGCATATCCCTATCCACTTTGTTTTTTTTTTTCCTACCACTTTCTAAATATCCGCAAAAAGACTGAGTGGTGGGTTTTTTAAACCAAATGTAGGAAATATTTTTCTCCTCGTTTAAAATTAAACGTGTGAAAAGTTCTTCTGAAATCGGATAAAAACAATTTGTTTGTATAATAAGCAATTGCAAAAATTAAGGGAGGTTAGAGGAGATGAAGGGTTGTATTTTGTAAACCAAATGTAGTCAGTCTCTTTCGGTTTGTTTTAAAGTAAAAAAAAAAAAAAAAAAAAAAAAAAAAAAAACTAAGTTAATCTATAATCCCAAGGGGACCTGCAAAGCTATTGATAATATAGAACACTTAAAAATTTCTGCTTCCTCTGGATACTGAACCTGGAACCGGACCAATAAACTTTTGAAGATAAGAGCCACTTAGCTGCCAGATAGCTATGTGTTTTAAGTATAGGTGTGCTAATACTACCAAACCCAGATAAAAACTATAGGTTAGTATGAACAACATTGGAAAAAATTGAGGACTGGCGTAAAGGACGAGAAGGATTAACTTTTTGTAAACCAAATATAGCAGTATTTTTCTCTTTGCTTTAAAATAAAGAAATTAACTTAGTACATAACCTGACGATTGACTGAATCTTCGCGAAGGAAGTGCACTAACTGATTGTCTCAGAAGCAGGACGGCCAGTTCCTTTCCTCTGCCACCTTCAGTTTAATGTGGAATCTGAATCACGGAACACCCGGGTGATGCTCAGATGATCAAATCAGACTGATACAAATTTCTGCTTCCCCCTTGATTTCAATTTTTTTTGTAAAGGAAAAATTAGCTCGATCTATTTTTATTAATTAATTTATCCATAGTCAAAAACCTATTTCATAAAACAAAAAGTTAAAGATGAAATAAAGTTGAGATTGGAAGTGTGTGTACGTTTTATTCACAGCTTCCTGTTAAGAGCAGAATGCTATTACTGCCACTGAACCAGAGTAATTTTGAAATAAGTCTAATGCAAAATTCCAGCTTTCTTAGCGTCTGTACCAAGCAGTAAACTCTTTACAATTATTGCATTTAAGTTAGTATTCACATTACAGATGTTTGCCTAAAATATGATATTGTGCTTTATATAAAATGGCGTCTACAATCAGACTTATTCCTTTTTCCGGCGTCACTTTATGTTGGTAAGTCCATGAGTCATCCTTTGGCTCACTGCCTCTGTATCCAAACGTCATGGCTCCGAGATAAATAAATCTATAGATAGTTTTGCAGAAAAAATATCTGGTGGCGTATATAACCGATGAAAATGTTTGGAACTCTATGTTGATCCACAGAAAAAAGTGAATTATATTTTTTTTTTTTAAATTCTCTCTATGGCTCAAGGAAAATAATCTGCATGTGGAATTATTACCGCAGCATGTGCTTCTTCACAATTAAATTAATTTAATTAATTTCTGTTAGTGTGCAATTTCAATTTTAGTATATTTACCACACTGTATAATAATTTTTCTACTCTTACCGGAAAGAGGTGGTGAGCGGTAACGCCCTTGACTCGTATTCGGCAGGACACGGGTCAAATCCCGGTACAGCCATCCATTAACGATTTTTCCACGGTTTCCTAAAATCTCTCCAGGCGAATGGCGGGGCGCTTCGTTAACAAAAAGGCCACGGCCTAATTCCCTCCAGATCCCCTGCCTCTAATGACCTAGACGTTAATGACACGTAAAGCCATAAGCAAATAATAAAAAAGAAATAATGAAATCGCTTTTCCAGAACAGAGTAATGAAAGGGAGTTGGGCAAAGCAGTGGTTTGGTAGGTTGCTGGAACCATTGTTTCTTTCTTTTCTGCTCTATTGTTGCGTAGCAGTTATGAAATTTGACAGTAAAGTGCAGTTTCACTGCAGCAGGAAGGATATTTATCTGTTTTCTTTTTTTTTTTTAATCCGGGGCTTTATGTAGGAAAAGTTGTAGTGAATGATTCCTCCGCGGGAATGTAAATCGTACAATAGTTACTCTTCTCAGTATGTCTCTTACATGAGCAGTGAAATTATTGGTGTGATCATGAAGTTTGACTGTCATCTCTCAAAATTGCGTAGGAATGCTAATTTTTTTTTTTTTGAATCTGAACATATTTCGTAGCACTACAGCATCAAGTTATCCGTCAAATTAGTGTATTTTGCGCTCAACTACTGGCCGACCCTGTCGCAGACTCGAAAGTTGTGCGCCGTAATGACTCGGCGTTCAGATCAGAGGGAACACTGCTGGTCGTCAGCTGAGATTTGAGGAACTAAGCTGCACTGTCTGTAGTTTAAGGCGATGTCACAACTGTAGCAGTGCAGGGCTGCAGTATTGTTGATGACTACTTCAGTTTTTCCTTTTTCTTCCTATAGCGAAGTTTTTTTACGCGTCCCGTTTACAAACAGAGCGATGTTCTTTGTTTATTAACAACAGTACAGCGGAACAGGGGTGGAATTACAGCTGTTGTACTGTGCGTGGTGGTGAGTGGACTCGCATTGTGAAGGACGCAGCTTCGGATAGCTGTCCGGCCTCCAGATTTCTTTTCCCACGGTTTCTCCAAATCACTCCAGGTGGATGCCAGGATGGTTCCTTCGGAATATCATGGGCGAATTTCTTCCCATTCCTTGTCCCCAGTACTTTCCCGCCTTTAATTACCTCGAAGTCGATGAGGAATAAAATAGAAAGAGAGAGAGCAGTGCTTGGTTGAAGATTAAGGTAATGATTGTTTTATGGGAGGCTTATTGTAGGTCTTAAGGGAAAGCGGCGCGTGTCGGTAACAATTGGCAGGGTAGCTTATAATTTTACACTAATTTTAAAAAAAGTTGGCCTCGTAAGTAAGTGATCCGCCGAATTATTTTCCACATTTTACCGGTACTCCGGGTGATAAATTCTGTGCTATGTGATAAACTATCCAGTTATCTTCCCCTTTTCCAAATTTTTTCTGGAGGAAGGTATCCGCAACGTGCGATGGTGTGACGTCACCTTGGAACTGATGTTTTAATCAAGTTATAAATTTAAAATTCCAAAATATGTGATGTCACAGCAAAGAGTGGCATGGCGTGCCAAAGACGGGGTGGCCGTGAAATTTGCGTGAAAAAATTTATGTTTGCTACATCACACCTTCTTTTTGACACCAGTTAGCTTTTGTGGCATGGCTGGTATCGCATTGCGTGTCCAACCAACAGCCAGGTTACATGCTAATATTTATTTTTAATCTTCTATTGGAGTAATATTGTTTGTTTTCAGAGGCCTCTTTATATTCATATTTTCTCATCTTTGTAATTTTCTTTTAGTTTAGCCACTTCAGTTCTTCGCTTTTCGTATCTTACATGGTAACATTAGAACATTTTTTTTTTTTTTTTAACTTTTCAGTTGTTAGGGCATTTTGTGGTAAGATTTCCCGTAAATCCGACGTAGTGTGTCGACATCATAATCGACACTAAACATTGATAGTTACACAGAATATTAAGAGCATGGCAAATAAAATTGTCGCCTCGGAATTAATTGTCTTTTTACATTTTAACGCTGATTCGTATTCCCGATTTTCAGTGGTTTCGGATGTCACTCCAGATGAATGCCGAGATGGTCCCTTCAAAAAGCCACTGTAGGAATCCTTCAGTCCCCAAACCTCTCCCACCTCAAATGACCTCGACATCGATGAGGCATAGGCTAAAGTTAGAAGAAACAAATCATTTTTCCATAGAATTGAAGTTTTCATATTAAAGTGTTTCTATCCGTTGTAAAGACTAGAGTCCCGGTATCGCTGCGGAATGTTGTGTTATCAGATCAGGGAATGCCACTTCCGGCCTGAAGGCGGCTGGACGTAGAGGAATTTTCCGTCCATTCCACACCTCCATCGACACTGGCAGCTAAAATCAAATCACCAAATACGAAGACAAACAACCAGACGTATGTGCAGTTTGTTTATTGTAATTCATATATATCACTTAGGAGCATTAGATATTTAACTGAAACTAACATTACTTAAAATCGAAGGAATGTGTGATACGCTAAAGTAATTACCGTTCTCATGAAACAATATATTCCTTATCATGACAGTGTCTTTATATATATATATATATATATACATGCAACTTCAAATAAGTGTTCATATCCATTTGTAAATCATTACTCCAATCATCAGATTCATAACGTAATTCCCGAAGGGAATTCACACACAGAACATTTCCTCTGGAGCAATTAACTTCTAGATCACTGTGAGCGATTAAAAAAAACCAACAGTTTAGTTATTTAATCTCACCACACTACAAACTAATTACTGAAAGTAATGCTTCATCCACGATTTTAAATAGAACTGAGCTAAAGATAGAAGTTAAAAACGTAAGAGTGTGGACACGAGTGTTTGGTCAGTTTTATCTGACGTCTTGCCCGCTTAAGTAAAATGTTAGTTCTAGACGATACGTGTAGACCGGCCTTAAGGGGAGAGTATGGAACGAATTAATACTGGTTCACATCTCAGACACCACACGTGCCAGACAAGAATGAGCACAGGAAACGCGTATTCTCTTCTACCGCGCGTGAACAGAGTCCGTACAGACACGTGCCAGCACGGACAGAGAATTTTTTGTCGGTGGCGGCACGCGTCTGTGCAAGGCTGTGGGTGTTTGTACAGTTATAATGAACGCAGCAGAGTAACTGTATAGACAGTATCACACCTGATCTAATTAAAAAAATATGGTAACGGAAAATGAATCGAATTAGAGAATAAATATTTAGATTAAAAGATATAGTGATATTAAACATAAAGGTATTGCAGTCCATATTGAAACCATGTAGCTTCGCCTGCATGGTATGAATCGTAACAGGCAGAATCACGAAACGATTTTCATAGCACACCATCACTACAACTGCCATTATTAGGATCACTTTAATTTAACAAAGGCTCTAATAAAAATGATTCGGGACTACAAGGATTCAATAGTTTTCAAAAATGTCAGGTCAAAAATATTAAGATTTGTAGCCAAACGTTTTATAAAGTTTGTAATATAAACTGTGTTAGTCTAAGATCCCAAATTACTTCTACCTTCCCTCATCGAGTTTCCTAGTCAAATATATATTTTATACACTATATAATGTATAAATAAACAAAACGAGATACGATTGCCTCACCATCTCTCTGCGCAACTATTTTATTTTAAAAATTATTTAATTAAATTTTTTCGATAATAACGCTTATAATGTTTCTTTAAAAAATACAGCATCGATCGAGAGTTAAAGTTGTAAATAAAATTCTAAAGTAAGGTTGGCTAACTTTTACCAGGCAATAACGGAAGGTTACCAGATGTAAGCAGGTAAGCATGTATGAATAATTTACCCTCTTGAAGTTCATTTACATGATTGAATATAAAAATGTAGGCGATTTTATTGGTAGGGAGTTATTATACCAAAAGTAGGCAAATCTTAAGGTTGCCGAGATTTAAAGTGTTAGTAAACCAGCTTGCTTATTTCTCCGTGTAATAGATAAAGACGAATAAAAACTGTTGCACGAAGAACAAAGAAGCCGATACGCGATTTATGTTTCATGTTAGCAAAGTGTTACTAACTTCAAAAATTTCAGTAAGAGCTTCTGATAACATATTTTGATAATTTTGATGGTCCATATGCATAAAGTTCCTGAATCTGTAATTTGTTTGGCAGGTTCAGCAATTAGCGTTGAAGTTGGGATTCTCGTTATGTTTAAGTCTACCAGCATTCCAAGCATTTACAAGTTGCGACTACACCACTGCTTTCCAAAACAAAAGGAAAGTCAGGTCTTTAAAAATATTTCAAAAAATGAGACAATTACAAAACATTAACTGTTGATGCCGACATTTTCATTGACTAAAAAATTTAGATAGCTCAAGAGTCTACTGCTCTTATATATGGCACTAAGCAGTTTGCAATTATTAATGAAGTGAGATTTCGTGTTTCAAAAGAATTATGCAACCAAGAAGAATAATCAGCAATTTATGAAAAAATTAAAAGCTAAAATTGTGATATCATTCCATAATGATGGAAATTGTTAAACAAACATTTTTACGCATGATATATGATAATTCTATGTGACGTAATGCTAATGATGCTTAAAACTAAGGCCTGAATCTTGCAGATGGTACATGGATTGCTATTTGAAGGCATAGTGTTCCTCTGGTACCCAGCATCTTCACAAGTTGATTATGCTTTACGAATGACAGATGTGACTAATAATGGTGACAATCGCACATAATTTGATTTCAATGTTACATTTTCTGAATAATTATTAGAATATCAACTCTCCATTTTAAATTATAAAATAAGTTATATTTTTTTCTATTACCACAGACAGATTTTGTTCTGCGTCTTTTTACTAAATGTTTTAATTGCGACAACCCTAAGATATGCCTACTTTTGGTAGACAACCCTATACCATCCTGTTGCTGATACAATTATTTACATTTTTGAAGTGAAACTTTTTCGGCTGCGGTAGAGAGAAATTTGCTAGCATAAAGAACTGCGCGTTATGAGCTACGTCTTACGTGTTAGGCTACAGTTACACTGCAAGCGAATTAGCGCGAACTATGCTTCGCACAAGTGGTTACAGTTCAAGCGTAGTCGTGCGAACGAAGTCGCAGAAGAATTGGTTTATTTCAGTTTTCGCGTGATACAAAACCATTTTAATTCATAGCTGATTCCTTTGTAAGCAACGCCAGGGTGGTGCGACTGCTGCTGGATGGTGTAGTGGTCGCCGTGAGCGCGGCCGGCTCCACAGACGGCGAGAGAGCTTCTGGCGGCCGAGACGGACTCCACTCCACGGCTGCTGGAGACGACAGACGTCAACGTGACTGGCAGATGTGTTTGGACGCCGCAGCACTGCGCAGCCTGGTGGGCCACTCTGCCGTGGCCAGAGCTCTGCTGGAGGCGACAGACGTCAACGTGACTGGCAGATGTGTTTGGACGCCGCAGCACTGCGCAGCCTGGTGGGCCACTCTGCCGTGGCCAGAGCTCTGCTGGAGGCCAGGGCGGACTCCACTTCACGGCTGCTGCTGGAGACGACAGACGTCAAAGTGACTGGCAGATGTGTTTGGACGCCGCTGCACTGCGCAGCCTGGTGAGCCCACTCTGCCGTGGCCAGAGCTCTGCTGGAGGCCAGGGCGGACTTCACTCCACGGCTGCTGCTGGAGACGACAGACGTCAAAGTGACTGGCAGATGTGTTTGGACGCCGCTGCACTGCGCAGCCTGGTGAGCCCACTCTGCCGTGGCCAGAGCTCTGCTGGAGGCCAGGGCGGACTCCACTTCACGGCTGCTGCTGGAGACGACAGACGTCAAAGTGACTGGCAGATGTGTTTGGACGCCGCTGCACTGCGCAGCCTGGTGGGCCCACTCTGCCGTGGCCAGAGCTCTGCTGGAGGCCAGGGCGGACAGAGACGGACTCCACTCCACGGCTGCTGCTGGAGACGACAGACGTCAACGTGACTGGCAGATGTGTTTGGACGCCGCTGCACTGCGCAGCCTGGTGGGCCCACTCTGCCGTGGCCAGAGCTCTGCTGGAGGCCAGGGCGGACAGAGACGGACTCCACTCCACGGCTGCTGCTGGACACGACAGACGTCAACGTGACTGACAGATGTGTTTGGACGCCGCTGCACTGCGCAGCCTGGTGGGCCACTCTGCCGTGGCCAGAGCTCTGCTGAGGCCAGGGCGGACAAGACGGGAGACGGACTCCACTCCACGGCTGCTGCTGGACACGACAGACGTCAACGTGACTGACAGATGTGTTTGGACGCCGCTGCACTGCGCAGCCTGGTGGCCCACTCTGCCGTGGCCAGAGCTCTGCTGGAGGCCAGGGCGGACAAGACGGACTCCACTCCACGGCTGCTGCTGGAGACGACAGACGTCAACGTGACTGGCAGATGTGTTTGGACGCCGCTGCACTGCGCAGCCTGGTGGCCACTCTGCCGTGGCCAGAGCTCTGCTGGAGGCCAGGGCGGACAGAGACGGGAGACGGCGCACGACCTGAGCAGTGGAGAGCTGAAGGAACTGCTCAAGTAGTAACCGGGTATATTCATATAAATTCGAACTTTTCTTATAAACACCAAATAAAATAAAAGTTTCTAATATTTTATTAAAACAATATTATAAATCATTGTTAGTTATTAGTTATTCATCATTTTAGTTACATAAGAACGCAGTTTCTCTAGACGTTCAGAATATATGAATTGTTCTCGGGTGACTAGTCACCTAGGAACAATTCATATATATCATTTTAGTTATTACTATACAACCAGTTATTTTATTACTCTATGTAAATTTCATATAAATTTCTTCTGCACACCGCTAACCGATGTGTACCTGTATGGAAATTATTGTGGAACAATGATTACTGAATACCAAACGTAAATTACTTCCAAATTGTGGAGAGGAAAAGATTAAAATTTTAGTCACCAGTAAAACTTAGAAAGTTCTATTTATAATGTAAATCTATAACGTAGAAAGAAATTAGAGAAGAAACCGATTTCACGATTGTTGTAGATAAGAAATATATACATATATGAAAAGTCCCTAGTTTTCAGCTTTTCTCATAATTCTGTTGCAGAACTTTAACAGTATAGGTGATGGATGAACGGTATCGCTCTGGCCTCGCATTCGGGAGGACGCGAGTTCGAAGCCCCGGCCAACCATACTGATTTGAGTTTTCTGTGGTTGCTCCAATTAACTGCAGGGGAATGTCCGTATGGTCCCTTCAAAAGGCCATGGCTGAATTCCTTCCCCATTGTTTGCCCCAGTCCTTTTCTGTCTCCAATGACCTCGACGTCGACGAGGCGTAAAGCCATAATCACAAAGCTAATTGATTCCTAAGAACAAGGAATTGCTTCAAAGTTTTAATGATCATCACTTGCAAAAACGATTAAATTTGCATATGAATAAATTTTAAAGTAATAACAGTAAAGAAACAAAACTAGTTTCCTGAGGTTGGTAATTTCTGTGTACGATATAAATCTAACGCATTTAGCTTCTCTTAGACAGAAAACGCTGAGGCACAAAAATGGCTCGAATTGGTTAGAAAATATGGTAGTCAGGGCCACCGTTGATAAAACCAAGACCTGTTAGCTGTATTTGAGTTTCGAATATTTGTTTGATTACTGATTAGTGCCGCCTACAGCTTTCTGAACGCACCGTGGACAACAACAAACAAACGGAATGATTATTTAAAACCGGTCTCGATAAAGAGAACAAAACTTTTCAGAATAAAAAATTATTGGAACATTTACACAATACCAACGCGAATCACGCTGCTTTCCGCGAGACAGAACGCAATAGGCGCAAAGATGTGAGGACACGAAATATTACAACACAGGCGGCTGCTCAGAATAACAGCACTCAGCGCGAACAATCGTCTTTGTGTACAGTATAAAATTATTTACGAATGAAGCAAGTGATCGTGTCGATACGTGGAGCCCATATCCTTACTTGGTGTGGCAATGGAGTTCACATGAGTATGGATGTTTTAGTTACAAAAAGATTTTCATATACGAGTATTACTGTGTATGTAGATGTATGTTTTTGTTTTGTTTTTATTTCCTATAGTCAAGTGTCTACTTCATAAAACAAGAAGTTGAAATAAACTGAACCTGAGATTGTAGGTATGTGAATTTTTTATTCAGTATGTGCTATAGCGAACAGAATGCTATTACTCCCACTGGACCATAGAAATTTTGAATTCAGTCTAACGCAACGTTTTAATTACTTGAAGCTTTCTTACAGTCTGGACCAAACTAGAGTGTGCATGCCTCCGAGTTACTGAACCTACTGGCTGCAGCCACATTTGCAATTCGTACGATTTCAACAATAGGTGATCTGTATGTCAGGAACCTAGTTTATTTTCACTCCTTAATGTTATATGCAATAATATTCTGGGACAATTCTACTTTTAGAGGCAACGTATTCAGATTCCGATAGTGAGTAATAAGAATTAGAACTTCATACAAAGAGCTGTTCAAGAAGTTAGGGATTTTAATATCGTTGGCTGAGTATATATACATGTTAATGTTTTGTGTAGTCACAAACTATACTCTATTTGAAACGCATTAAAATACAAAATTATGGCACCAGAAGAAATAATTATCTTTAAAGGATTACAAGGCATTGTCATTTGTTCAAAAAGAGGTCAGATATTCAGGGATACATATCTTCTGTAAGCTCCAAACCATGGAGGAAAGAATTATATGGAGACGACGCAAGAGACCAACACCACGCATTGAAGTGACGCCGGGCGGAGGAGGAGTGGGGGGCTAGGACGATCCCATATAGACAAGGGGTATATATTAAAAAACGTCAAGGGGACTCTAGGATAAACGTAACGCCGCACTCTGTTGATGGATTATTATGTAACTCGATAAGACAAATAAATAATGAAGAATAAATTTTTTTGATATTCTGCTTAATTTTCGAGATATTCTGTCTCAAACGTGAAATGTTTTTGGTTGAAATTCAGAAGAAAAAATTGGTCAAAGTCAAATTTGATCATAGATTCTTATTTAAAAAGACGAGACAAATAAAAAATAAAGAATAAAAATTTTCGATATCTCACCTAGTTCTCGAGATATACCTTATCAAAAGTGAGGTGTCTTGAGTTGAAATACAGAAGAAAAATTTCGCAAAAGTCAAATTTAATGATCGACTCTTATGTAACACGACGAGACAAATCAAAAATAAAGAATTTTTCGATATCTTGCTTAGCTTTCGGGATATACTGGGATTGGGTTGATATGCGGCCTGGACCAAAAATTAATTCTGCCAAAGCCACAATTAATTACATACTGGACATTCAGAATGGATATTTCAGTTTTTTTACTATCACTTGTGGTTAGGTTGAAATGCGGCCTAGACCAGAATAAAAATAGTTATCTTGTTACCATACATCGCAAGCTTAATTGGGAATAGCTGGAAGTACTTTACGTTTTGTCACTAACTTGGTTCTCATGAAATTACAAACAGTAATAGATAAATTCTTTGTCCCTTATGGAACAACAAAACCATTCTGGTACAGACTACATTTAGACCTAACCACAATCTCCATTAAATTGCCGCTACAGAATCAAACTATGTAGACACACCCACACACGCGTATTTGAATCGCAAACTGTATTTGCGGTAACAACATCGTTTGCTTCATCAAGATTCCTAGATTGCATAGCATAATTTAACACATTTAATTTCATCATACACTGCCAGTATAAACTGCAACGTGGCGAAAGAAAGCGCAATACTAAATTCACTGAATCGCGATGTAAAACACACCCCTTTAAATTTCATTTTCAACACTCGTTAAAAAGTAATGCTAGTCTATTATGTGCAAAATAGCAAGGTATGCTAATTTTCTACACTGCACCAACAAAAATTTGAGAACAAAGTCATCCCATTGAATGCTATGACTAAATATTTATAGACAGGCATCAAAGTTTGCAATTCAAACTGCCCACTTCAACAACGATAATTAGAATTCAACTTACTTATGAAATGATATTCCAGGTTCTTTCCTCTCTTGCCTATTTGTGCAAAAGTATGCAACACAAGATAGCATTATAAAACACTTATACACATTAAAAAATGAAATAATCACAGCATCTAACACAATGTTAACTTCGAATTTGTTTGTGATCGTAATATCGCCACTGCCGCCACTGCGCATGCGCGAGAGTTTAGAACCTGCTTCACAGATTTAAAGCCACTTCTCCTCCATATATTTCCTTCCTCCATGCTACCAACACATATTAAATGTCTAGCAGCTTACAAGATGAAATTCAGGAAAGGACTGAAATAATTTTGAATTGGAAACTCTAATAAAGAATTTATTTCTAAGGTATCTATAAAACAAATGCAAGTACTTTCTGTGAATGTAGGTGATATATTTAATGTATATTTTGTGCTGTGACTGTCCGTCTTTTGTAGTTTATTTACCTATTTTGTTAGTAAATAGTTTATCTGTAAATTGAAAATTTTCCACATCCACAGAGCTAATTTCTAATATTGTGATCCCTGGAAAATTAATGAATATAAATTATTGTAACCATCAATGGCAAGAAAAGGGTCAATTGTAACAATTGTTAAATACAAGCATAGATAATAATATCGATGACAACACAAATTAATAAAGAAGGCACCGAACGATTAACCTCACTCGCACGGAAAAGACGCTTGAAATTCTACGAACATATAGCACGAATGAAAGACTCACGGCTGACCAAGAAAATTTTCCACATCGTCAACGGATCCCGACAAACCAAAGCACGCTGGTTTATAGAAACCCAGAAGGACCTTGCAGAAGTTAGCCTAGACCCACTGACATCTACACTCAGTATATATATGTAGACAATTAATCACTTCACATAAATTTTCCCCTACGATCCCAACAGCTAAAAATCTGAAACTCAGAAATGCATGGACACAAGAGAGATGTCATGCCCACAGCGAGGAGGAGGTATTTCGAAAATCAGCGGAACAGCAAGAAGAATAAGAAGGACAATACAAACTAAAGGTTCCACGCGCTCCTTAGTGGGCTAAACGATAGAATAAATAATAAGAAGGCATTTCATGAGATCATTACAAACATGGTTGTTTGAGCAAAACATTATTAAATAATAGAGAAACACACCTCTTACCAATGAAATGCAAGTAAGCAATTTGGCAGTGTACTAGCGCTTCCCATAAGTGATAGGAGGATACTAACTGATGTAAAATCCTTGACTGTGACTAACAAGATGAAGTAAAACTAGTTTTCTTTTTTAACTCGAACCATTTTCACACAAAACTTACATGGGTACGGCGTTATATCAACCGTTTCCTTAGATTGCAATGATTTTCGGGTTTAGAAAATAAAATCTCGGTAGATCCGTCGAAGTAGTTAAAAGTACTCCACGCCATCGTGTGACGTTTTACGCAACTGCATGAAATGTTGGACGGTAACTGCATAGATAACCGAGCAGGAACGCTCTGGGCTCGCATTTTGGAGGATGCGGGTTTTCCATGGTTTCCACAGATCATTCCAGGCGAATGCCGGGATGGTTCCTTCGAAAGGCCATGGCCTAATTACTTCCCGTTCCTTGCTTTCAGTTCTTAACCACATCTCAAGATCGAAGAAACATAAAGCCGTAAACAAAAAGGGGAGGCTTGTACTACCGACAATTATTCCACATCTGGGACAACGCATTAAGGCAGCATTTGGACTACTTCTTGAGAGAACTGGACAACGGATGAGGACGATACAACTTTAGGTGCCCAGCGACTGCGCGTTGGCTCAACGGCCAGTGATCACCTGACGTCACGGTGTTAGTCGGTTCGGAGCGTTGCAGCAGTCAGTACCTCGTCATCTGAGGAAGACCGCGGTGGTGTCGTTTGAAACGTCGATTGTATAAATATTCACGAGCCTAAGATTTATTTAACGTTTTAAGAGTTAGTGGTAAGTATTAAATTTCTAGCATTCTCTTTACCATCCACCTGTCTTCCAAAGACTCCAAGTCCAGATCTTTTAACATAGGCTATCTATCACTGACTTGTGTTCTACAGTAACTTCCAGAGACAAATCGACGTGCTCATTGTGCATCTCTTCCAAGTTCTTGTATTTGAAACCAAAAATATAGATCCCAAACTATACCATATTAAAGCAATGGCCTAATAAAAGTTTTGCAAACCAATTCCTTTACTTCTCTGGTACATTCTCTCACCACCCTCTCCAGTAAATAAAGGCTTTTGTAACCTCATTCTACCAGTGGCCCATTGAGTCCTCCACAACTGAGATTATTATTAGATATTATGCCTTAAAATTTTAATTTATTCCTGAACAACCCATTTCTTCCCCGTCCTACAATCATTATCAACTTCTGACTCTTATTGGCAAACATGTTGGCCTATCAGGTTCCAGTTCACCCTGCAGGTTTTTATATCCTTCTCCTAATTTCAATCTATGATATAGGTACCATTATGTTACCAGCAAAGAACTTAACCTCTGACTGTAAACCATTAACATATTCATTAGAAGGGTTCCAATTCACTACCCTCTTCCATTTCTTTTGATACCCTATTCCCTACCCTAAAATATTGTGTTCTACCTTTCGATAATTCCTCTACCCAGCAAATCACTTTTTGATCCACTCTAATAGTTTTCAAGATATATAATACTGTTTTATGGCTTGCTTTGAGAAATACCTTATGAATTTCTACTGCTATATTATCAACTTGGTCTCCCTAGTCCATTTCATCTGATATATCTTGTATTCAGTACACTTAAGCCATGTTGTATATTTAAAAATTAATTTACTTCCTTACAGATGTTTCTGACGTAGTTGCATATTACGCTCTCTATTAATTTACTTGCCAATAATGTCAAACTAATTGGCATGCAACTTTTACTGTTCCTCCACTTTTTACCGATACTACTGTTTGCGTGAAGCCTGGTAAGGTAAGGTCCCAACAAATTATGATTATCGCAGTGGCCTACTACTTACAGACCCGCATTCAACTATGGTTTATCGTTAGTGTTATAATTATTACTTAAATACTGTTAAGCCATTCTAAAAATTCATTTGTATATATATTTACATGCATAAGTTTAATCATATTTTGTGTATTCGATTTATGTTAGGAGATAAAAGTAGGAACAAACAAAACTGAAGGCAACATGATACTCGGAATGTAGCAAAACAACAGGATATTTTTTTGTATACAAAATACCAGTATAGTTTCACCAATGATTACATATATTGAAAAAGTGTATTCAAAATCTGTTGAGAGGAAGAGGGCACTAACAAATTAAAATTAACTACAAAACACATTAGACTGATTAGAGTTTGTTTTTATAAAAGCTATACCTAGTCTGGCGAATCGACCGATTTAATTTGAAGTGCAGTGTCTTTGTAGTTTAATCCTTTTGCGATCAGCTGATTTAGTTGCAAGTTGTGTGACCGTTTGCCTTTCAGCAATATATCGTCCTGTTTCTAAAAAGGAAAAGCTGGGTAACACGAAGACAGTAAGTGCAAACAACACCAATCAAGATACAGGTATCTATTTTTTGTCTGTGTGTCAATGCTTAGAGTAGAGCAATTTCTTTTAGCTGTTTTTCCAAATACGCTGGTATCCTTTGCTGCTTTCAATCGTACAGTAAAATGTTATTCATGTGGTTAGTGGAGAAGGTTTTTAAATTAACACATTTTGCACCTCAGTTTATATACGCAGAGCTGTAATGATGTTTGCCTTATTTGTAAATCTGTGTACTTTAATCGATTTAAGCACAGGAGCAAGGTCGTCAGCCTGTCTTTTAACACTGCGCAGGTGTATTTGAAGGAGCACTTTATTTTATCGAGGTTCAGTGACTCCTTAAGACTACCTTTTGCATTAATTTGTATTTCTTACATCTTAAACTTTTTCAAGACATTGCCCCAGTTTTGTTCCTGTGACTGTGTGGCAACTCAGTTATGTATTGCAGGCATTGAAACTGATTGTGTGCAGCGGTGTATCAGAAACACTGTAGTCTGTATCTGGTAATAGTTATTATGTTGTATTTGGCTCAGTAAAGCTGGATTTCTGATCGTAGTTTGTGTTATTCAACAACTTTCTCTTCTGTGTAGCACAGATGTGAAGTTTACCTAATTACTGAAAGTTTCTTAACGTTTTTTAAACATCTTTTATTCCATGAGTATGACATTGAACGACGATCAGTGATGTTCAGATCATGAAAACCACAGCAATGCAATCACTCACATCACTAGTTATTATTTTCTGTTATTAATGTGCTAGTCATAATTCTTTTCTATGTATTTCTTAGCAAAAATGTAATTACACTGTTCTTAGTATTCTTACTGTTACTGTCTTATACAGGGCGTTCGCCGGGAAACGCTACCCTCCCAGTCTGTTGGCGTCGGCAACTTGCTGGGACAGTGGCGCCAGCAACTCCCGCCACACGGCGCCGTGAATCACCGCACTGTTTAACACCTCCGCTGCCCCAACAGTGCAGTGACGCAGTATAATGGGACCCTTACATTGTTAAGAACGGTTACTTTGCATTGTAGCTAGTTTGTGACTTCAGTCTCTTATTAATCAGTGTTGTGAATAAACGTTTTTTTGCGGTTTGGCTGGTTTGGGTTTTCATACTCTTACTAATCTGTACCGTGTTTGAGTGTGAGTAAAATTATGGTACGTTACAGTTTGCAACAAAGAATATTTCTCTACGATACATATGTGAAGAAGAAGTCGTTTAAAAAGTGTCGCAGTAAATTTCGTCGCGAATATCCTGGCGTTTCACTGCCAGCTAAATCAACAATTCTGCGTCTGGTGAAAAAAGTAAGAGAAACGGGTTCATTTTTTAACAAAAAGAGACTGTCAGTCAACCGTATTCTCACAGAGGAGAAAATTGACGATATCGGTTTTCGACTAGAACAGTCACCCAAAAAATCATTAAGTCAGTTAGGGCAGCAGGCAGGCGTATCTAAGACGTCAGCTTGGAAAGTAACGAAGCTAGTTCATGTGCATTACACAAGAGGGTCAACACTTCCAGCATCTTTTATAAGGTAAGCTAATGAATTACGTCACATTTAAATGCTTAACTCATACAAGTTCATAAAGCGTAATTATTATGAAATAGTCCGCGGCTGACGGTTGAACAATGCTGCAAGCTGACCGCTCGCTCGCCGGGAGCAGTTTCTTCCTTGTAGTGTTAAAAGTGGGTAGCGTTTCCCGGCGAACGCCCTGTATATGTTCAGTGTTATATTGCTACATCATCTACTTTTGCAATTTGCGAAATTTAGTTTTAAATTCCTTCAGCGTTTCTGGTAAATTATTCATCACTTTCCTTGGTAAGTTATTCCATTCCCTGATACCCTTACCCAAAAAATTTACCATTCATATATTAATAAAATTGAGTGCCAGCTTAAGCCAATGGTCAATTTTTCTCTTCCATGTACTATTCCTTATTGTTTGACCAATATCCTACCAAACCCCATCACCAACATACACCCTGCACACTCTGAGCACTCTCTCCTGTCTTCCACTGACTCCCAATTTAGTTGCTTTGTCATACCAGTTACTGACTGGGTCCTGCAGTAGTTTACAGTAACTAATCTGGCTGCTCTCCTTTGTACACCACCCAACTCCTGGATGTGATAGCCAATATTTGGGCTTCAAGCTACTTCACCATATTCAAGCAATGTTCTGACCAAAGTTTTGTAACACAATTTTTTCACTTTTAACTTCTCTGGTATATCCTGTAATCACCCTCTCCAGTAAATGAAGGATTTTTTAACCTTATCTTACCACCTTCCCAAAACGTGCTGCATAGTTTTGTTTATTATCAAACATTATGGCAAAATATTTACACTTCAAAAATAAATTCTGTCCCCACCCTATAATCATCAATAACCTGTAGATTTTTTTATCTGTTTACCTCATAAGCTGACTCTTCTCAGCATTTATCTTTATTCCATGTTGACTTACTCAGTTAAAAATTCTATCCTGGTCACCTTGCAGCTGTTCACAGTCATCTCCCATTTTGATCCTATTATATATTATTATGTCATCTGCAAACAATCTAAATTTTAAACTGTAAACCATTAATACAATCATTCATTACAATGATAAATAGCAGTTGTGCCAAAACACTACACTGTGGCACTCCCATACTTTCTTCCAGATCTTTTGATGCTTTGTTTCCTACTCCAATGCTTTGCTTTGTGCCTTTTAAGAATTCCTCTACCCAGAAAAATCAATTTTTCATTCATTATTTAATATAATTTCTTGGATCACTCTGTCATATGCCTTGGAAAGATCTAGCACTACATCATGAACTAGGTCTCTCTTGATCAATTCATCTAAAATCTCCTGCATGTAGCCCACCATCTGAGATTCATATAAATACCTTGCCTGAAGCTAACTTATTGATTGCAAACCAGTTTCTTGCTGCATAGACTATTCTGATGTAGCTGGGTATCAGTCCTTCGATCATTTTGCCTATCACTGATATCAAACTAACTGACCTGTAGTTCTCAACCCTGTTTGTTGACCCTCCTTTATGAACCAGTGTTACTATAGCTCTTTTCCAGTTCACTAGTAAGCTACAAGAGTCCAGAATCATTTTAAATAAAAATTTAATATAAGGTACAATATTGTATCCCACTGTCTTTAATGCATCTGTAGTACTGTTATCTACACTGGCCTCTTTCGCTCTTTCATCTGTCACAGTTGGTTTATAATATCCTGATAGTCTATTTCAAATTTAGTAGCTTCCTTATTTCTATGTATATACATACACTCTTCGGATTTATTCCCTCACAATCCAGGATGATA
>JARYHS010007075.1:157709-183718 GCA_031002005.1 Vandiemenella viatica
CCCTTGTTAAGTTAAAGTGATCCTGTTAATGGAGTTTGTGGAGATGGTGGATTATGAAATTCGTTTCGTGATTCTGCCTGTTACGATTCATACCATGTATACGAAGCTACATCGTTATAATATGGACTGAATCCCATTGCATTTAGTATCACTATATCTTTTATTGTAAATGTTTGTTCTGTAAATAATTGGATTAATTTTTCGTTACCATCTTTTTTCATTAGATCAGGTGGTATACTGTCTATACGGTTACGCTGCTGCGCTCATAATAACCGTACGGACGCTCACAGACGCGTGCCGCCACAGACAAATCATGCCGGCACGTGTCTGTACAGACACTCTCCGTTCATGCGCGGTAGATGTGAATACGCCTATATATTATAATGTATGCAATCATATTTTTTTCTTGTGCTGATACGAGTCTGGCACGTGTGTTGTCTGCACATGTGGACCAGGCTTAATTGGTTCAATACTTGTCTCTTAGGCATTACGGCTAAAGTACACTGTTTCATACAAGCAGGATAATTTGAATGAACAGCATTTGAACCGTAGAACTCAGTTTATAAACATTTTTTCCCAGACTATTCGAAATGAACAATGCATCAGATGTTTTCCAGTAAAAGTGACACTACAGAGAGATGTATTCAAAGTTAACAATACTTAAAGCCTTTTCACTATCGATAATTTTGTTCTTTTTCGCACTAAAGGAAAAGAATGTACAGAGGAGAAAGTCAGAAATAGAGTTACAAATAATAGTTTATGATGAACCATCAGAATAATTAATCCTAACAATAAGTTATAAAAATACATTATTTCTAATAAAACAAACAATCCATGGAAAGGAACGTTCTTGTACATTATTAATTTGTAAACGACATCTTAATGCTTATAATAAAAGAAAATGAAACATATACTACATAATCCATTTTTTTCTAATATGGACGGAAGAAGTCAGGAATCCATTAAACACTTATACATATATTTCAAAAGCACTTAGTAATTTACTAGATATAAAAATAATTGTTTCATCTCTCCTCGTATTCCAGTCGCAACAACTTTCACCGAAAATAGTAATTAATACAAAAGACGAAAAGAAAGAAATAGAGCTTCCTTAAATTTAATTAAAAATGAGTTGTGCATTTATTTATAAATATACATTTAGGATGTGGTATCACTTATCTCTCTCTGAGAGGAAACAGAATATTGATAGCCAGCCCGATGAATACGAAAAGATGTGTATTTAAGGTAGTAAATACCAAAATTCAAAACACTTCTTTTTTTCTTTTAAACAGTTTTTATGTTTCTATTCGAAAGACAAATGTACTAAGATTTTTTTGTTCAAGTAAGATGTCAGCTTTAGACAGGCATCCATAAATTACTGTTCCGTAGCTATTGTTAGCGGACACAATGAGTAGCATGAGACAACATAAATTTGTAGCACTGCATCTGACCACGGAAAACTAGTAACAACGGGAACTGCACTTATACAGTAGGGGCAAGCAGAGCATGGTATTTAAAACAGAGAGTAGATTGGTGTATATGCTATTGATATCCACGTGGCCCACATTTGATTGTATGATGATTGTGGTCTGACATGCTTACCATGATAGCACTACTGACAAAGCCTCCTTAATAGCTACAGGGCATCCGCTGAATCATCGCACAGTTAATTATTATAGAATTTCAGTTAGGAATTTTATTTCTGCTGCACCAGAATCCCAAATCGCGTGGACTGCAGCTGAAGTGAAGGCACTGTGGGCCACCAGACCACACATTGTGGATTCCCAGCTGAGAGCGGACGAGCTGTGCAAAAACAGAAGGTCTGATTGGCCATCGGTAGTACAGATTACTTTGAACATATGATGTAGGAGATGGAAACAGCGAAAGGAGTTGGGGGGGGGGGGAGCGTGGTATTTGTCGAAGCAGCCATCACACAAATTTTGCGGAAAGTAATGCTACCAACGATGAGAGGTGTGAATTCAATGTTCCAATTCTTCACTGAAAGTATTATGAATTACTGCTCGACTGGAATTATTAACGTCGTCTTGAGAAAAAATTAAGAATTTAGTAATAATAAATATTTTGGAATGATGCAACGGTACAGAAAAAAATCCATAAGACGCAACATAACCAAAAACTATAAATAACCAGACTCTAAAACGGCTAAATATTCCACATTGGAGTGGTATCGCCATAAATTATTTTAAAGAAATTAAAAATGTTCGTGGTAACTACTTCGTCAGATAAAAGAAATCGTGATTTTGGTATTTGTGGAAACGGGCACGTCACATTGGGAGACTGGCAAAATCACACAATGGCCGCCTCGAAAATAACAAAATGTTAAACAACATATCACAGTAGTCAGAAATATTACAGTATTTGCCTTTTCCCAGTTTCTACTGGCTTTCGGAATGGTAATTATTTTAGCGTTTCACTCATGTCTTCGATTTTAAGTAATGTTAGTTTCAGGTAAATATCTAATGCTGCTAAGTGATATACCTGCTATCTACATGAATTACAATAAACCAACTGCACATACGTCTGGTTGTTTGACCTCGATTTTAGCGATTTGATTTTATCTGCCAGTGTCGATGGAGGTGTAGAACGGACGGAAAATTCCTCTACGTCCAGCCGCCTTCAGGCTGGAAGTGGCATTCTCAGAACTGATAAGAGAACATTCCGCAGGAATACCAGGACAACTGCTAGAAAAACTTCAATACGAACACTCCAATTCCATGAACAAATAATTAGTTTCTTATGTGTAATTATTGTAGGCCATTTCTTCCACAGTTCCTTTTTAAACTAATATTTATTATTCAATAAATTCGCTAATACAACCGTTGATGGATATTATTTATTTCACGGACGCGTTTCGCCTCTCGTCGATGTATCTTCAGCGTATAATTTTTATTTCCATTTTCGTTTTTAGCTGTGATTGTTAGTCATCTGTGAACTCAACTAGCATGCTGTGTATACTATTGCACTTAATTATATAATTTTGATCTTATGACTCCATTTTGTTTCTTCTTACTTTACGCCTCATCGATGCCGAAGTTATTAGAGGAGGGAGAGGATTGGGGACGGGAAGAAATCCGGCAATGACTTTTTGAAGGAACCATCTCGGCATTCATCTGGAGTGACGTCCGTAACCACGGAAAATCGGGAATACGAATCAGCGTTAAAATTTAAAGAGATAGTTAATTCTGAGGTGACACTTTTATTTTTCATGCTCTAAACATTCTGTATAACTGTCGATCTGTAGTGTCCATTATGTTGTCGACGCACTCAGTGGCGTAGCTATCAGAGGGATAGGCATTGCAGTACACCGCCCCCCCCCCCAAAAAAAATAATTAAAGTTACCATGTAAGATACGAAAAGCGAAGAAGAACTGAAGAGGCTAAACAAAAAGGAAATTACAAAGATGACAAAATATAATCTAATATGGGCCTCAGAAATCAAACATTATTTTCCCAATAGAAGGCTAAAATTAAATATTAGCATGTAACCATGGCTGTTGGATAAACACAAAATGCGAGACCAGCCATGCCACCTCATCAAGTCCTCCGGCTACAAACCAGACTCGACAGTGAGGTAGGAGCTAAAAGCAGTTTCGATCCATTAGATAATTTTTACTGTTTGAGAACGAATGAAACTGACTGAATAGCATTCGCCACAATAAATAAATAAATAGTGGGGAGAGACTGGTAGCAATAATCATGAAGTCTTTTGAAACGATAAAGAAAATTGGCGCTAGTAGTATAGACGGAACCATGTAAGACCGAGAACAGATACTTGCTGAACTCAGGAACAAAGGCGAGAAGTGGAGAACAACGCGGTGAGCTACGAAAAAGAAACAATAATTGAAAACGGACTTTACAAGTCATGTAACTGAGATAAATGTAATTTATAAGTTATTGTATTTTATAGTAAAATTCTAACTGGAGTCTAAAAGAAGGTGTGATGTAGTAAACAGTCAGTACTAGCGGCCATACATAAATTACATAACTCAAATTTCACGGCCTCCTGCTCGCCTCCGTCTTTAACACGCCATGCCACTCTTTGCTGTGACATCACACATTTTGAAATTTTAAAATTTTAACTCGATTAACACATCACTTCCAATGTGACGTCACACCCTCGCACGTTGCGGACATCCCCTCCCCAAAAATTTTGGAAAAGGGAAAGGTAACTGGATTGTTTATCACATAGCACAGAATTTATCACCCCGAGTGTCGGTAAAATGTCGAAAACAATTCGACGGATCACTAACTTAGCAGGCCTTTTTTTTACATTAGTGTAAAATATTAAGCTACCCTGCCAACTGCTATGCGCGCGTGCCGCCTTCCCTTAAGACCTACAATAAGGCTCCCATAAAGCAGTCATTACCTTAATCTTCAACCAAGTGCTGATCTCTTTCTCTCTCTATCTATTTGATGACTCATCGACTTCGAGGTCTTTAATGGCGGGAGAGTACTGGGGACAAGAAATTGGAAGAAATTCGGCCATGACATTCCGAAGGAACCATCCTGGCATCCACCTGGAGTGATTTGGAGAAACCGTGGGACACCGAAATCTGGAGGCCGGACAGCTATCCGAACCTGCGTCCGTCACAATGCGCGTCGACTCACCCACCACGCACAGTACAACAGCTGTAATTCCACCCCTGTTCCGCTGTACTATTGTTAATAAACAAAGAACATCGCTCTGTTTGTAAACGAGATGCGTAACAAATCTTCGCTACAGGAAGAAAAGGGAAAAACTGAAGTAGTCATCAACAATACTGCAGCCCTTCACTGCTACAGTGCAGCTTAGTTCCTCAACTCTAGCAGTCTCAGCTGACAACCAACTGTGTTCCGTGTGATATGAACGCCTAATCGTTACGGTGCACAATTTTCGAGTCTGCGAAAGGGTCGGCCAACAGATGAGCGCAAAATCACTAACATGACGGATAACTTCATGCTATAGTGCCACGAAATATCTTTCAGATTAACAAAAAAAAAAAAAAAAAAAAAAAAAAAAAAAAAAAAAAAAAATTCGTACGCAATTTAGAAAGGTGACATTCAAACTTCATGACCACAGCATTAATTTCACTGTTCATGGAAGAGACATACCGAGAAGACTAACTTTTGTACGATTTACATTCCCGCGGAGGAATCCTTCGCAATAACTTTTACTACATAAAGCCGGTGATTAAACAAAAAGAAAACAGATAAATATCCGTTCTGCTGCAGAGAAACTGCACATTACTGTCAAAATTTATAACTGCTACGCATCAGTAGAGCAGAAAAGAAAAATCACTACTTTTTTAAGTTGCTTATTGCTTTACGTGTCATCAACGTCGAAGTCATTAGAGGCAGGAAAGGACAATGGTAAAGGATCGGGAGGGAATTGGGCCATGGCCTTTTTTCTTTTTTTTTTTAACGAAACGCCCCGCCATTCGCCTCGAGAGATTTTGGGAAACCGTGGAAAAATCATATATGGATGGCCGGACCGGGATTTTAAATTGTTTCCTTCTGAATACTAGAGCGTTACCGTTCACCACCTCCTTCGGTTAACAGTAGAAAAATTATTATACAGAGTGGTCAATATACTAAAATTGAAATTGCACACCAAAATAAATTAATTAAATTAATTTAATTGTAAAGAAACACATGCTGCAGTAACAATTCCACAAGCAGAATTTTTTTTTCCTTAAGCCAACGAGAGAATTTTAAAAAAAAATCATCATATTTCTGTGGATTAACATAGAGTTCCAAACATTTTCGTCAATAGTGTACCCCACCAGATATTTTTTCTGCAAAACTATCTATAGGCTTACTTATGACGGAGCCATGGATACTGGATACCGAGGCAGTGAGCCAATGGATAACTCATGGAGTTACTAACATAAAGTGATGCCGGAGGAAGGAATAAGTCTGATTGTACACGCCATTTTAGATAAAGCACAATATCATATTGTAGGCAAACATCTATAATGCGAATACAAATATAATGTAATATTTGTAAAGAGTTTACTGCTTGGTGTATAAACGCTAAGAATGCTGGAATATTGCATTAAACTTATTTCAAAATTACTCTGGTTCAGTGGCAGTAATAGCATTCTGCTCTTGACCGGAAGCTGTGAATAAAAAATACACACACCTATAATCTCAGCTTTATTTCATCTTTAACTTTTTGTTTTATGAAATAGGTATTTGACTATGGATAGATAAATTTTAAAAAAATAGACCCAGCTAATTTGTCCTTTACAAATAAACAATTGAAACAAATATTTGATGTTTAATATTGTCGCGGGTAGTTATTTTGTAGCATAGATTAATTAACTTTAAGAGAGACAATTAGCTTCCAAGCCAGTACAACGGCGTATCTGCACAGCAGTCTATCTGACGCCCAATGTGGTAAATTCAACCTTTACGTTTAGTTCACGAGAGAAACAATTAACTAACACGTGATTTAAGCCAAGGAACAAGCGGATTCCCTTCTTTCCTAGCCGGGGAAGCTTTGTGGCGGCAGAGACGCTACCCAGTCCACGATGTGAAATTACAAAGGGCAGAACTATTATAGACCGAAATTGCCATTTTTAGGCAAATTCTATCATTCTCCCCTCCGCTGGTTCTGAAGCAACTGCTACACTTTGGATCCTATGTTTAAATATTTCAGTATCGGAAAACTTCCGATTTATGTACTCGTTGTTGTAATTATGACATGCAACAGTTTTCTGTAATAAATCCAGTTAACACAACTCTCCAGATAATTCCAAGGATTACCTACATCCTCATTCTAAACAACGCTATGTCTTTGTATTTTTATCCTACCCAGGTGCTTACAGATATTGACTGGAACCGGAAACATCAACCGATAGTAATTAAGCCTTATGATGGACCCATAAATTTGGGTAAATGTCGCCGCTCGCTCGGCTAACATGCAACAGAGTGTGCATATGTGTGGTATCGATTATCGCATACTAATTTCTAGTTCCACTTAGCACAGCAGAGGAAAGTAATTGTTTACTCTCTCTATATCCAACACAGAGACTAGCTAGCAACGGAAAGAGTGATAGGTCCGAGTGTAAGGAGCAAGAAAGAAGGTGGTCCGAAACCATGTATAAAAGTGACAGATTGGATCAGTGCGGGCAGCAGTAGGCGATCCGGTACGCTGCGTATTGAGATCTTTTATTGATAATGTGTCGACAGCATTATATTTGGTAGCCGTAGAGGAGCATGATGTATTATTGCAGATTGTAACAACCAAAATTGTTTCGAATGCAAGGTCGAAAATTCTTGTGAAAGATCAAATAAAGATTGGCCTTCAATCAAAGCTATTTTAATAGAAAATTACAGGGAACAGAGATGTTTGGATTTCTATGGATATCGGTTATTTTTAGGTAGACAGAGAAGTAACGAATCCATTGCCGAATAAGCTTATCCAGCAAGCCACTGCGAATGAAATGAAAGCCGCGGATGTTGAGGGAAGTCATGCATTAATAGAAAGATTGACGGGGTGACCTTTGTTCAAGGATTGAAAGATGAGCGAATACAGACAGTTGTCAGGGCACAAATGAAAAAAATAACCCTCCCTAAAGCTGTTTTGCCCTGGTTGAAGAGTCGGCCATTTTGTTGCTACACGAAAAATATTCACTTAGTAGAGCTGAATCTAAAGTAACGCATTTCAGAAACAATAGGAGTAAACTAGACGACCCGTGCGAAAATTTCGCGAATAAAATGTGATGAATAGTGAGGTTGAATGTTTGTAATATAATGAAAAATAGAAAGGTACTTTTGTAGCAACTTTTTTTTTTAGTGTGGTAGGTACGCATCAAAATATTCGCAACATATTACTGACCTTAACAGAATAAAACAAACCTGAACAAAATGCACACAACACATCAACATCTCTGAAATATTTGTTGCTGTGTGAAAAAAATGTTTACATTGGAATTGTATAGCAAAATGACAGTGTTTCCGTAACAGAAAAAAAAAAATATCCGTAAAGCTACTTATTGAATAAAAAAAAGTTTATTGACATTTCTGTGATATCCGCTGCTGCAATCTAGGGACTTGGCTCTGAACAGTCTCATACGCGCTAACAACTTTAAAACTTTCTAAATTTATGATTTTACCTACTTGGAGACCTTACTTTTTAAAACGATATGTCATTTATCGATTTCGGCTAGGTATCGAAGAAAATAAATGGCTTGTAATTTAAAAAAAGAAAAAAAAAAATCACGTTGTATAAATAATATTTATACTTTTGCCCTTTAATGGTCGAATACCAAAAAATCCCTATTATAAAATATGGTGCGACCAAAGCAGCCACCTTGGTCTTTAAAATGATACCTCATTTATCAATTTTAGTTAGTTATCATGTGAGGTAAAAAAATGAGAAATTATATTTTTGTCCCTTCAGGGTTGAATTTGGAGAAAGTTTTTCCTTAAAATATGATGTGACCATAGCAGATAATTTAATATTTAAATCAATACCTCATTTATTGATTTCGGTTAAGTATCAAGTGAAATAAATAGCTGGTGACAGAAAAATGCGTTGCAAAAATATTAATACTTTTTCCCTCTAACGTTAGAATTTAAAAAATTTCTCTCCTAAAATGTGGTAACGGAACCGAAGAAATTACGAAGACCTCAATCTTTTAAATGATACCTCGTTTATCAATTTTGTTTAATTGTCAAGGGAGATAAATGGCTCGAGATACAAAAAAAACGCATTTTAGAAAAATTGACATTTTTGCCCTTTAAGGTTCGAATTACGAAAACAACCTTTCCTAAATATAATGTTACCATGACTGAGACCGAATTACTTGATATTATATCTCGTTTATCTATATCGGTTAGATATTAAGGGAGATAAATAGCTCGTGACACAAAAATGCGTTGTAGAACAATTTTTACTTTTTCCCTTTAAGGGTTGAATTCTAAAAACTTCTTTTCTAAAATATGATGTCACCAAATGCTGAGACAATATTCCTCATAATCTTACTTGATTTATTGATTTTGGATACATATCCAGGGAGATAAGTGGCTTGAGACACAACAAACGCATTTTAGAAAAATTGACACTTTTGCCCTTTAAGGGTCGAATTACGAAAAATTCCTTTCTTAAAATAAAATATTACCACGGCTGAGACATTATTCTTTAATATGATACCTCATTTATGTGTATCGGTTATATATTAAGGGAGATAAATCGCTCGTAACACAATAACCCGTTATAGAAAAATTTATACTTTTACCCTTAAAGGGTTGAATTCCAAAAACATTCCTCCTTAAAATATGATGTCACAAAACTGAGACATTACTCTTCACAATCCTACCTCATTTATCGATTTTAGTTTGATATCCAGGGAGATAAATGGCTCGAGATTCAAGAAACGCATTTTAGAAAAATTGACATTTTTGCTCTTTGAGGGTCAAATTACGAAACATTCCTTTCTTAAAATATAATGTTACCAAGGTGGAGACATTATTCTTTAATATGATAACTAATTTATCTATATTGGTTAGATATTAAAAGAGATACATCGCTCGTGACACAAAAATGCATTGCAAAAATATTGATACTTTTGCCCTTTAAGGGTCGAATTCCAAAAAAAATACAGTCTTATATGACGCCACTAAAGCGGAGATCTTAATCTTTAAAATGATACTTCATTAAATTATTTCAGATAGGTATCTATGGAGATAAATGACTCGTAACACAGAAAACAGCTTTTCCGAAATATTGACATTATTGCCCTTTAAGGGTCTAATTCCGAAAACCTCATTTCTTAAAATATGATGTGACCAAATTGGAGACCATATGCTTTAAAATGACATCACATTCATTGATTTCGGTTAAATATCAAGGAAGATACAGGCTTGTGACAAAAAAAATACCTTATAAAAATAATATATATGATTTCAAAATTTTGATTCTTCTGAAAAAATTGATCGCATAAGTAGGGAATGTCGAAGCACCATAACTCGCTAATTATGCAATCATATTGGTCACATTGCTAACGATTGTAGAAGTAACACAACATTCAAAGGAGTCCAGTATATTACATGCAATTACTGTCACAATATCAGTCACATAGCTGATTGTCAAACCAAGAGAAACAAATGTGAATGGTTTCATTAGATTGGCCATTTCCCATCTAAATGTAAAGCAAATCTTGGCGGAAAAAACACAGTCAAACATGTAAGGAAATGGGGCTCGAGTGCTAGAATTAACAGCAACCTTAGGGCTCGAAATTATGGTCGGTATATGGCGTAGGTTGCCACTATGCTAGTGATTTTATAAAAATGCCTTGCCCTCGCATACTAAATCAGAATATTCCATACTTGCTGGATAAGGGGAAAAAATTAAGCCTTATTAGTCAGTCAGTATTGAAACCAAATACACCCTTAAACACACAACAGACAATTCAGATCAAGGGAATCTCACGTCAACTAGTTACACTGGAATTGTATTTGACTCCTAACCATTATCTAATCCCTAAATTTCATGTTGTATCCGGATAGGTTGATATTAGTGAGCAAGGATTATTAGGAAGAGACTTTATGCTCCAGCATGGAATCATAATTAACTATAAAACAAAACAGTTGACACTAGAGATCACTACATTCCCATGTTTTCAAGGAAGGAAAAGTGTTTCACAGTCCAGAAAGGCCAGGAAATAAATGCAAATGTCTGCCCAAAACACAATTATAAAAGGAAGAATTATCTTGCAAGAAATTCACATATTCAAATCAAACCAGGTCAGGGTTAAAAACCGCAGTTCAGTAGTCAGAAACAACAGATGGGCAGAAATTCACAAAACTGTTTCACTCAGCAGACAAACCAATACTCGGCATCAACACAAGGCAGTTCTCAGCAGCAGACAGCAAGACACAAGAATGTTTCCACATAGAAAAATTCAGTGCCTAATCGGAGAGACCCTAACAGCGAGAACAAGAATCAAGGCAAAAAACAGTTACATCCAGGGCAAATTAACAATTCAAACCAAACCAAAACAGATAAAGATTGATCAAAGTAGGTCCCACAGAAGAGAAGATTTTGTAAGTAAATGTATAAGGTAAAAGAAACTCAGATGCTACAATAAGTAATTTCTGGTGTTCACGTACCCGAATCAATTGTGAAAGTAAGAAATGGTGAGTGTATTATTCCAATTTTGAATACCGGAGAGGAGAGGAGGAAGTAGAATTTTTTATTATACAGCCATTAAAACATAACCGTATTTTGAGTTATCAGCATATGTTAACACGCCCTGCCCACTTCGCGTACGCCATGTTAATAAGCACGTCCAGCCAATACAAAGCATCGTGTTACGTTGCTTAAAGAGAAACTGTGACCCAAACATCTTAAATTATACCTATTATACAATGATTTTTTTTTCCTACCAGTTGTTGAACTTATATATACAGACACCTTGAGACGTGACATAAAAGTTAATCCGGAGGCGGTAGGAACTGTTACTAACAGCATATCATACAGAACACCTGAAGCCTTAAAGCCTGTATTAGATGAAGAGATTAATCACATGTTAGGACAGGGAATCACTACCGAATCAACCAGTCCGTGGAATTTCTCGATTTTATTAGTTCCCTAGAAAGCTGACGCCGATAGAAAGCTAAAGTATCGAATAGTGGTAGACTCAATTAAATTATCTTGCGATTGACCTTCCCTATACCTCTAATCTCAAAGGTCTTGGACTCCTTAGGTAAAGCTAAATACTTTTCCAGTCTCGATTTGGTGAGGGGTTGTCACCAGGTACTAACTGATGAGAAGGATAGGGCGATGACAGCCTTTAGCACTAGAAAAGGAAAATACGAATTTTTATCAATGCCTATGGGACTATTCCCTGCGGCAAGCATGTTCTAAAGATTGATGAACCTAGTACTCAAAGGTTAAACAAAGGGAGAAAGCATTAGTTTATCTGGATGATATGCTAATTAATGGTAGTAGTTTGGCAGAACATTGGGAGAGGTTAGTAGAATGCTTTTCTAGACTCAGAAAACACGACTTGAAACTGCAACCACCTAAATGTAAGGATATTATCTATCTAGGTCATAATATAACAAGTAAAGGAGTGACTCTAGATCCTATGAAAACTGAAAGGTTAAACATTACCCTCAGCCTGGAATCACAAGACAACTTAAAACATTTCTATGTCTCACCAATTATTATCGTAGGTACATTGGAAATTACAGTTAAATTGCAAAGCGATTGTATGAACTTCTAATGAAATATGTCAAATTCGAATGGAACTATAAAACTGAGCAAACATACCAAAAACTTAAGGAAAAGCTAATTACTCCACCTATAATACAATATCCAAATTTCGAAGAGGAATTTCTAATTACTGTTGATGCAGTGGAGAAAGTGTCGGTGCGATTTTGTCGCAAGGAAAAATAGCAGAAGACAGAACGATAGCCTATGCCTCAAGGACGTTGAGCAAAGCAGAAAGGAACTACAGTGTAAGTGAGAGAGAGTTTCTTTCTTGGTAGTGGATGGTTAAATAGTTTTGTCCCTATATATTTGAGATACTTTTTAAAATTAATAACACCCTTGTGGATTATTAATGTAATAGATTCATCCTCCAGACTACTGAAATTCCGGTTGAAATTCTCTGAGCACAATTTTCAGTTGATTTATAAACTTGGAAGCGCGAACTCTAATACTGTCGAATCAGGGTAACTCACTAGGTTCCAGGTACTCCCGCCAATGATGCTAACTCTAGTGAAGACATGGACACCTCAGGGAATACTAGCACTATATCCACTCCAACACAAACGGCCGAAGAACAAACACAGAATGCCGAGGACGAATTTCCATTACTAAACGACGCTGAAAAACAAGTAATCCCACGTCAGTTTCATTACTAACTCCTGGCTGGCAATACCGGCATAAACAAAACGGTATAGAAGGTGAGAAGATATATACATTGGAAGGTATTGACCAAGATATCAGAGAATATATTAGGAAATATAGTAGCTGTCAACACAATATGTTAACACAATGTAACTCTCAAATGTCACTTTTATTGACTATGATGCCAGAGCAGGTGTTTGAAAGAAGTGCAATTGATATCGTAGAACCAGATTATCGAAGTTTATAGCAGCAGTTCCCGTTCACCAGCAAGACGCGTCCACTGTTGCCGAAGCTCTTGTTGGGAAAGTCATATTACGTTATGGAATTCCATCGCAGATCCTTAATGATAGGGCAAGTAATTCCTTAGTGACACCCTAAAACAAATATATCAGTTATTAAAGACTGAGAAGATCCCAACCACCACATATTCATCTTCCAGCAATGGCAGTTTGGAACGCTAGCATCATACGATCACAGAATACATAAGACAATAGATAGCTGGCCTGAGATTTCTGGATCTCATTTGCAACTTTCGTCATACATACTAACATTCACTCAGCTACCGGCCACAACGAATGGATTTTCATTGCGCCAACAGATGAGGGATTGACTATGGAAATCCCAATATCCCATAGAAATCATATTTAAAAGGGACAGGGAAACTAAAGTCGTGGCTAAGGCGCACAGATGCTTATACAGTCAAAGTTAATACTCAGAACTAATGTAAAAAGTCAAGATATTACTCGTAGTTTTAAGCGAGAATTAGATTGTTGTGTAATGAATAGGAAAGGAATCAGTATCACAGAGCTTAAGTTAAATTGCATCATGGAACCTGTTGATAAACACCTCAGTAATGTGACAATAACAGGTTATAAAACTGAGGAATTACAGAAAGAAATATCTAAACAAGAACAATAGAAAATGAGTTCGTATCAAATGTTAGTATAATCTAATCTTTCTCCTTAGTTTATGCCATCGTTTTTCCTATAAATCCATAGCTTACCAAACGTATGCTTCAAAACAATTTGGTCTATAACTGAATAGTTAACACAATTACTTAGTTCCACGGTTTCAAATCAAGGGGGAAGCAGAAATTTGTAGCAGTCGGATTTGATCATCTGAGCATCACCCGGATGTTCCGTGATTCAGATTCCACTTTAAACTGTAGTTCGCAGAGGAAAGAAACTGGCCGTCCTGCCTCTGACACTTCCTTCGTGAAGATTCAGTCAATCATCAGGTTATCTACTAAGTTAATTTCTTTATTTTAAAGCAAAGAGAAAAAACTGCTACATCTTGTTTACAAAAATTTAATCCTTCTCGTCTTTTATGCCAGCCCTCAATTTTTATCCATGTTGTTCATACTAACCTATAGTTTTTATCTGGGTTTGATAGTATTTAGCACACATATACTTAAAGCACATAGCAATCTGGCAGCTAAGTGTTCAAAAGTTTATAGGTCCGGTCCCAGGTTCAGAATCCAGAGGAAGCTGAAATTTTTAAGAGTTCTATATTATCAATGGCTTAGCATGTCCCCTTGGGATTGTAGACTAACTTAGTTTTTTTCCTTTAAAACAAACAGAAAAAGACTGGCTACATTTGGTTTGCAAAATAAAACCCTTCATCTCCTCTAACCTCCCTTAATTTATACAAATGTTCATTATATAAACAGATTGTTTGTATTCGATACCAGTGGAACTTTTCACACGTTTAATTTTAAATGATGAGAAAAATATGTCCTACATTTGGTTTAAAACAACCACCATTCTCCCTTAAGAAAAAGCTACACTTGGAACTACTCAGACTTTTTGCGTATATCTAGAAAGTGGTAGGAAAAAAAAAAGTGGATAGGGATGTGCATGATATTCTGAGAGCACATAACATTTCCTGTCAAACAGCATTGGACTGATTTCAACTGGACAGTTGCTGACCAAAAAATTTGAACTTGAAATTAAAAAATCTACATTTTTTTATTTGATCCTGAAGGAACTTTGCGCACAGATGTTTTAAAATAAATGAAAACTGGTATTTACAATTAGTTTACAAAACTGCACTCTTCTTCTCCCCTCTTAATACTAATTTATACAAGCAACATATCCAGCAGCCGAGAACCGTTGTAGACAGTACTTTTCTCTTTAGTTTAAAGTTAAACAACTAAGCTAGTCCACAACCTGAAGGTTGGTTAGAGCCTACAGAAGGGGACATTACAAGCAATTGATTGTATAAAACTCTAAAAAATTCCTGCTTCCACCAGAATTTGAACCTGGGACCAGACCAAAAGATGTTTGAAATATAGAGTTTTAAGCACTGAGTTACCACACCCCTTTGTTTTTAAACATAGGTGTGCTAACTACTACCAAAACTGATTAAAAACCATGGGTCTGTTTTTTGCAGAAATAAAAGACCAAGAATATTCTATATCCCAAAGCACTAGAATAGACTTCTTCAATATCAATTTAATTCATAAAAATCATTGTCTTTCATTTATTTGAACGTGCAAATGTGTTTGTTTTGTATATGCACTTAAGATAGAAAAAGAGGCATTGCAACACATGCTGGGAAAAGCTAGTCTTATTATAATATTTATATCTATAATCAGAATTTTCTTTATTTGTAAACATTGTAAGTAATGCAGAGAGTATTTTAAAATATTTGTCGCAGTGCAGACCAACGCTGTAGCTAGATCTGTATCAAGAATAGTCACCATATAAACAGAGGTAAGGCATGTGAGATCTAGAGATGTGGAGATAGAGACAGACAAAGTGTAGTAGCACAGATCAGGATAACGTTGATGTCCCAGATCCTGAACTGCGGACCTCAAGGTCACGCAGAGGTTAAATATAAATATGACTACCTTATCTTGGGTGTAGTATACATACATAGCATACGGTAGATTAACAGCTCATCCCTAAATATTCTAGAATTTTGCAATATCTTTGGGCGGGTAATTTCGTAGCATAGATTTATTAGCTTCAAGAAAGGTAGTTTGCTTCCAAGCCAGTACAACGGCGTAACTACATAGCTCTTAACCAGAAGCCAGCGCCCACTGTGAGAAAGCCAACCTTTACGTCTTGTTTATGAGCGTAACAACTATCTTGCTTGTGATGTACAGCCAATAGGAGAAGCGGATTCCCCACTTTCCGAGCCAAGGACGCTTCGTGGCTGCAGAGACGCCACCCTGTCGGCGATGTGAAATTAAGTAGGGCAGACCTGTTTTCGATCAAAATTGCCATTGTTAGGCCAATTCTGTTATCCTCCCCTCAGCTGGCTCCAAAGGAACTGCTGCTACTATGGATCCTATGATCCACTATCGAAAATTTCCGATTTTTGAACTCGTTGTTGTAATAATGCCATGCAACCGCTTTCTGTAATAAATCCAGCTAACCACAATTCTCTAGATCAATTTAAAGGCCCCACTAGACGACCCTTACCCGATCACCCTGTCCCGTTCCCGATCTCACTTTTCTCCCGTCGACAGTGTTGCATTTAGATGACAGGTCAGCCGGCCCGATCTGGTACTACCGTAGTAGAGGCCTACCATCACGCGTATATGTCTTGCTCTGAAATTTGTGCGTTCCATTCAGTAGAAATCCTAGTAATATAATTAGTTAGTTACAAATTTTATTAAAGTTCTAATATTTAAATTAAATATGTATGGCCCCATATTTATCAAAATCACACCATGTTAACCCCGACAGAAAAAAGACGTGTGCCAAGCAATTATATTTAATAAGGCATATGTTCAGTCACTTTAGACTCTTGGAGGTGTGGTATGGAGGTGATTCCGGAATTTCTAGCGTATGGCACCTGAAATGCCTCATTTCTCGCGTCTTTGTGATGGTAGAGGGCAAGTCAGATTAGGTTTACCAACCATACACTATTATAAAGTATGATTTTTATTTTTGGCTGTTATACTTTTTCTACGAATAAAGTATGCGAAAATAATATATTTCGAATAAAGTATACAACACATGTTACTGAACGTTCGTCTGCTAGTTTCACAACCTCCTGCAAGAAAAAATGACTATCGGCCAGCAATTTTTTGTTCGCTCGCATCGTATGGTCTGTGTAATTACCGCATTGGAGTCGAGGCAATAATAGCGGACCATTCATATTGTTGTACTCCAGTCGACTCGTGTCCGCTGAACAGAACCAGAAAGCATGTGGAAACAATTTATTTTTGGTAAACTATACTATTCAATTAATTTACAAACGACACGTTAGTGCTTATGATGAAACGAAATAAATGCCAGATGGTGTAAGAGAGAAACAGAGCGTCCATAAATCTAAAAATGAATGATTCTTTATTTGTTATACTAGATGTAGAATGTGGCTCCAGCTGTAACACTGCAATGAAACTAACAATTAATAGCTAGTCCAGTAAGCCTGAAAATATATGTATTTATGGCAATCAATAACTATTTTTTTTCCTTTCATATACTTTTTATTTTCCTCTTCGAAAGGCAAATATTCTTTATTTTCTGCTAAATAAGTCGGCAACCCTATGTGAGGTGTCCCATAAAAATTTGAGTGTGTTTTACACCTCCAGCAACTATGTCAATACTTCTTTTTCTTCCTTATCGGATGCATCCATCTCAAAATAATAGAAAACGGGGAACCAGGCAGTGAGAGCACAACCGGGCGAGGCTTCACACGGCCAGTTTGCAGGGCAGAGTGGTGGTGGCCCGACTTACCCCCACCCTTTCGCCCTAAATCGGATGGAATTTCCACCTGACCTCCCTACCTGGCCTCGCGGCAAAAACGTGACCAGGAGCTCGCTTTAGACTACCCGTTTTCAGGGCCGAAGGGGCGTGGCCACGATTTAGGGAGACCAGGTCGGGTCGTCTAAATGGGCCTTCAGGATTAAATAAGTTCTCATTCTAAGTAATGCTAAGTCTGTGTTTGTGTTTTTATCCTAGCCAGGTGCTTATAGATGCCAATTGCAACCGGAAACCACAGCCGATAGTAAGTGTAAGGGCGGACCTACAAGATGGGGTTATTGTAGCAGTTTGCTCGGCTAACACACGACTATGTATCAAAATACACTGTAGTATGATGAAAATACCCAAACTTGTTTGAACTCCAGTGCCATGTCAATCAAGGTTAAGTGCTACACATATGTATATGATTATCACCTTAACTCTTAAGCAATTGTGTGCGGTACTGGCAGACATAGGGAAAGATCTCGGCTGTTTGTACTCAATGCTGTTACTTCGAACAATTGACTTTGTTGTAACATATCCTGTAGTCTTATCTTTGCGTCTATTGTTTTATGTCTCGCACAGAAAACAGTCTGATTCGCGCTGGTAATGTCTAAGAATTTCATTTTTTTTTTTTTTTTTTTTTTTGTATATTCTGTAAATCTTTTTTATGATGATTTTGGTGGCTTTAATCAATTGTTATGATCATTATGTGCTGTTGACGGTGTGTCTAGAAAGATGAAGGCGGCGATAATCAAACAAATATTTGAAACTGAAATATTGCAAAGAGGTCTAGGTTTACTCTATTCTCGAACAGATTCGAGTCATTTTTTTCTACCTCAGTGTCTTCGGTCTACTTGATGCTTCTATGGAACAAAGATATTAATAATCTTGGAATTTTTTTTTTTTTTGTAATTTCGCTTCATTAACGTTCTTACTGCAAAATTTATGTATATGCAAATTTCACAGGTTTTGCATTGAATGATAAAGATAAAAATTTTAAACCAATTCGGCTAAAGCTGAAATTGGGGATATTTATTCGGTTCTACTCCGATATTATGAAAAAAGTAAGTAACAGTAGAATTTCCATATGTGGATCACTTATCTACACCAATCCTGAAATCGGTTTATATTAAAATATCTTTTTACATTACTGATTTACCAAATTTTACCTATGTATTAAATTTTATTCTGTTGCTCTCCTCACTTTGGAAGTTAGTTAAATCCAATACTCAGTCATCACAATTCCACAATTGCTTCCAAGGGTCATGAAAACAGGTAATGTGGCATAAATATACGGTTTCATCCTCAAAACATCAAATATTCGTTATTCTCCATAAATTTATTCCATAGCGACAATAGTCAAACTGATAGATACACATGAAACCACTGATGTAGCTAGGTTAAGAAGGGCTCCGGTGCAAAAACTTATTTTGTGGCCGTCGGGCCAGATGGGTGACCTCTACCAAGTGGTGTGAGGGGCCCCCGGTGCACGACACCACCTAGCCTTCCGATAGCTACGGCACTGAAACAAACTGCTTTGGCACTGCTGTAGTGAGTTCCATAAAAGAAGGAGATGTGAAGAATGTACTGTAAGTCATTTGAAGTGTAATACAGATAGCTTTTGTTTAATTAATAAAGTATTCCATACCAATTCATTATCTTAAACAATTTCAGTTTCGTGAAACACTGTCGAATATTTTATTCAAAAAAGAAGATTACAAATTATTTTGAAATGGGTTGGCAGTAAATTCGTCGGAATTTTAAAGAAAATAGAGAAACCACTGCTGCTATAGTAATATCCAAAAAATTATTTTCGATTTTTAATAATACAATCTAACAAACTTCATTTACTGTTTATTAGAAGGTACCCTGTATCTACTTGAGCAGTTCCTTCAGCTCTACGTTCCCGCTGCACAGGTCGTGCGGCGTCTGCCCCCGACTGTTTCTCGCCGTCCTGTCCGCCCCGGCCTCCAGCAGCGCTCTGGTCACTGCCAGGCGGCCACACTGGGCTGCCCAGTGCAGCGGCGAGCGACCATCACAGTCAATCACGTCGACGTGTGTTTTCTCGAGCAGCAGCCGCGCCGTGTACACACGGCCTAACGCTGCCGCCACATGCAGCGGAGTCATCCCCATGTTGTCCCTGGCAGTAGTGTCCGCCCCGGCCGCCAGCAGCTCTCTCACCGTATCCACGCTGTCTACACAAATCGTCGCGACGTGGAGCGGCGTCAAACAAAGCTCATCCTTCGCGTTGACCTCTGCGCCGCCGCCCAGCAGCAGCCGCACCACACTGGCCCTGCCTGCCCCCGCTGCGCAGTGCAGCGGAGTCGCCTTGATTTTGTCCTCAGACTTAATGTCTGCCCCGGCCACCAGCAGGGCTCTCACTGCCTCCTCGTCACAGCGCTGTGCTGCCCAGTACAGTGGCGTCCGCTGGTCTGTATCTCTGCCGTTGACGTCCACCCCCCTGCCGCCAGCGTGGCTACGGCTCTGCTTCTGCCTTCCTGTGCCGCCCTCAGAAGCGCTGTCAACCCCCGCTGGTCACCGCCGGCCCCCAGGAGACCTCTCAAAGTGTCCACGCAGCCCGCGTCTGCCGCAAGCAGCAGCTCAGTCGTCTCGTCCATTGCAGTCCTGAATGCAGAAACCACATCGTGGCGTCAACAGACAAGTTATATTCTATAATATTAATAGATGTATTGTTAATGTACTAAATATGCTGATAGATATTCTGAAAGAATTAGGTCTCGTTAATGAAACAACTGAAATAACTAAAGCAACCCTTAAAAAACACTACATCCAAAGTAAATTGTTTGGGGGAAATTTCCATACCATTTGAAATAACATCAGGAGTGAGATGGGAAAATGGTTTTTCTCAGCTGGTATTAAATTGTGCATTAGGAAAAGTAGTGAGAGATTGGAGGAAAGCCATCAACACTACGGGTGTTCAGATAGAAAAATCTCCAAACAAAATTACCTTAGATTGTCTAGCTTTTGTGGATGATATAGCGTTAATTACTGATTCACTGGATAGTGCAAAAGAACGAATCGAAGAACTAGAGAAACAAACAGTCAAAGTGCGATTACACACATCTTTGAAAAGAAAAAAAAAAAAAAAAACAGCAGTACATGACAAATATCAATAATGCTCCTTAAAATCTTAAAATTTGCAATGGCACGATTGCTAAAACAAGTAGTTTTAAATATTTAGGAGAATGATAACGAGCGACAAAAAATAAAAAATGGCGATAGAAATTAGAATACATGAAATTGAAAGAGCATTCCATATGCCAAAGAACGTACGAGTATATAACAAAAATCTTCATCCTGGAACACAATACTAAGGCACTACGGAGGAGTGGTAAGAGCAGAAACGTTGTATTCCGCAGAAACACTTAAAATATTAAGATATGGAGATCTTGAAAAACTGGAAAAAGTAGAAAGAAGAATCTTGACAAAAATACTGGAATCTAAACGTAATAGAACGCTGAATACAAATTAAGACCAAACCGAAAACTATATTTGGAAATAGAAAAATTCAAGGTTAAAATAAGTAAAAGAAGAATGCAATTTTACAGGCATGTATACTGAATGGATAATAATAGACTAATGAAACAGATACAAATCCAATCCCACATGGTTTCAATGAAACTGAAAAGTACATGTAAAACGCTGGAGTGAAAACAAATATAAAATTCAACACAACACTCTTTAGATAAGTAATTCAATATTCAGGTTTTCAGGAAAGACAGGAATAAATAAAAATGAGACAATGGTCCCAGGAAGTAGAGTAAAAACACTCTTAAAGAATGAAGAAAGTTTGGGAGCAAGGAAAATTAAATACAAAGAAACATAGGCAAGGTTCACTTATCGTACCCTCCAAATAGGTTATTCGAAAGAAGAAAAAGAATATGAAGAAAAATTGTATTCTTAACACAAGCAATCGTATTGGTAATTAAATATAAGACACAAATTAAGTTTCTCTTAACAACTCAAAACCTTTGCCCTAACAATGTATAAAAAGTCTATATTAAAATGCCGACATCTAAGTAGCTTCTACAGAAGTAAAGTAAAAGCCGCTTTCGCTGAAGAAACTAGGTATGAGGCACTATTAGCACGTGACACCACTAGCTCTACTATAGAGTTCGTTGCTTCCCGTGGCATTTAAGTCATAAGTGACAAACGATTAGGATCTCCACATATCATGAATCACAGAAAATCAGCAATACTGGATCTGTACCCAAATACCTCATGAAATCATCTTACTGGAAGTTTTCTAGACGCCTATCTTGTCCTACTCTTGTGAAGTATTAATTTACAGAAATTCGTTACTTTGATGTGTGACTGTTAAACAATAAGTATCAGAAACATTCCAGTTCGCAATCAATATTCAGCAGTCTAAATCTAAAAATATTACATTAAAAAGAAACTTGCTCCTGACCATCTACAGTAGGAATTTTTCGTTTCGCACTATGAGCACTCTTTTTTGCTTTGCGGTTACTTGTCCAGCATCCCATTCGCTGAGTTTATTACTTACAAAAGACGACCCTCCCAATGCCTCTTGCCTTTAATCAGTTTATGGTCGAGGTGATCTCTTCACTTCCCTACTACTAGTGAATCAATACAAAGCTTATCTGGTTATTCTTTTCTTGGATCAAGTCATCATTAATGACTTCAGAATTGGCAGATGGTAGAGGATAAGGATAAACGAAGCGTTAAATATTGCTGTCCAGTATGCGGCGCCAAGACTGAGTTTGGGAAGCTGTACCCTCTGTCCCATACACTCAAATGTATCGTACCGCAGCAAGTAAAACTAAATGAATGTCACGTGCTGTGTAAGGAATACCAGTAGCAGTTCAGTCGGCGCCGCTACTCAGCTGAGAGACGCCGACTGATGAGAAGCAGTGAGGCACTGGCGAAACGTCACCAACGTCCTACCAGTATTCAATATGAATTTGTGACAGATTTTTCTTGAAATTTTAACCCTATAAAAAAAAAAAAATAATAATTATGGCACTGATTCACGCAGAAAGGCTTCATGTGCCAGTTCTGTGCACAATTTCGAATTTTCTTTGTAAACAGACATTTAGCGGTAGAATTATTGTCAGAAAATTCAAGACATTGCATAATATGACCTTTGATCTTAGAGGTTCTTAATAGCTAGAGAGCGAAATTGCAAACCGACTGTCAGCCGAGGTAAATCTGATTGATCTATATGTTGGTGAATGTTCGAACTGAGCTGTGTTCAGTTACTCTTCTAATTGAGGATACATATCACACCGCATTCACTCTTCACTAAACATAAACTAATCAAAGTAATCGGAAAATTTTCTCCCAACTATCAGAAGAATCTCATCGTGGCAGCTACTGTACCCCTGCCAGTCTACTGTATCTCACTACTTCATTATCAGAATAAACCAAAAGAATTGCTCAAAATACTGAAGAACAAATCCTGGTGGTTGTATTGCTATCAGTCAGCCCTACGCGTTTGATTATCGACGGATACTGAAGACGTGAGTCATCTGGGCCGTTAGTAGCGCCTCTAGCTATCGTTACTGTCAACTCTCAGCTTAGCCACATGACAGAAGTTCTCTGCCATGTTTCATCTGGAGGAGACAAAAGCATTAGCCTGGAATTAAACTTTACTGAGGACCCGTGTTGCCTGGAGCTTGTAAATGATTGTGTTGTTATATTCTGTCAAAGGTCGCTTTATGAGTGGCGAGCGCAGTGGGACGGCTCCACAGTTATATTAAACTGTAGGTCCTCAAAGAAAGGAAATGGCCGCCTCTCCTCTGACACTCTCCAGATTATACACTAAATTAACAGTCCCTGGAAACTGGTTGCTGAAGCGACTGTATTTATCAAGCAGAGTTCACTATTTCCAGTTCTCACCTCGTGGATGGATTTTGTTCACACTCCCATGAGAGCAACTAAACTAAAGTGTTGGAAACCCAATAGGAACTTTCTTTTGGGTAAACAGATGGTAGAAGAACAGCTTTAATCACTTCCATACTATTAGTAATTAGCCGGTTAACACTTCATCTTGAAATTTTACGTTCAAATACTTATAGTCATGATAATTACGCTATTTAAAATTTTGGACAAATATTTGTCACAGTATTAATCACAATTTTCTGTTACGAGACGATTCATGACCACAGCTGAAGGTTACCGTAAAATTTCACAGCATGCAAAATAATAATTTATTTAAATATCCACTATTTGCTATAATGTTACTAACTGCCACTAGCAAAATACACCATCAGCATCAACTAGTTTTATGATGGTAGTATCTGACTTTCTTCTAGAAGAAACGACTGAGTTCAAAGCACTTTATTATATTCGAATTTCTGATACCATTGCAACAAATTTCTGTTCTTATTTTAGCAAAAATCACCTGCTACTTAAATTGTTATTATGTTTCGTTTATATAATTTCACTTTCCCGCATAAAGAACCCCTATCTCAGAACTTGAAAGACTGAATCACGTAAAAATCGCCACCAGAAGATGAGGGTGAATATTTTTCTATCATACTGGCATCCATCGTCCAAACGTAAAAAAATCAAATTAATAATAAAATAAGAAGCTAGAACACTCGTACCACAACATGGCTCAAATTTGTTGCGAAAAACTAAAACGTCTGAGATATCTGTGACGTTGATAAAAGGTAAGTACAAAACACCTCTAAACAAAACTTCTATGTTTTCTTACAGTAAAACTACACACAACGAAATAAAGAAAATATTAAAAAAAAACTCGACTCTGAAAAGGGACTGAATAGCTCTGAAACAAGTAATAATAAATATTCCTTTCTTTCTTTTTTTTTTTTTTTTTTTTTTTTTTTTTTTTTGTTATGGCTCCGTCGAGAAAGCCAGAGGCAGGAAAGAAATTCGGCCGTGGACTTTTGAAGGTATCCTCTCAGTATTTGCCTGGAGTGATTTTGGGGCACCACGGAAAACCAAGATCTGGATGCCTGGAGATAGATTTGGAATGCCGTTCGTCGGCGTTGCAGATGGGAAATTTCCAGCAGTCGCAATCACGGTATTACTAATGAATCAGATCTGTCAGGTATACTCGCCTACAGGAGGACAGTTCTCGACTGCCAGCAATACGAAAGACGTCAGACAGGATAGACAAATCTGTAAGAATCCAGTTTCAATCAAAACGATTTTAGCTGGAGCTATCCTTTCATTAATCATCCAATAATATGTTTTTAGACTGGTTTCTTTCTGTTAATTCTCCCATATACTACTTAAACATTCGTGGATCAGAAGGCATTTAGAATCAGTTGCTGCTAGGTGGGGAAAGAATTGATTGTTGAAGACTTGAAATATAAATACCTTGGCATGATATATAATAACATACTCAACTCGGCATGGCACATTGGACAAGTAGTAGGATATCCTTGTTGGAAAGAGTGATGAGGGTATGTACCAGAGAAGTAAGGGAATTGGGTTACAGAACTTTGTTCAGACGATTGCTTGAATAAGATTGTGTAGTGTAGGACCCCCATTTTGGGTATCAAGTACAGGAATTAGAGAGGGTGCAAAGGAGGGGAGCAAGATTTGTTTCTGGAAATTACCGCAGAAGACAATCAGTAACTGATATGATAAAGGAGCTGGAATGATAGTCATTTGTAGAGATGAGGAGGGTGAAGAGATTGATGGGAATGTACAAGACGTATATTGATGATGAGACGTGGAAAAGATACTACCGTAAGAATTATGAGTAATACATCTGAAAAAGAAGGTAATCATGACCCCAACCTGCCACTAGATTCAGACACTATGGTGTGGGAAGATTCTCTTCCATAGGTGAGGGAGTCAGAAATTTGAATAAGTTACGAAGAGAACTGAATAATATTTTACCAAAAACGCTGAAAGAATATTAAGTTGTATTTGTAGAAGGTAAAAATAAGGAAAGAGGAAAAACGAGTGTTTAGCGTAGACAAGGGGGAGTCAAGCAGTGAGTGCAGCGCACGTTATTTTCCTATCACTACACATGCCTCCCTACGTCACTTGCTAATTACTACTAAAGCCAGGATAGTGTGGCAGCGACGTTATAATGATAACAGATACACCATTGGAAAATGACTCAGCAAATAATTAAATAGGAACACAGAATTCTTGAACTAGAGGTAAGTCCCTCCACCGTTTTAATAACTATGCATATAATAGCCTTTTTGGTGGTTAATTAACGGGTCTGAACAATGAGCATAACATATTGCTTCAGAGACTCATGCAGCAGCATAATGTTTTTCGTGTTTTCACGTGGGCGGAACACAAATATCTCTTCATGTCTACATCGACAACCCGTAAAGCGCCTGCTGCAGCAAAATAACTGTCCACAATAAAAGTGAAACACATTCCATTGTTTCAGTGAACAGCGCCGCGTACCAAGCATGGAGGACGCGGGATCGAATCCCCTCCGGGCATATATATTTCGGCTGTTCG
>JARYHS010007075.1:184718-209074 GCA_031002005.1 Vandiemenella viatica
CGACCATCCATATTTCGGTCTTACATGGTTTCCCCAAATCACCCCCTGTGAATTGTTGGATTGGTTCCTTTAAAAGGCGATGGCAAATTCCTTCCTGTTCCTTTCCTTTACTTCTTTCCCACCTCTAACGAACTCGACATCGCCGATGCGTATAGGCATAAAAATAATAGGTAATTTGTTTGTTCCTTATAACAATTTATTTGCATTTGCTGAAGCGTTCACCACGGCTTATCTGTGTTCCGTGACGGATCTGCGAATTCTCCGCGCCGTGGCAAAAACTTAGAGATTTTCGCCGTTTCAAACATTATTTTGCCAGCCGTTGATGGTATTACAGTGTTAGCATCATATATAATGTCTAGTATTCGACTTGATCCCTTTGTCAGTTCCCTGCTGTAATGGCAAATGCCAAGTGGAGTATGGAGGCGTATGCGGACGACTAAGTTGTACTACACTCACTTCCTTACAGGCTCACATAGGTTAGAGGGCATAAAGTAGCAAACACTTCCAGAATAATTTTTTTTTTAATTGGTTTTGCGAAAAGTTGTAATTGATTCTAAGTGTAATCCATAATTATGAAGACCTTCGATTCCATCGCTTCTATTTTAAAGTTCCGTAACCAAAACGGTAAAAAATGGAACTACTATGACTTTATTATTTTTAGTTTGTCAGTTTGCTACAAGTAAGATATGGTTTACATCTTCATACTGACTAGGTCATATACAATATCTATATTGTCTATGCGTGGCACTGATTTTGTAATACAAAATCTTGTCTGTTATAATAATGTGTGTTCTCTGAATTAAAAAGCTGGGGTGAGATTTTTACTGAACCTCCCCCCCCCCCCTTTAAATGAGACTGGGTGAGATTTTGTTGGACTCCTCTCATCTTCATCCTATCACCCCACTCACGTAATTAGTGGACGCTCGCTTATACATAATGGTTAGTATCGCCGCAGCCATATGTTTCAGCTGTGTTCTAGACTCTTCCCTTAGCCTAATGATCTCTGGAACAGCGAGTAGATCAGGTGGTGATACTCCAGCAATGTTTTACTGCCCTCTCAGACTGAAAAACTTTGAATTTTGTATTTATTCTACAGTTTGCTTCAGTTTTCTTGCGAAAAACCATAGTTCGCACTTCTATTTCAGAAACTGCTTATCCGAATATTCTTTGATAATTTGAAAAGATTAGCAGTCGTCTAAAGTAAACAGAAAAACTATATCAATGTTCATGTAGTTTAAGATATTTACAAAAAAAAAAAAAAAAAAAAAAAAAAAATGAGAAATTTGTTTTTTAAATAGACAATATTGTAAAATATGTACTTATTAGCTAGTACATTCAGGTTTATAGTCGTAAATATAATATTTTTGTTGATTAATAATTTTTGGTTGATGCTGTTTTCAGCAGTATGGCATGTACCGCCTCAAACATTGCGGCTTTTTTTTATGGCTTTCCACTTCATCGATGTCCGAGTCAATAGAGTGGAGGAAGGACTGGGGACAACGGAACTGGATTGAATTATTCGGCTATGGTCTTTGGAAGTAACCATTCTGGTATACACATGGAGTGGTTTCGGAAAAACACGAACAGCCGAAATATAAATGCCCGGAGGGGATTCGATCCCGCGTCCTCCACGCTTGGTACGCGGCGCTGTTTACTGAAACTATGGAATGTGTTTCACTTTTGTTGTGGACAGTTATTTTGCTGTAGCAGGCGCTTTACGGGCTGTCGATGTCGACATGAAGGGATATTTGTCTTCCGACCACGTAAAAACACGAAAAATATTATGCTGTTGCATGAGTCTCTGAAGCAATAAATTATGATCATTGTTCAGACTCATTAATTAATTATGTGCATATTTATTACTGACTTCTAGTTCAAGAATTGTGTGTTCCTATTTAATTATTTGCTGAGTCATTTTCCAATGGTTTATCTGTTATCATTATAACGTCGCTGCCACACTATCGTGTTCAGTATTATCCAGCTCCCGGCTTTAGTAGTAATTAGCAAGTGAGGTAGGGAGGCATGTGTAGTGAGAGGAAACTAACGTGCGCTGCACTCACTGCTTGACTCCCCCTTGTCTACGCTACACACTCTTTTTTCCTCTTTCCTTATTTTTACCTTCTACAAATACAACTTAATATTCTTTCAGCGTTTTTGGTAAAAATATTATTCAGTTCTCTTCGTAATCTTATTCAAATTTCTGACTCCCTTACCTATGGAAGAGAATCTTCCCACACCATAGTGTCTGAAATCTAGTGGCAGGTTGGGGTCATGATTACCTTTTTTTCAGATGCATTACTCCTAATTCTTACGGTAGTATCTTTCCACGTCTCATCATCAATATACGTCTTGTACATTCCCATCAATCTCTTCACCCTCCTCCTCTCTACAAATGACTATCATTCCAGCTCCTTTATCATATCAGTTACTGATTGTCTTCTGCGGTAATTTCCAGAAACAAATCTAGCTCCCCTCCTTTGCACCCTCTCTAATTCCTGTACTTGATACCCAAAATTGGGGTCCTACACTACACAATCTTATTCAAGCAATCGTCTGAACAAAGTTCTGTAACCCAATTCCCTTACTTCTCTGGTACATACCCTCATCACTCTTTCCAACAAGGATTTCCTACTACTTGTCCAATGTGCCATGCCGAGTTGAGTATGTTATTATATATCATGCCAAGGTATTTATATTTCAAGTCTTCAACAATCAATTCTTTCCCCACCTAGTAGCAACTGATTCTAAATGCCTTCTGATCCACGAATGTTTAAGTAGTATATGGGAGAATTAACAGAAAGAAACCAGTCTAAAAACATATTATTGGATGATTAATGAAAGGATAGCTCCAGCTAAAATCGTTTTGATTGAAACTGGATTCTTACAGATTTGTCTATCCTGTCTGACGTCTGTCGTATTGCTGGCAGTCGAGAACTGTCCTCCTGTAGGCGAGTATACCTGACAGGTCTGATTCATTCGTAATACCGTGATTGCGACTGCTGGAAATTTCCCATCTGCAACGCTGACGAACGGCATTCCAAATCCATCTCCAGGCATCCAGATCTTGGTTTTCCATGGTGCCCCAAAATCACTCCAGGCAAATACTGAGATGATACCTTCAAAAGTCCACGGCCGAATTTCTTTCCTGCCTCTAATGGCTTTCTCGACGGAGCCATAACAAAAAAAAAAAAAAAAAAAAGTAAGAAAGAAAGGAATATTTGTTATTACTTGTTTGTGAGCTATTCAGAGATTCGAGTTATTATTTTAATATTTTCTTTATTTCATTGTATGTAGTTTACTGTAAGAAAAACATAGAAGTTTTGTTTAGAGGTATTTTGTACTTACCTTTTATCAACGTCACAGATATCTCAGACGTTTTAGTTTTTCGCAACAAATTTGAGCCATGTTGTGGTACGAGTGTTCTAGCTTCTTATTTTCTTATTTCTTATTAATTTGATTTTTTTACGTTTGGACGATGGATGCCAGTATGATAGAAAAATATTCACCCTCATCTTCTGGTGGCGATTTTTACGTGATTCAGTCTTTCAAGTTCTGAGATGGGGGTTCTTTATGCGGGAAAGTGAAATTATATAAACGAAACATAATAACAATTTAAGTAGCAGGTGATTTTTGCTAAAATAAGAACAGAAATTTGTTGCAATGGTATCAGAAATTCGAATATAATAAAGTGCTTTGAACTCAGTCGTTTCTTCTAGAAGAAAGTCAGATACTACCATCATAAAACTAGTTGATGCTGATGGTGTATTTTGCTAGTGGCAGTTAGTAACATTATAGCAAATAGTGGATATTTAAATAAATTATTATTTTGCATGCTGTGAAATTTTACGGTAACCTTCAGCTGTGGTCATGAATCGTCTCGTAACAGAAAATTGTGATTAATACTGTGACAAATATTTGTCCAAAATTTTAAATAGCGTAATTATCATGACTATAAGTATTTGAACGTGTTAACCGGCTAATTACTAATAGTATGGAAGTGATTAAAGCTGTTCTTCTACCATCTGTTTACCCAAAAGAAAGTTCCTGTTGGGTTTCCAACACTTTAGTTTAGTTGCTCTCATGGGAGTGTGAACAAAATCCATCCACGAGGTGAGAACTCGAAATAGTGAACTCTGCTTGATAAATACAGTCGCGTCAGCAACCAGTTTCCAGCTACTGTTAATTTAGTGTATAATCTGGAGAGTGTCAGAGGACAGGCGGCCATATCCTTTCTTTGCCGGACCTACAGTTTAATATAACTGTGGAGCTGTCCCACTGTGCTCGACACTCATAAAGCGACCTTTGACAGAATAGAACAACACAATCATTTACAAGCTCCAGGCAACACGGGTACTCAGTAAAGTTTAATTCCAGGCTAATGCGTTTGTCTCCTCCAGATGAAACATGGCAGAGAACTTGTCATGTGGCTAAGCTGAGAGTTGACAGTAACGATAGCTAGAGGCGCTACTAACGGCCCAGATGACTCACGTCTTCAGTATCCGTCGATAATCAAACGCGTACGGCTGACTGATAGCAATGCAACCACCAGGATTTGTTCTTCAGTATTTTGAGCAATTCTTTTGGTTTATTCTGATAATGAAGTAGTGAGATACAGTAGACTGGCAGGGGTACAGTAGCTGCCACGATGAGATTCTTCTGACAGTTGGGAGAAAATTTTCCGATTAGTTTATTTTTAGTGAAAAGTGAATGCGGTGTGATATGTATCCTCAATTAGAAGAGTAACTGAACACAGCTCAGTTCGAACATTCACCAACATATAGATCAATCAGATTTACCTCGGTTGACAGTCGGTTTGCAATTTCGCTCTCTAGCTATTAAGAACCTCTACTTTAAGATCAAAGGTCATATTATGCAATATCTTGAATTTTCTGACAATAATTCTACCGCTAAATGTCTGTTTACAAAGAAAATTCGAAGTTGTGCACAGAACTGGCACATAGCCTTTCTGCTTGAATCAGTGCCATAATTATTTTGTTTTTTATAGGGTTAAAATTTCAAGAAAAATCTGTCACAAATTCATATTGAATATTGGTAGGAATGGTCGTTGGTGACGTTTCGCCAGTGCCTCACTGCTTCTCATCAGTCGGCGTCTCTCTGCTGAGTAGCGGCGCCGACTGAACTGCTACTGCTATTCCTTACACAGCACGTGACATTCATTTAGTTTTACTTGCTGCGGTACGATACATTTGAGTGTATGGGACAGAGGGTACAGCTTCCCAAACTCAGTCTTGGCGCCGCATACTGGACAGCAATATTTAACGCTTCGTTTATCCTTATCCTCTACCATCTGCCAATTCTGAAGTCATTAATGATGACTTGATCCAAGAAAAAGAATAACCAGATAAGCTTTGTATTGATTCACTAGTAGTAGGGAAGTGAAGAGATCACCTCGACCATAAACTGATTAAAGGCATGAGGCATTGGGAGGGTCGTCTTTTGTAAGTAATAAACTCAGCGAATGGGATGCTGGACAAGTAACCTCAAAGCAGAAAAAAGTGCTCATAGTGCGAAACGAAAAATTCCTACTGTAGATGGTCAGTAGCAAGTTTCTTTTTTAATGTAATATTTTTAGATTTAGACTGCTGAATATTGATTGCGAACTGGAATGTTTCTGATACGTATTGTTTAACAGTCACACATCAAAGTAACGAATTTCTGTAAATTAATACTTCACAAGAGTAGGACAAGATAGGCGTCTAGAAAACTTCCAGTAAGATGATTTCATGAGGTATTTGGGTACAGATCCAGTATTGCTGAATCATGAGGAGATCCTAATCGTTTGTCACTTATGACTTAAAGGCCACGGGAAGCAACGAACTCTATAGTAGAGCTAGTGGTGTCACGTGCTAATAGTGCCTTTACTTCTGTAGAAGCTACTTAAATGTCGGCATTTTAATATAGACTTTTTATACTTATACTTAGTTAGGGCAAAGGTTTTGAGTTGTTAAGAGAAACATAATTTGTGTCTTATATTTAATTACCAATACGATTGCTTGTGTTAAGAATACAATTTTTCTTCTTATTCTTTTTCTTCTTTCGAATAACCTATTTGGAGGGTACGATAAGTAACCTTGCCTATGTTTCTTTGTATTTAATTTTCCTTGCTTCCAAACTTTCTTCATTCTTTGAGAGTGTTTTTACTCTACTTCCTGGGATCCATTGTCTCATTTTTATGTATTCCTGTCTTTCCTGAAAACCTGAATATTGAATTACTTATCTAAAGAGTGTTGTGTTGAATATTATATTTGTTTTCACTCCAGCGTTTTACATGTACTTTTCAGTTTCAGTGAACCATGTGGGATTGGATTTGTATCTGTTTCATTAGTCTATTATTATCCATTCAGTATACATGCCTGTAAAATTGCATTCTTCTTTTACTCATTTTAACCTTGAATTTTTCTATTTCCAAATATAGTTTTCGGTTTGGTCTTAATTTGTATTCAGCGTTCTATTACGTTTAGATTCCAGTATTTTTGTCAAGATTCTTCTTTCTACTTTTTCCAGTTTTTCAAGATCTCCATATCTTATTATTTTAAGTGTTTCTGCGGAATACAACGTTTCTGCTCTGACCACTCCTCCGTAGTGCCTTAGTATTGTGTTCCAGGATAAAGATTTTTGTTATATACTCGTACGTTCTTTGGCATATGGAATGCTCTTTCAATTTCATGTATTCTAATTTCTATCGCCATTTTTTATTTTTTGTCGCTCGTTATCATTCTCCTAAATATTTAAAACTATTTGTTTTAGCAATCGTGCCATTGCAAATTTTAAGATTTTAAGGAGCATTATTGATATTTGTCATGTACTGCTGTTTTTTTTTTGTTTTTTTTTTTTTCAAAAGATATGTGTAATCGCACTTTGGCTGTTTGTTTCTCTAGTTCTTCGATTCGTTCTTTTGCACTATCCAGTGAATCAGTAATTAACGCTATATCATCCACAAAAGCTAGACAATCTAAGGTGATTTTGTTTGGATTTTTTCTATCTGAACACCCGTAGTGTTGATGGCTTTCCTCCAATCTCTCACTACTTTTTCTAATGCACAATTTAATACCAGCTGAGAAAAACCATTTTCCCATCTCACTCCTGATGTTATTTCAAATGGTATGGAAATTTCCCCCAAACAATTTACTTTGGATGTAGTGTTTTTTAAGGGTTGCTTTAGTTATTTCAGTTGTTTCATTAACGAGACCTAATTCTTTCAGAATATCTATCAGTATATTTAGTACATTAACAATACATCTATTAATATTATAGAATATAACTTGTCTGTTGACGCCACGATGTGGTTTCTGCATCCAGGACTAATGGACGAGACGACTGAGCTGCTGCTTGCGGCGACGCGGGCTGCGTGGACACTTTGAGAGGACTCCTGGGGGCCGGCGGTGACCAGCGGGGGTTGACAGCGCTTCTGAGGGCGGCACAGGAAGGCAGAAGCAGAGCCGTAGCCACGCTGGCGGCAGCGGGGGTGGACGTCAACGGCAGAGATACAGACCAGCGGACGCCACTGTACTGGGCAGCACAGCGCTGTGACGAGGAGGCGGTGAGAGCCCTGCTGGCGGCCGGCGCTGACATTAAGTCTGAGGACAAAATCAAGGCGACTCCGCTGCACTGCGCAGCGGGGGCAGGCAGCGCCAGTGTGGTGCGGCTGCTGCTGGGCGGCGGCGCAGAGGTCAACGCGAAGGATGAGCTTTGTTTCACGCCGCTCCACGTCGCGACGATTTGTGTAGACAGCGTGGATACGGTGAGAGAGCTGCTGGCGGCCGGGGCGGACACTACTGCCAGGGACAACATGGGGATGACTCCGCTGCATGTGGCGGCAGCGTTAGGCCGTGTGTACACGGCGCGGCTGCTGCTCGAGAAAACACACGTCGACGTGATTGACAGTGATGGTCGCACGCCGCTGCACTGGGCAGCCCAGTGTGGCCGCCTGGCAGTGACCAGAGCGCTGCTGGAGGCGGGGCGGACAGGACGGCGAGAAACAGTCGGGGACAGACGCCGCACGACCTGTGCAGCGGGAACGTAGAGCTGAAGGAACTGCTCAAGTAGATACAGGGTACCTTCTAATAAACAGTAAATAAACGAAGTTTTTTAGGTTGTATTATTAAAAATCGAAAATAATTTTTTGGATATTACTATAGCAGCAGTGGTTTCTCTAATTTCTTTAAAATTCCGATAATTTATTCTACATACTGCTAACCCATTTCAAAATAATTTGTAATCTTCTTTTTTGAACAAAATATTCGACACTGTTTCACGAAACTGAAATTGTTTAATATAATGTATTGGTATGGAATACTTTACTAATTAAACAAAAGCTATCTGTATTACACTTCAAATGACTTACAGTACATTCTTCACATCTCCTTCTTTTATGGAACTCACTACAGCAGTGCCAAAGCAGTTTGTTTCATTCAGTGCCGTAGCTATCGGAGGGCTAGGTGTCGTGCACCGGGGGCCCCTCACACCACTTGGTAGAGGTCACCCATCTGGCCCGACGGCCACAAAATAAGTTTTTGCACCGGAGCCCTTCTTAACCTAGCTACACCAGTGGTTTCATGTGTATCTATCAGTTTGACTATTGTCGCTACGGAATAAATTTATGGAGAATAACGAATATTTGATGTTTTGAGGATGAAACCGTATATGTATGCCACATTACCTGTTTTCACGACCCTTGGAAGCTATTGTGGAATTGTGATGACTGAGTATTGGATTTAACTAACTTCCAAAGTGAGGAGAGCAACAGAATAAAATTTAATACATAGGTAAAATTTGGTAAATCAGTAATGTAAAAAGATATTTTAATATAAACCGATTTCACGATTGGTGTAGATAAGTGATCCACATATGGAAATTCTACTGTTACTTACTTTTCTCATAATATCGGAGTAGAACCGAATAAATATCCACAATTTCAGCTTTAGCCGAATTGGTTTAAAATTTTGATCTTCGTCATTCAATGCAAAACTTGTGAAATTTGCATATACATAAATTTTGCAGTAAGAACGTTAATGAAGCGAAATTACAAAACAAAAATTCCAAGATTATTAATATCTTTGTTCCATAGAAGCATCAAGTAGACCGAAGACACTGAGGTAGAAAAATGGCTCGAATCTGTTCGAGAATAGAGTAAACCTAGACCTCTTTGCAATATTTCAGTTTCAAATATTTGTTTGATTAGTGCCGCCTTCATCTTTCTAGACACACCGTCGACAGCACATTATGATCATAACAATTGATTAAAGCCACCAAAATCATCATAAAAAAATTTACAGAATATACAAAAAAAAAAAAATTCTTATACATTATCAGTGCGAATCAGACTGTTTTCTGTGTGAGACAGAAAACAATAGGCGCAAAGATAAGACCACAGGATATATTACAACAAAGTCAATTGTTCGAAGTAACAGCATTGAGCACAAACAGCTGAGATCTTTCCCGACATCTGCCAGTACCGCACACAATTTATAAGAGTTAAGGCGATAATCGTATACATATGTGTAGCACTTAACCTTGATTGACATGGCACTGGAGGTCAAACAAGTTTGGGTATTTTCATCATTAAAAACATTTTCACATACTACAGTGTATTTTGATACATAGTCGCGTGTTAGCCGAGCGAGCTGCTACACTAACCCCATCTTGTAGGTCCGTCCTAACACTTACTTTACTATCGGCTGTGGTTTCCGGTTGCAATTGGCATCTATAAGCACCTGGCTAGGATAAAAACACAAACACAGACTTAGCATTACTTAGAATGAGAACTTAGGTAATCCTGAAGGCCCCATTTAGACGACCCGACCTGGTCTCCCTAAATCTTGGCCACGCCCCTTCGACCCTGAAAACGGGTAGTCTAAAGCGAGCTCCTGGTCACGTTTTTGCCGCGAGGCCAGGTAGGAAGGTCAGGTGGAAATTCCATCCGATTTACGGAGAAAGGGTGGGGGTAAGTCGGGCCCCCACCACTCTGCCCTGCAAACTGGCCGTGTGAAGCCTCGCCCGGTTGTGCTCTCACTGCCTGGTTCCCCGTTTTCTATTATTTTGAGATGGATGCATCCGATAAGGAAGAAAAAGAAGTATTGACAGAGTTGCTGCAGGTGTAAAACACTTTCAAATTTTTATGGGATACCTCACATAGGGTTGCCGACTTATTTAGCAGAAAATAAAGAATATTTGCCTTTCGAAGAGGAAAATAAAAAGTATATGAAAGGAAAAAATTGTCATTGATTGCCATAAATACATATATTTTCAGGCTTACTGGACTAGCTATTAATTGTTAGTTTCATTGCTGTGTTACAGCTGGAGCCACATTCTACATCTAGTATAACAAATAAAGAATCATTCATTTTTAGATTTATGGACGCTCTGTTTCTCTCTCACACCATCTGGCATTTATTTCGTTTCATCATCAGCACTAACGTGTCGTTTGTAAATTAATTGAATTGTATAGTTTACCAAAAATAAATTGTTTCCACATGCTTTCTGGTTCTGTTCAGCGGACATGAGTCGACTGGAGTACAACAATATGGGTGGTCCGCTATTATTGCCTCGACTCCGATGCGGTAATTACACAGACCATACGATGCGAGCGAACAAAAAATCGGCGGCCGATAGTCATTTTTTCTTGCTGGAGGTTGTGAAACTAGCAGACGAATGTTCAGTAACATGTGTTGGATACTTTATTCGAAATATAGTATTTTCGCATACTTTATTCGTAGAAAAAGTATAACAGCCAAGAATAAAATATCATACTTTATAATAGTGTACGGTTGGTAACCCTAACCTGACTTGCCCTCTACCATCACAAAGACGCGAGAAATGAGGCATTTCAGGTGCCATACGCTAGAAATTCCGGAATCTTCTCCATACAACACATCCAAGAGTCTAAAGTGACTGAACATATGCCTTTTTAAATATAATTGCTTCACACACGTCTTTTTTCTTGGCTTTTCGTACAATGTTAAACCGTCGGGGTTAACATAGTGTGATATTGATAAATATGGGGCCATAAGTATTTAATTTAAATGTTAGAACTTTAATAACATTTGTAACTAACTAATTGTATTACTAGAATTACTACTGAATGGATCGTACAAATTTCAGAGCAAGACATATACGCGTGGTGGTTGGCCGCTAGTACGGTAGTACCAGATCGGGCCGGATGACCTGTCATCTAAATGCAACACTGTCGACGGGAGAAAAGTGAGATCGGGAACGGGACAGGGTGATCGGGTAAGGGTCGTCTAGTAGGGCCTTTAAATTGATCTAGAGAATTGTGGTTAGCTGGATTTATTACAGAAAGCGGTTGCATGGCATTATTACAACAACGAGTTCAAAAATCGGAAATTTTCGATAGTGGATCATAGGATCCAAAGTAGCAGCAGTTCCTTCGAAGCCAGCTGAGGGGAGGATAACAGACTTGGCCTAACAATGGCAATTTTGGTCTAAAACAGGTCTGCCCTACGTAATTTCACATCGCCGACAGGGTGGCGTCTCTGCAGCCACGAAGCGTCCTTGGCTCGGAAAGTGGGGAATCTGCTTCTCCTATTGGCTGTACATCACAAGCAAGATAGTTGTTACGCTCGTAAACAAGACATAAAGGTTGGCTTTCTCACAGTGGGCGCTGGCTTCTGGTTAAGAGATATGTAGTTACGCCATTGTACTGGCTTGGAAGCAAACTACCTTTCTTGAAGCTAATAAATCTATGCTACGAAATTACCCGCCAAAAGATATTACAAAATTCTAGAATATTTAGGGATGAGCTGTTAATCTACCGTATGCTATGTATGTATACTACACCCAAGATAAGGGAGTCATATTTATATTTAACCTCTGCGTGACCTTGAGGTCCGCAGTTCAGGATCTGCGACATCGACTTTATGCTGATCTGTGCTACTATGCTCAAAAACTACTACATCTTGTCTGTCTCTGTCTCCACATCTCTAGATCTCACATGCCTTACCTCTGTTTATATGATGACTATTCTTGATACAGATATGGCTACAGCATTTGTCTGCATTGCAACAAATATTTTAAAATACTCTCTGCATTACTTACAATGTTTACAAATACAGAAAATTCTGATTATAGATATAAATATTATAATAAGACTAGCTTTGCCCACCATGTGTTGCAATGCCTCTTTTTCTTTCTTAAGTGCATATAGAAAACAAACACATTTGCACATTCAAAATAAATTAAAGACAATGATTTTTATGAATTAAATTATTATTGAACAAGTCTATTCTAGTGCTTTGGGATATACACTATTCTTGGTCTTTTATTTTCTGCAAAATTGCTTGTAATATCCACTTCTGTAGGATCTAACCAACCTTCAGGTTGTGGACTAGGTTAGTTGTTTAACTTTAATCTAAAGAGAAAAATACTGTCTACAACGTTTCTCGGCTGCTGGATATGAAAGCTCTAATATTTTGTTCCTTTCTGACCGGATTGCAGTAAAAATCCTCCTTCAGCATCCAGAGTGGCAGATTTGCCTTCTGGAAAAAAAAAAAAGGAAAAGTTGTTTGTATGAATTAGTATTAAGAGGGGGAATAAGAGTGCAGTTTTGTAAACAAAATGCAAATATCAGTTTCCACTTATTTTAAAACATCTGAGCGCAAGGTTCCTTCAGGATCGGATAAAAAAATAATGTAGATTTCTGAATTTCAAGTTCAAATTTCTTGGTCAGAAACTGTCCAGTTGAAATCAGTCCAACGCCGTTTGACAGGAAATGTTATGTGCTCTCAGAATATCATGTATATCCCTATCCACCTTGTTTTTTTTTTTTTTTTTTTTTTTTTTTTTTTTTTTTTTTTTTTTTTTTTTTTTTTTTTTTTTTTTTTTCCCCTACCACTTTCTAGACATCCGCAAAAAGACTGAGTAGTTCCAAGTGTAACTTTTTCTCAAGGGAGAATGGTGGGATTTTTAAACAAAATGTAGGAAATATTTTTCTCTTCATTTAAAATTAAACGTGTGGAAAGTTCCACTGTTATCGAATACAAACAATTTGTTTGTATAATGAACATTTGTAAAATTAAATTAAGGGAGGTTAGAGGAGATGAAGGGTTGTATTTTGCTAACCAAATGTAGCCAGTCTTTTTCTGTTTATTTTAAAGTAAAAAAACTAAGTTCATCTACAATCCCAAGAGAACATGCTAAGCTATTGATAATATAGAACTCTTAAAAATTTCTGCTTCCTCTGGATACTGAACCCGGAACAGGACCAATAAACTTTTTAACACAAGAGCCACTTAGCTGCCAGATAGCTATGTGTTTTAAGTATATGTGTGCTAATACTACCAAATCCAGATAAAAACTATAGGTTAGTATGAACAACATTGGAAAAAATTAAGGGCTAGCATAAAAGACGAGAAGGATTATATTTTTGTAAACCAAATGTAGCAGTATTTTTCTCTTTGCTTTGAAATAAAGAAATTAACTTAGTAGATAACCTGATGATTGATTGAATCTTCGCGAAGGAAGTGCACTAACTCATTGTGTCAGAGGCAGAATGGCCAGTTCCTTTCCTCTGCGAACTATAGTTTAAAAGTGGAATCTGAATCACGGAACATCCGGGTGATGCTCAGATGATCAAATCCGACTGTTACAAATTTCTGCTTCCCCCTTGATTTGAAACCGTGGAACTAAGACAGATATTTCCGTAAGTAATTGTGTTAACTATTCAGTTATAGACCAAATTGTTTTGAAGCATACGTTTGGTAAGCTATGGATTTATAGGAAAAACGATGGCATAAACTAAGGAGAAAGAATAGTGTATACTGACATTTGATACGAACTCATTTTCGATTGTTCTTGTTTAGATATTTCTTCCTGTACTTCCTCAGTTTTATAACCTGTTATTATCACATTATTGGCGTGTTTATCAACAGGTTCCATGTTCCAATTTAACTTAAGCTCTGTGATACTGATTCCTTGCCTATTCATTACTACAACAATCTAATTCAAGCTTAAAATTAGGAGTAATATCTTGATTTTTTACATTATTTCTGAGTATTAACTTTGACTGTATAAGCATCCGTGCGCCATAGCCCCGACTTTAGTTTCCCTGTTCCTTTAAATATGACATCTGTGGGATATCGGGATTTCCATTGCTACAAAAAATAGTCAATCCTTCATCTGTTGGGGCAATGAAAATCCATTCGTTGTGGCCTGTAGCTGAGTGAATGTTAGTATTTATTACGAAAGTTGCAAATGAGATTCCAGAAATCTCAGGCCAGTTATCTAGTGTCTTATGTATTCTGTGATCGTACGATGCTGGCGTTCCAAGCTGCCATTGATGGAAGATGAATATGTGGTGGTTGGGATCTTCTCAATCTTTAATAGCTGGTATATTTGTTTTAGGGTGTCACTATGGAATTACTTGCCCTATCATTAAGGATCTGCGATTGAATTCCATAACGTAGTATGACTTCCCCAACAAGAGCTTCGGCAACAGTGGACGCGTCTTGCTGGGGAATGGGAACTGCTGCTATAAACTTCGATAATCTGTTTTTGAAAGTTATTATTTATCGATTACCCTGGTATGTGACCAGAAGTGGTTCTACGATATCAATTGCAATTCTTTCAAAGATCTGCTCTGGCATCTCAGTCAATACCAGTGACATTTGAGAGTTACATTGTGTTAATTGTATTCTGTTGACAGCTACTATATTTCCTAATATATTCTCTGATATCTTGGTCAATACCTTCCAATGTATATATCTTCTAACCTTCTATACCGTTTTGTTTATGTCGGTATGGCCAGCCAGGCGTGAGTCATGAAACTGGCGTTGGATTACTTCTTTTTCAGCGTCGTTTAGTAATGGAAATTCGTCCTCGGCAGTCTGTGTTTGTTCTTCGGCCGTTTGTGTTGGAGTGGATATAGTGCTAGTATTCCCTGAGGTGTCCATGTCTTCACTAGTTAGCATCATTGTGGGAGTACCTGGAACCTAGTGAGTTACCCTGATTCGTCTTAGGGCAACAGCATTAGAGTTTGCTCTTCCACATTTATAAATCAACTGGAAATTGTGCTCAGAGAGTTTCAACCGGAATTTCAGTAGTCTGGAGGATGAATCTATTACATTAATAATCCACAAGGGTGTTATTATTTTAAAAAGTATCTCGAATACATAAGGATAAAACAATTTAACCATCCACTACCAAGAAAGAAACTCTCTCTCACTTACAATGTAGTTCCTTTCTGCTTTGTTCAACGTCCTTGAGGCATAGGCTATCGGTCTGTCTTCTGCTATTTTCCCTTGCGATAAAATCGCACCTGAGACTTTCTCCACTGCAGTAATTAGAAATTCCTCTTCGAAATTTGGATATTGTATTATAGGTGGAGTAATTAGCTTTTCCTTAAGTTTTTGGTATGTTTGCTCAGTTTTATAGTTCCATTCGAATTTGACGTATTTCATTAGAAGTTCATACAATCGTTTTTCTATTTTACTGTAATTTCCAATGTACCTACGATAATAATCGATGAGACATAGAAATGTTTTAAGTTGTCTTGTGATTTCAGGCTGAGGGTAATGTTTAACCTTTTCATTTTTCGTAGGATCTAGAGTCACTCCTTTACTTGTTATATTATGACCTAGATAGATAATATCCTTACATTTAGATGGTTGCAGTTTCAAGTATTGTTTTCTGAGTCTAGAAAAGCATTCTGCTAACCTCTCCCAATGTTCTGCCAAACTACTACCATTAATTAGCATATCATCCAGATAAACTAATGCTTTCTCCCCTTGTTTACCTTTGAGTACTAGGTTCATCAGTCTTTAGAACGTGCTTGCCGCAGAGAATAGTCCCATAGGCATTGATAAAAATTCGTATTTTCCTTTTCTAGTGCTAAAGGCTGTCATCGCCCTATCCTTCTCATCAGTTAGTACCTGGTGACAACCCCTCACCAAATCGAGACTGGAAAAGTATTTAGCTTTAACTAATGAGTCCAAAACCTCTGAGATTAGAGGTATAGGGAAGGTCGATCGCAAGATAATATCATTGAGTCTACCACAATTCGATACTTTAGCTTTCTATTGACATCAGCTTTCTAGGTAACTAATAAACTCGGGAAATTCCACGGACTGGTTGATTCGGTAGGGATTCCCTGTTCTAATATGTGATTAATCTCTTCATCTAATACAGGCTTCAAGGCTTCAGGTGTTCTGTATGATATGCTGTTAGTAACGGTTCCTACCGCCTCCGGATTAACTTTTATGTCACGTCTCAAGGTGTCTGTATATGTAAGTTTAACCACTGGTAGGAAAAATAAATCATTGTATAATAGGTATAATTTAAGATGTTTGGGTCACAGTTTCTCTTTAAGCAACGTAACACGTGACTTTGTATTGGCTGGACGTGCTTATTAACATGGCGTACGCGAAGTGGGCAGGGCGTGTTAACATCAGCTGACAACTCAAAATACTGTTGTGTTTTCATGGCTGTATAATAAAAGATTCTACTTCCTCCTCTCCTCTCCGGTATTCAAAATAGGAATAATACACTCACCATTTCTTACTTTCACAATTGATTCGGGTTCGTGAATACCGGAAATTAGTTGTTGTTTACTTATTATAGCATCTGAGTTTCTTTTACCTTATACATTTACTTGCAAAATCTTCTCTTCTCTGGGACCTACTTTGATCAATCTATATCTGTTGTGGTTTGGTTTAAATTGTTAGTTTGCCCTGGATGTAACTGTTGTTTGTTTTGATTCTTGTTCTCGCTGTTAGGGTCTCTCCGATTAGGCACTGGATTTTCTATGTGGAAACATTCTTGTGTCTTGCTGTCTGCTGCTGAGAACTGCCTTGTGTTGATGCCGAGTGTTTGGTTGTCTGCTGAGTGAAACAGTTTTGTGAATTTCTGCCCATCTGTTGTTTCTGACTACTGAACTGCGATTGTTAACCCTGACCTGGTTTGCTTTGAATCTGTGAATTTCTTGCAAGATAATTCTTCCCTTTATAATTGTGTTTTGGGCAGACATTTGCATTTATTACCCGGCCCTTCTGGTCTGTGAAACTCTATTCCTTTCTGGAAAGCATGGGAATGTTGTGACCTCTGGTGTAAACTGTTTTATTTTATAGTTAATTATGATTCCATGCTGGAGCATAAAGTCTCTTCCTAATAATCCTTGCTCACTAATATCAACCTTTCCGGATACAACATGATAATTTATGGATTAGATAATGGTTAGGAGTCAAATACAATTCCAGTGTAACTAGTTGAAGTGAGATTCCCTTGATCTGAATTGTCTGTTTAAGGATGTATTTGGTTTCAATACTGACTGATTAATAAGGCTTAATTTTGTCCCACTATCCAGCATCTGATTTAGTATGCTAGGGCAGGGCATTTTTATAATATCACTAGCATAGTGGCAACCTACGCCATATACCGACCATAATTTCGATTGTTGTTTATTCACCTACTTGAGCCCCGTTTCCCTACATGTTTGACTGTGTTTTTCCCCCAATATATGCTTTACATTTAGATGAGAAATGGCCGATCTGATGACACTTTACACATTTGTTTCTCTTGGTTTACACTCAGCAACTTTGTGACCGATATTGTGACAGCAATGTAACGGACCAAGTTTTTGGGCAAAAGATTTTGTTGTGTGATTTAGAATTAAACGAGTGTGAGTTGAGTCGTGACAGTACGCCAGAGTCGCGTGCCGTCCGCACGCGAGAGTAATGAGTCAGGTTTTGCTGACGAAAACGATCAGCGCATACCACAGCCAGGGACACTGGCCGGTTAATTACCGAAAGAAGTCTAGAATGTTCGATACGGCAATATAAGGAACGCAGGACATCCGTTCGTGCTTCTCAGTGACAGATTAACAGTAAGCACGTCACTATGCCAGTTAGCGGATAGAAAATAGTCTCTCTCTCTCCAATAGCCTGGTCTCGCGTTAGGGTCGACAATGCTGCAACACTTGATGGAATCCTCCGATAGCCATTCTACATGTATGTAATTGTTCCATCATCTACTAGTACTTCAGAAGATGTAAATCCAATAGAAGCCTACGGGGATAGCCTCGCAGGTGGCGTCAAAACGGATAATATGTATTCAGTCAAGGACGAGCAATAAACAGTATCGTACAGCAGTTAGGCCATGTTGTCACTGGTAGAATATACGAGAACCTGTTGTTGCCATAGTAAGCCTAAGTTGGTAGAGCCATATTAACAACAACATAGGTCTGTGGCCTTAACCCACAGTGGTATCAGATCCTGATATTAATAAATAGCCTTACAGCTGAGTTGGAGAGTGGAGCCGTGGTCGCCGGAGGTCTGCAGCAGCAACTCCACTAAAGGTTAGTACCTGAGTTTTCAGACACTCTCAGCCGATTCCAAATTACGCCCACAAAAGAGGAGCCAGACCACTCGACTAGTCCGTTACAGTAATTGCATGTAATATACTGGATTCCTTTGAATGTTGTGTTACATCTACAATCGTTAGGATTGTGGCCAATACAATTGCATAATTAGCGACTTATGGTGCTTCGTCATTCCCTACTTAAGCGATCAATTTTTCCACAAGAATCACACTTTTGAAATTTACTCCCATTATTTCTGAAATGCGTTACTTTAGATTCAGCTCTACTAAGTGAAAATTTTTCGCGCTTCAACAAAATGGCCGACTCTTCAACCAGGGCAAAATCAACGGCTTTAGGGAGGGTTACTTTTTCCTTTGTGCCCTGACAACTGTCTGTATTCGCTCATCTTTCAATCCTTGAACAAAGGTCGCCCCGTCAATCTTTCTATTAATGCAAGGCTTCCCTCAATATCCGCGGCTTTCATTTCATTCGCAGTGGCTTGCTGGATATCATGTTCCAATGCATCAACACGAGAAACCCATTCGGCAATGGATTCATTACTTCTCTGTCTACCTAAAAGTAACTGATATGCATAGCAATCCAAAGATCTCTGCTGCCGGTAATTTTCTATTAAAATGGCTTCGATTGAAGGCTAATCTTTATTTGATCTTTCACAAGAATTTTCTACCTTGCATTCTAAACAATTTTGGTTTTAACAAACTGTAATAATACATCATGCTCCTCTACAGCTAACCAAAGAAAATGCTGTCGACACATTATCAATAAAAGATCTCAATTCTGATCGCCTACTGCTGCCCGCGCTGATCCAATCTGAGTCACTTCTCCACCTGGTTTCAGACCACTTTCTTCCTTCTTATACTCAGACCTATCACTCTTTCCATTGCTAGTTAGTGTTGGATATAGCGAGAGAAAACAATTGCATCTCCTCTGCTGTGATAAGTGGAGCTTTGTCGAAATTAGTATGTGGTAATAGACACCAAACATATGCACACTCTGTCGCATGTTAGCCGAGCGAGCGGCGACACTTACCCCAACTTGTGGTTTCATCCTAACCATTGCACACTGGGGTGACTTCTCTGTCGCCACGAAGCGTCCCCGGCTCGGAATGTGGGGAATCCGCTTCTCCCATTGGCTATACATCACGTGCTAGTTAGTTGTTTCCCCCGTGAACAAGACGTAAAGGTTGTCTTTCTCACAGTGGGTGCTGGCGCCAGGTAGAGTGGTGTGTAGTTACGCCGTTGTACTGGCTTGGAAGTAAACTGCTTTACTTAAAGCTAATAAATCTATGCTACAAATAACTTCGCGCGTCAATATTATACATCAAATTTTTGTCAATTGTGTTTTGTGAAGGACATTTTAGCTGCATGTATTTTTTATTGATTTATTCATACCCAAATGCCTTTTTCATAAAAAAAAAGTTAAAATAAAGCTGAGATTGGAGGTGTGTGTATTTTTTATTCACAACTTCCCGTCACGAGCAGATTGCTATTACTCCCACTGGACCATAGTAATTTTGAAATAAGTCTAATACAACATTCGAGGTTTCTTAGCGTCTATACGCAGCAGTAAACTCTTTACAATTATTGCATTTAAGTTATTATTCGCATTAGAGATGTTTTCCTAAAATATGATATTGTGATTTACCTGAAATGGCGTCTACAATCAGACTTATTCCTTCCTCTGGTTTCACTTTATGTTAGTCCATGAGTATTCCTTTGGCTCACTGTCTCGGTATCCAAACGTCATGACTCCGAGATAAATAAATCTATAGATAGTTTTGGAGAAAAAATATCTGTTGGGGTACAGAACTGATGAAAATGTTTGGAACTCTATCTTGATCCACAGAAAAATTATGAATTTTAATTTTTTTTTAATTTCTCTTTGGCTCAAGGAAAAAAATCTACTAGTGGAATTGTTACCGCAGCATGTGATTCTTCACAGTTAAATTAATTTCTGTTGGTGTGCAATTTCAATTTTAGTATATTGACCACACTGTATAGTAATTCTTCTACTGTTAACAGAAGGAGGTGGTAAGCGGTAACGCTCTTGTCTCGTGTTCGGAGGACACGGGTTCAAATCCCGGCCCAGCCAACCATATATGATTTTCCACGGTTTCCCAAAGTCTTTCGAGGCGAATGGCGGGGCGTATCCTTAAAAAAAAGAGGCCATGGCCGAATTCCCTCCCGATCCTTGCCCACTGTCCTTTCCTGCCTCTAATAACCTCGACGTTAATGACACGTAAAGCAATAAACAAATAAAAAGAAATCGCTGTTCAAGTACTGAGTAATGAAAGGGCGTTAGGCAAAGTAGTGGTTTGGTAGGTTGATGGAGCCGTTGTCTCTTTCTTTTCTCCTCTATTGTTGCGTAGCAGTTATAAAATTTGACAGTAACGTGCAGTTTCTCCGCAGCACGACGGATATTTGTCTGTTTTTCTTTTTGTTTAATCGGCGGCTTTATGTAGGAAAAGTTGTAGTGAAGTATTCCTCCGCGGGAGTGTATATCGTAGTCTTCTCAGTATATCTCTTCCATGAACATCGAAATTATTGCTGTGATCATGAAGTTTGAATGTAATCTCTCTAAATTGCGTAGGAATGCTAATTTTTTTGTTTAAATCTGAAAGATATTTCGTGGCACTATAGCATCAAGTGACCCGTCATGTTAGTGTATTTTGCGCTCAACTGTTGGCCGATCCTATCGCAGACTCGAAAGTTGTGCGCCGTAACGATTAGGCGTTCATATCAAACGGAACACAGTAGGTTGTCAGCTGAGATTTCAAGAGTTAAGGAACTAAGCTGCACTGTCCCAGTGCAGAGCTGCAGTATTGTTAATGACTACTTCAGTTTTTTCCTTTTCTTCCTGTAGCGTAGTTTTGTTACGCGTCTCGTTTACAAACAGAGCGATTTTATTTATTTACTAACGACAGTGCATCAGAACAGGGATGACATTACAGCTGTTCTAGTGGGCGTGGTGGTGAGTGGACTCGCACTGTGAAGGACGCAGGTTCGAATAGCTGTACGGCCTCCAGATTTCGATTTCCCATTTGTAGGTCATGGCCGAATTTCTTCCTATTTCTTCTCCCCAGTAGTTTCCAACCTCTAATGACCCCGACGAGGCATAAAGTAAAAAAGAAAAGAGAGAGAGAGAGCGGCGCTTGGCTGAAGATTAAGTTAATGACTATTTAATGTGAGCCTTATTGTAGGTCTTAAGGAAACGCGGTAGGATAGCTTAACAGATTAAACTCATGTAAAATAAAAAATAAAATTGGCCCTTCTAAGTTGGTGATCCGTGGAATTGTTTTTGACATTTTACCAGTACTTGGGGTGATAATTACTTTGGTATGCGATAAACTATGCAGTTATCTTTCCTTTACCAACGGTGACCGTAACTTGCAATACGGCGTGAGGATGTGACGTCACCTTGTAAGTGATGTTTTAATCAAGTTATACATTTAAAAATCCAAAATTTATTATGGTTAATGCAAAGAATGAAGTTGCGTGTCAAAGACGGGGGTGGGCAGGAGGCCATGAAATCTGCGTGATGTGTAGTTTATATATGGCCGCTGGTACCGACTGTTAGCTACATCACACCTTCATTTAGCTCCAGTTAGGATTTTACTATTAAATTCAATGACTTATAAATTACATTTATCTCAATTACATGACCTTTTACTATCTCTATAAAGTCCGTTTTGATTTATTGTTTGATTCTCGTAGCTTGCTGCGTTGTTCTCCACTTACTCGCCTTTGTTCCTGAGTTCAGCAAGTATCTGTTCTCTGTCTTACGTGGTTCCGTCTATACTAGCGTCAATTTTCTTTATCGTTTCGTTATTGCTACCAGTCTCTCCCCATCATTTATTTATTTAATTCTTGTGGCGAATGATATTCAGTCAGTTTGATTCGAACTGAAGTAGTAAAACAATTATCTGATGGAGTAACTCCTTTTAGCTCCTGCCTTGCTGTAGAGTCTGGTTTGTAGCCGAAAGACTTGATTTGATGGCCAGGCTGGTCTCGCACTGGCCCACCACCAGTCCCGTTACATGCTAATATTTATTTTTAGCTCTCTACTGCAGTAATATTGTTTTTGTTTTCTCAGGCCTCTATTAGATTTATATTTTTTCATCTTTGTAATTTTCTTTTTGTTTAGGGACTTCAGTTCTTCTTCGCTTTGCATATCTTACATAGAAACATTAGGCCATTTTGTTTGAACTTTCCAGCTGTTGGTAAAGTTAGGGAATTCTGTGGTGACATTTCCTGTACATCCGACGTAGTGTATCGAGTACACAATGGACACTACAGATCGATAGTTACACAGAATATTGGTTCACATCTCAGACACCGCACGTGCCAGACACGTATCAGCATAGGAAAAAAATATGATTGCATATATTATATATAGGCGTATTCTCATCTACCGCGCGTGAACGGAGTCCGTACATAGACGTGCCGGCACTGACAGAGATTGTTTTGTCGGTGGCGGCACGCGTCTGTGCAAGTCTGTGGGTGTTTGTACAGTTATAATCAACGCAGTAGCGTAACTGTGTTGACAGTATCGCACCTGATCTAATAAAAAAATATGGTAACGGAAAATCAATCGAATTAGTTAGAGAATAAACATTTAGATTAAAATATATAGTGATAGTAAACATAAAGGTATTGCAGTCCATATTGCAACCATGTAGCTTCGCCTACATGGTATGAATCGTAACAGGCAGAATCACTAAACGATTTTCATAGCACACCATCACTACAACCGCCATTATTAGCATCACTTTAATTTAACAAGGGCTTTAATAAAAATGATTCGGGACTACGAGGATTCAATAGTTTTCAAAAATGTCAGGTCAAAAATATTAAGATTTGTAGCCAAACGTTTTATAAAGTTTGTAATATAAACTGTGTTAGTCTAAGATCCCAAATACTTCGACCTTCCCTCATCGAGTTTCCTAGTCAAATATATATTTGATACAATATATAATGTATAAATAAACAAAACGAGATACGATTGCCTCACCATCTCTCTGCGCAACTATTTTATTTTAAAAATTATTTAATTAGATTTTTTCGATAAAACGCTTATAATGTTTTTAAAAAAAATACAGCATCGATCGAGAGTTAAAGTTGTAAATAAAATGCTAAAGTAAGGTTGGCTAACTTTTACCAGGCAATAACGGAAGGTTACCAGATGTAAGCAGGTAAGCATGTATGAATAATTTACCCTCTTGAAGTACATTTACATGATTGAATATAAAAATGTAGGCAATTTTATTGGTAGAGAGTTATTTTACCAAAAGTAGGCAAATCTTAAGGTTGCAGAGATTTAAAGTGTTAGTAAACCAGCTTGCTTATTTCTCCATGTAATAGATAAAGACGAATAAAAACTGTTGCACGAAGAACAAAGAAGCCGATACGCGATTTATGTTTCATGTTAGCAAAGTGTTACTAACTTCAAAAATTTCAGTAAGAGCTTCTGATAACATGTTTTGATAATTTTGATGGTCCATATGCATAAAGTTCCTGAATTTGTAATTTGTTTGGCAGGTTCAGCAATTAGCGTTGAAGTTGGGATTCTCGTTATGTTTAAGTCTACCAGCATTCCAAGCATTTACAAGTTGCGACTACACCACTGCTTTCCAAAACAAAAGGAAAGTCAGGTCTTTAAAAATATTTCAAAAAATGAGACAAATAAAAAACATTAACTGTTGATGCCGACATTTTCAGTTGACAAAAAAATTTAGGTAGCTCAAGAGTCTACTGCTCTTATATATGGCACTAAGCAGTTTGCAATTATTAATGAAGTGAGATTTCGTGTTTAAAAAGAATTATGCAACCAAGTAGAATAATCAGCAATTTATGAAAAAATTAAAAGCTAAAATTGTGATATCATTCCACAATGCTGGAAATTGTTAAACAAACATTGTTATGCATGATATATGATAATTCTATGTGGCTTGATGCTAATGATGATTGAAACTAAGGCCTGAATCTTGCAGATGGTACATGGACTGCTA
>JARYHS010007075.1:210074-230192 GCA_031002005.1 Vandiemenella viatica
GCGATCAGAATTGAGATCTTTTATTGATAATGTGTCGACAGCATTTTCTTTGGTTAGCTGTAGAGGAGCATGATGTATTATTACAGTTTGTTAAAACCAAAATTGTTTAGAATGCAAGGTCAAAAATTCTTGTGAAAGATCAAATAAAGATTAGCCTTCAATCGAAGCCATTTTAATAGAAAATTACAGGCAGCAGAGATCTTTGGATTGCTATGCATATCAGTTACTTTTAGGTAGACAGAGAAGTAATGAATCCATTGGCGAATAGGTTTCTCGTGTTGATGCATTGGAACATGATATCCAGCAAGACACTGCGAATGAAATGAAAGCCGCGGATATTGAGGGAAGCCTTGCATTAATAGAAAGATTGACGGGGCGACCTTTGTTCAAGGATTGAAAGATGAGCGAATACAGACAGTTGTCACGGCACAAAGGAAAAAGTAACCCTCCCTAAAGCCGTTGATTTTGCCCTGGTTGAAGAGTCGGCCATTTTGTTGAAGCGCGAAAAATTTTCACTTAGTAGAGCTGAATCTAAAGTAACGCATTTCAGAAACAATGGGAGTAAATTTCAAAATTGTGATTCTTGTGGAAAAATTGATCGCTTAAGTAGGTAATGACGAAGCACCATAAGTCGCTAATTATGCAATTGTATTGGCCACAATTCTAACAATTGTAGATGTAACACAACATTCAAAGGAATCCAGTATATTACATGCAATTACTGTAACGGACTAGTCGAGTGGTCTGGCTCCTCTTTTGTGGGCGTAATTTGGAATCGGCTGAGAGTGTCTGAAAACTCAGGTATTAACCTTTAGTGGAGTAGCTGCTGCAGACCTCCGGCGACCTCGGCTCCACTCTCCAGCTCAGCTGTAAGGCTATTTATTAATATCAGGATCTGATACCACTGTGGGTTAAGGCCACAGACCTATGTTGTTGTTAATATGGCTCTACCAACTTAGGCTTACTATGGCAACAACAGGTTCTTGTATATTCTACCAGTGACAACATGGCCTAACTGCTGTACGATACTGTTTATTGCTCGTCCTTGACTGAATACATATTATCCGTTTTGACGCCACCTGCGAGGCTATCCCCGTAGGCTTCTATTGTATTTACATCTTCTGAAGTACTAGTAGATGATGGAACAATTACATACATCTAGAATGGCTATCGGAGTATTCCATTAAGTGTTGCAGCACTGTCGACCCTAACGCGAGACCAGGCTATTGGAGAGAGAGAGACTATTTTCCATCCGCTAACTGGCGTAGTGACGTGCTTACTGTTAATCTGTCACTGAGAAACACGAACGGGTGTCCTGCGTTCCTTATATTGCCCGTATCGAACATTCTAGACCTCTTTCGGTAATTAACCGGCCAGTGTCCCTGGCTGTGGTATGCGCTGATCGTTTTCGTCAGCAAAACCTGACTCATTACTCTCGCGTGCGGACGGCACGCGACTCTGCCGTACTGTCTCGACTCACCTCACACTCGTTTAATTCTAAATCACACAACAAAATCTTTTGCCCTAAAACTTTGTCCGTTACATTGCTGTCACAAAATCGGTCACAAAGTTGCTGAGTGTAAACCAAGAGAAACAAATGTGTAAAGTGTCATCAGATCGGCCATTTCTCATCTAAATGTAAAGCATATCTTGGGGGAAAAACACAGTCAAACATGTAGGGAAACGGGGCTCAAGTAGGTGAATAAACAACAATCTTAGTGCTCGAAATTATGGTCGGTATATGGCGTAGGTTGCCACTATGCTAGTGATATTATAAAAATGCCCTGCCCTAGCATACTAAAACAGAATATTCCATACTTGCTGGATAGTGGGACAAAATTAAGCCTTATTAAAGAGTCAGTATTGAAACCAAATACATCCTTAAACAGACAATTCAGATCAAGGGAATCTCACTTCAATTAGTTACACTGCAATTGTATTTGACTCCTAACCATTATCTAATCCACAAATTTCATGTTGTATCCGGACAGGTTGATATTAGTGAGCACGGATTATTAGGAAGAGACTTTATGCTCCAGCATGGAATCATAATTAACTATAAAATAAAACAGTTTACACCAGAGGTCACAACATTCCCATGCTTCCCAGAAAGGAATAGAGTTTCACAGACCACAAGGGCCAGGTAATAAATGCAAATGTCTGCCCAAAACACAATTATAAAGGGAAGAATTATCTTGCAAGAAATTCACAGATTCAAAGCAAACCAGGTCAGGGTTAAAATCGCAGTTCAGTAGTCAGAAACAACAGATGGGCAGAAATTCACAAAACTGTTTCACTCAGCAAACAACCAAACACTCGGCATCAACACAAGGCAGTTCTCAGCAGCAGACAGCAAGACACAAGAATGTTTCCACATAGAACAATCCAGTGCCTAATCGGAGAGACCCTAACAGCGAGAACAAGAATCAAAACAAACAACAATTACATCCAGGGCAAACTAACAATTTAAACCAAACCACAACAGATATAGATTGATCAAAGTAGGTCTCAGAGAAGAGAAGATTTTGCAAGTAAATGTATAAGGTAAAAGAAACTCAGATGCTATAATAAGTAAACAACAACTAATTTCCGGTATTCACGAACCCGAATCAATTGTGAAAGTAAGAAACGGTGAGTGTATTATTCCTGTTTTGAATACCGGAGAGGAGAGGAGGAAGTAGAATCTTTTATTATACAGCCATGAAAACACAACAGTATTTTGAGTTGTCAGCTGATGTTAACACGCCCTGCCCACTTCGCGTACGCCATGTTAATAAGCACGTTCCAGCCAATACAGTCACGTGTTACGTTGCTTAAAGAGAAACTGTGACCCAAACATGTTAAATTATACCTATTATACAATGATTTATTTTTCCTACCAGTGGTTAAACTTACATATACAGACACCTTGAGACGTGACATAAAAGTTAATCCGGAGGCGGTAGGAACTGTTACTAACAGCATATCATACAGAACACCTGAAGCCTTGAAGCCTGTGTTAGATGAAGAGATTAATCACTTATTAGAACAGGGAATCACTACCGAATCAACCAGTCCGTGGAATTTCCCGAGTTTATTAGTTCCCTAGAAAGCTGATGCCAATAGAAAGCTAAAGTATCGAATTGTGGTAGACTCAATGATATTATCTTGCGATCGACCTTCCCTATTCCTCTAATCTCAGAGGTTTTGGACTCCTTAGTTAAAGCTAAATACTTTTCCAGTCTCGATTTGGTGAGGAGTTGTCAACAGGTACTAACTGATGAGAAGGATGGGGTGATGACAGCCTTTAGCACTAGAAAAGGAAAATACGAATTTTTATCAATGCCTATGGGACTATCCTCTGCGGCAAGCACGTTCTATAAGACTGATGAACCTAGTACTCAAAGGTAAACAAGTGGAGAAAGCATTAGTTTATCTGGATGATATGCTAATTAATAGCAGTTTGGCAGAACATTGGGAGAGGTTAGCAGAATGCTTTTCTAGACTCAGAAAACAATATTTGAAACTGCAACCATCTAATGTAAGGATATTATCTACCTAGGTCATAATATAACAAGTAAAGGAGTGACTCTAGATCCTACGAAAAATGAAAAGGTTAAACATTTCCCTCAGCCTGAAATCACAAGACAACTTAAAACATTTCTATGTCTCATCGATTATTATCGTAGGTACATTGGAAATTACAGTAAAATAGAAAAACGATTGTATGAACTTCTAATGAAATACGTCAAATTCGAATGGAACTATAAAACTGAGCAAACATACCAAAAACTTAAGGAAAAGCTATTACTCCACCTATAATACAATATCCAAATTTCGAAGAGGAATTTCTAATCACTGCAGTGGAGAAAGTCTCGGTGCGATTTTATCGCAAGGGAAAATAGCAGAAGACAGACCGACAGCCTATGCCTCAAGGACGTTGAACAAAGCAGAAAGGAACTACATTGTAAGTGAGAGAGAGTTTCTTTCTTGGTAGTGGATGGTTAAATTGTTTTGGCCTTATGTATTCGAGATACTTTTTAAAATAATAACACCCTTGTGGATTATTAATGTAATAGATTCATCCTCCACTACTGAAATTCCGGTTGAAACTCTCTGAGCACAATTTCCAGTTGATTTATAAATGTGGAAGGGCAAACTCTAATGCTGTTGCCCTAAGTCGAATCAGGGTAACTCACTAGGTTCCAGGTACTCCCACCAATGATGCTAACTCTAGTGCAGACATGGACACCTCAGGGAATACTAGCACTAAATCCACTCCAACACAAACGGCCGAAGAACAAACACAGAATGCCGAGGACGAATTTCCATTACTAAACGACGCTGAAAAAGAAGTAATCCAACGCCAGTTTCATGACTCACGCCTGGCTGGCCATACCGACATAAACAAAACGGTATAGAAGGTTAGAAGATATATACATTGGAAGGTATTGACCAAGATATCAGAGAATATATTAGGAAATATAGTAGCTGTCAACAGAATACATTAACACAATGTAACTCTCTAATGTCACTTGTATTGACTAAGATGCCAGAGCAGGTCTTTGAAAGAAGTGCAATTGATATCGTAGAACCACTTCTGGTCACACACCAGGGTAATCGATAAATACTTATTTTCAAAAACAGATTATCGAAGTTTATAGCAGCAGTTCCCATTCCCCAGCAAGACGCGTCCACTGTTGCCGAAGCTCTTGTTGGGGAAGTCATACTACGTTATGCAATTCAATCGCAGATCCTTAATGATAGGGCAAGTAATTCCATAGTGACACCCTAAAACAAATATACCAGCTATTAAAGATTGAGAATATCCCAACCACCACATATTCATCTTCCATCAATGGCAGCTTGGAACGCCAGCATCGTACGATCACAGAATACATAAGACACTAGATAGTTGGCCTGAGATTTCTGGATCTCATTTGCAACTTTCGTAATAAATACTGACATTCACTCAGCTACAGGCCACAACGAATGGATTTTCATTGCCCCAACAGATGAAGGATTGACTATTTTTTGTAGTAATGGAAATCCCGATATCACACAGATGTCATATTTAAAGGAACAGGGATGCTTATACAGTCAAAGTGAATACTCAGAAATAATGTAAAAAATCAAGATATTACTCCTAATTTTAAGCTTGAATTAGATTGTTGTGTAATGATTAGGAAAGGAATCGGTATCACAGAGCTTAAGTTAAATTGGAACATGGAACCTGTTGATAAACACCCCAATAATGTGATAATAGCATGTTATAAAACTGAGGAAGTACAGGAAGAAATATATAAACAAGAACAATCGAAAATGAGTTCGTATCAAATGTCAGTATACTCTATTCTTTCTCCTTAGTTTATGCCATCGTTTTTCCTATAAATCCATAGGGTACCAAAACGTATGCTTCAAACCAATTTGGTCTATAACTGAATAGTTAACACAATTACTTACGGAAATATCTGTCTTAGTTCCGTGGTTTCAAATCAAGGGGGAAGCAGAAATTTGTAACAGTCGATTTGATCATCTGAGCATCATCCGGATGTTCCGTGATTCAGATTCCACTTTAAACTATAGTTCGCAGGAGTAAAGGATCTGCCTCTGACACAATGAGTTAATGCACTTCCTTCGCAAAGATTCAATCAATCATCAGGTTATCTACTAAGTTAATTTCTTTATTTTAAAGCAAAGAGAAAATACTGCTACATTTGGTTTACAAAATCTAATCCTTCTCGTCTTTTACGCTAGCCCTCAATTTTTTCCAATGTTGTTCATACTAACTATAGTATTTATCTGGATTTGGTAGTATTAGCACACATATACTTAAAACACATAGCTATCTGGCAGCTAAGTGGCTCTTGTGTTAAAAAGTTTATTGGTCCGTTTCCAGGTTCAGTATCCAGAGGAAGCAGAAATTTTTAAGAGTTCTATATTATCAATAGCTTAGCATGTTCTCTTGGGATTGTAGATTAACTTAGTTTTTTTATTTTAAAATAAACAGAAAAAGACTGGCTACATTTGGTTAGCAAATACAACCCTTCATCTCCTCTAACCTCCCTTAATTTAATTTTACAAATGTTCATTATACAAACAAATTGTTTGCATTCGATATCAGTGAAAATTTTCACACGTTTAATTTAAACGAAGAGAAAAATATTTCCTACATTTGGTTCAAAAATCCCACCATTCTCCCTTGAGAAAAAGTTACACTTGGAACTACTCAGTCTTTTTACGGATGTCTAGAAAGTAGTAGGGAAAAAAAAAAAAAAAAACAAAGTGGATAGGGATATACATGATATTCTGAATTTCCTGTCAAACAGCGTTGGACTGATTTCAACTGGACAGTTGCTGACGAAGAAATTTGAACTTGAAATTCAAAAATCTACATTATTTTTTTATCCGATCCTAAAGGAACCTTGCGCACAGATGTTTTAAAATAAATGGAAACTGATATTTGCATTTAGTTTACAAAACTGCACTCTTCTTCTCCCCTCTTAATACTAATTTATACAAGCAATTTTTCCGTTTTTTTTTCCAGAAGGGAAATCTGCCACTCTGGATGCTGAAGGAGGATTTTTACTGCAATCCGGTCAGAAAGGAATAAAATATTAGAGCTTTCATATCCAGCAGCGGAGAGACGTTGTAGACAGTATTTTTCTCTTTAGATTAACGTTAAACAACGAACCTAGTCCACAACCTGAAGGTTGGTTAGATCCTACAGAAGTGGATATTACAAGCAATTGATCGTACAAAATTCTAAAAAATTACTGCTTCCACTAGAATTTGAACCTGGGACCCAAACCAAAAGATGTTTGAAATAAAGAGCTTTAAGCACTGAGTTACCAAACCCATTGTTTTTAAACATAGGTGTGCTAACTACTACCAAAACTGATTAAAAATAATGGGTCTGATTTTTGCAGAAAATAAAAGACCAAGAATATTGTATATCCCAAAACACTAGAATAGACTTGTTCAATATTAATTTAATTCATAAAAATCATTGTCTTTCATTTATTTTGAAGGTGCAAATGTGTTTGTTTTCTATATGCACTTAAGAAAGAAAAAGATGCATTGCAACACATGCTTGGAAAAGCTAGTCTTATTATAATATTTATATCAATAATCGGAATTTTCTGTATTTGTAAACATTGTAAGTAATGCAGAGAGTATTTTAAAATATTTGTCGCAGTGCAGACCAATGCTGTAGCCATATCTGTATCAATAATAATCATCACATAAACAGATGTAAGGCATGTGAGATCTAGAGATGTGGAGATAGATACAGACGACGAAGATGTAGTAGTTTTTTAGCTTAGTAGCACAGTACATCAGCATAATGTCGATATCCCAGATCCTGAACTGCGGACCTCAAGGTCACGCAGACGTTAAATATAAATATGACTCCCTTATCTTGGGTGTAGTATACATACATAGCATACGGTAGATTAACAGCTCATCCCTAAATATTCTAGAATTATGCAATATCTTTGGGCGGGTAATTCTGTAGCATAGATTTATTAGCTTCAAGAAAGGTAGTTTGCTTCCAAGCCAGTACAAGGGCGTAACTACATATCTCTTAACCAGAAGCCAGCGCCCACTGGGAGAAAGCCAACCTTTATGTCTTGTTTATAAGCGTAACAACTACCTTGCTTGTGATGTACAGCCAATAGGAGAAGCGGATCCCCACTTTCCGAGCCAAGGACGCTTCGTGGCTGCAGAGAAGCCACCCTGTCGGCGATGTGAAATTACGTAGGGCAGACCTGTTTTAGACCAAAATTGCCATTGTTAGGCCAATTCTGTTATCCTCACCTCAGCTGGCTCCGAAGGAACTGCTGCTACTTTGGATCCTATGATCCACTATTTTAGTATCGAAAATTTCCGATTTTTGAACTCGTTGTTGCGATAATGCCAAGCAACCACTTTCTGTAATAAATCCAGCTAACCACAAATCTCTAGATCAATTTAAAGGCCCCACTAGACGACCCTTTCCCGATCACCCTGTCCCGTTCCCGATCTCACTTTTCTCCAGTCGACAGTGTTGCATTTAGATGACAGGTCAGCCGGCCCGATCTGGTACTACCGTAGTAGCGGCCTACCGTCTTGCTCTGAAATTTGTACGTTCCATTCAGTAGTAATCCTAGTAATACAATTAGTTAGTTACAAATTTTATTAAAGTTCTAATATTTAAATTAAATATATATGGCCCAATATTTATCAAAATCACACCATGTTAACCCCGACGGTTTAACATTGTGCGAAAAGCCAAGAAAAAAGACGTGTGCCAAGCAATTATACACTCCTGGAAATTGAAATAAGAAACACCGTGAATTCATTGTCCCAGGAATGGGAAACTTTATATACACATTCCTGGGGTCAGATACAACACATGATCACACAGACAGAACCATAGGCACATAGACACAGGCAACAGAACATGTACAATGTCGGCACTAATACCGTGTATATCCTCCTTTCGCAGCAATGCAGGCTGCAATTCTCCCATGGAGACGATCGTAGAGGTGCTGGATGTAGTCCTGTGGAACGGCATGCCAAGCCGTTTCCACCTGGCGCCTCAGCTGGACCAGCGTTCGTGCTGGACGTGCAGACCACGTGAGACGACGTTTCATCCAGTCCCAAACATGCTCAATGGGGGACAGATCCGGAGATCTCGCTGGCACGGGATACATTTGGACGTGCATTGTCCTGTTGGAATAGCATGTTCCCTTGCCGGTCTAGGAATGGTAGAATGATGGGTTCGATGACGGTTTGAATGTACCGTGCACTGTTCAGTGTCCCCTCGACGATCACCAGAGGTGTACGGCCAGTGTAGGAGATCGCTCCCCACACCATGATGCCGGGTGTTGGCCCTGTGTGCCTCGGTCGTATGCAGTCCTGATTGTGGCGCTCACCTGCACGGCGCCAAACACGCATACGACCATCATTGGCACCAAGGCAGAAGCGACTCTCATCACTGAAGACGACACGTCTCCATTCGTCCCTCCATACACGCCTTTCGCGACACCACTGGAGGCGGGCTGCAAGATGTTGGGGCGTGAGCGGAAGACGACCTAACGGTGCTCGGGACCGTAGCCCAGCTTCATGGAGACGGTTGCGAATGGCCCTCTCTGATACCTCAGGAGCAACAGTGTCCCTAATTTGCCGGGAAGTGGCGGTGCGGTCCCCTACGGCACTGCGTAGGATGCGACGGTCTTGGCGTGCGTCCATGCGTCGCTGCTGTCCGGACCCAGGTCGAAGGGCATGTGCACCTTCCGCCGACCACTGGCCACAACATCGATGTACTGTGGAGACCTCGCGCCCCACATTTTTAACAATTCGGCGGTACGTCCACCCGACCTCCCGCATGCCCACTATACGCCCTCGCTCAAAGTCCGTCAACTGCACATACGGTTCACGTACACGCTGTCGCGGCATGCTACCAGTGTTAAAGACTGAGATGGAGCTCCGTATGCCACGGCAAACTGGCAGACACTGACTGCGGCGGTGCCCAACCGCTGCGCAGCTAGCGCCTTCGACGGCCAACACTGCTGTTCCTGGTGTGTCCGCTGTGCCGTGCGTTTGATCATTGCTTGTACAGCCCTCTCGTAGTGTCCGGAGCAAGTATGGTGGGTCTTACACACCGGCGTCAATGTGTTCTTATTTCAATTTCCAGGAATTTAAAAATGCATATGTTCAGTCACTTTAGACCCTTGGATGTGTTGTATGGAGAAGATTTCCAGAATTTCTAGCGTATGGCACCTGAAATGCCTCATTTCTCGCCTCTTTGTGATGGTAGAGGGCAAGTCAGGTTAGGGTTACCAACCGTACACTATTATATTTTATTTTTGGCTGTTATACTTTTTCTACGAATAAAGTATGCGAAAATACTATATTTCGAACAAAGTATACAACACATGTTACTGAACGTTCGTATGCTAGTTTCACAACCTCCAGCAAGAAAAAATGACTATCGGCCAGCAATTTTTTGTTCGCTCGCATCGTATGGTCTGTGTAATTACCGCATCGGAGTCGAGGCAATAATAGCGGACCATTCATATTGTTGTACTCCAGTCGACTCTTGTCCGCTCAACAGAACCAGAAAGCATGCGGAAACAATTTATTTTTGGTAAACTATACAATTCAATTAATTTACAAACGACACGTTAGTGCTTATGATTAAACGAAATAAATGCCAGATGGTGTAAGAGAGAAACAGAGCGTCCATAAATCTAAAAATGAATGATCCTTTATTTGTTATACTAGATGTAGAATGTGGCTCCAGCTGTAACACTGCAATGAAACTAACAATTAATAGCTAGTCCAGTAAGCCTGAAAATATATGTGTTTATGGCAATCAATAACTATTTTTTTTCCTTTCATATACTTTTATTTTCCTCTTCGAAAGTCAAATATTCTTTATTTTCTGCTAAATAAGTCGGCAACCCTATGTGAGGTATCCCATAAAAATTTGAGAGTATTTACACCTCCAGCAACTCTGTCAATACTTCTTTTTCTTTCTTATCGGATGCATCCATCTCAAAATAATAGAAAACGGGGAACCAGGCAGTGAGAGCACAACCGGGCGAGGCTTCACACGGCCAGGTTGAAGGGCAGAGTGGTGGGGGCCCGACTTACCCCCACCCTTTCGCCCTAAATCGGATGGAATTTCCACCTGACCTTCCTACCTGGCCTCTCGGCAAAAACGTGACCAGGAGCTCGCTTTAGACGACCCGTTTTCAGGGCCGAAGGGGCGTGGCCACGATTTAGGGAGACCAGGTCGGGTTGTCTAAATGGGCCTTCAGGATTACCTAATTTCTCATTCTAAGTAATGCTAAGTCTGTGTTTGTGTTTTTATACTAGCCAGGTGCTTATAGATGCCAATTACAACCGGAAACCACAGCCGATAGGAAGTGTTAGCACGGACCTACAAGATGGGGTTATTGTAGCAGCTCGCTCGGCTAACACGCGACTATGTATCAAAATACACTTTAGTATGTGAAAATGTTTTTAATGATGAAAATACCCAAACTTGTTTGAACTCCAGTGCGATGTCAATCAAGGTTAAGGCTACACATATGTATACGATTATCGCCTTAGCTCTTAAGCAATTGTGTGCGGTACTGGCAGACGTCGGGAAAGATCTCGGCTGTTTGTACTCAATGCTGTTACTTCGAACAATTGACTTTGTTGTAATATATCCTGTGGTCTTATCTTTCCGCCTATTGTTTTCTGTCTCACACAGAAAACAGTCTGATTCGCGCTGATAATGTCTAAGAATTTTTTTTTTTTTTTTTTTTTTTTTTTTTTTTTTTTTTTTTTTTTTTTTTTTTTTTTTTTTAGATTCTGTAAATTTTTTCAATGATGATTTTGGTGGCTTTAATCAATTGTTATGATCATTATGTGCTGTCGACGGTGTGTCTAGAAAGATGAAGGCGGCACTAAACAAACAAATATTTGAAACTGAAATATTGCAAAGAGGTCTAGGTTTACTCTATTCTCGAACAGATTCGAGCCATTTTTCTACCTCAGTGTCTTCGGTCTACTTGATGCAAAGATATTAATAATCTTGGATTTTTTTTTTTTTTTTGTAATTTCGCTTCATTAACGTTCTTACTGCAAAATTTATGTATATGCTAATTTCACAGGTTTTGCATTGAATAATGAAGATCAAAATTTTAAACCAATTCGGCTAAAGCTGAAATTTGGGATATTTATTCGGTTCTACTCCGATATTATGAGAAAAATAAATAACGGTAGAATTTCCATATGTGGATCACTTATCTACACCAATCGTGAAATCTTTTTATGTTAAAATATCTTTTTACATTACTGATTTACCAAATTTTACTTATGTATTAAATTTTATTCTGTTGCTCTCCTCACTTTGGAAGTTAGTTAAATCCAATACTCAGTCATCAAAATTCCACAATAGCTTCCAAGGGTCGTGAAAACAGCTAATGTGGCATACATATACGGTTTCATCCTCAAAACATCAAATATTGATTATTGTCCATAAATTTATTCCGTAGCGACAATAGTCAATGAAACCACTGGCGTAGCTAGGTTAAGAAGGGCTCCGGTGCAAAAACTTATTTTGTGGCCGTCGGGCCAGATGGGTGACCTCTACCAAGTGGTGTGAGGGGCCCCCAGTGCACGATACCTAGCCCTCCGATAGCTGCGACACTGAATGAAACAAACTGGTTTGGCACTGCTGTAGTGAGTTCCATAAAAGAAGGAGATATGAAGAATGTACTGTAAGTCATTTGAAGTGTAGTACAGATAGCTTTTGTTTAATTAGTAAAGTATTCCATACCAATACATTATCTTAAACAATTTCAGTTTCGTGAAACAGTGTCGAATATTTTGTTCAAAAAAGAAGATTACAAATTATTTTGAAATGGGTTAGCAGTATGTAGAATAAATGTATCGGAATTTTAAAGAAATTAGAGAAACCACTGCTGCTATAGTAATATCCAAAAAAATATTTTCGATTTTTAATAATACAACCTAAAAAACTTCGTTTATTTACTGTTTATTAGAAGGTACGCTGTATCTACTTGAGCAGTTCCTTCAGCTCTACGTTCCCACTGCACAGGTCGTGCGGCGTCTGTCCCCGACTGTTTCTCGCCGTCCTGTCCGCCCCGGCCTCCAGCAGCGCTCTGGTCACTGCCAGGCGGCCACACTGGGCTGCCCAGTGCAGCGGCGTGCGACCATCACTGTCAATCACGTCGACGTGTGTTTTCTCGAGCAGCAGCCGCGCCGTGTCCACACGGCCTAACGCTGCCGCCACATGCAGCGGAGTCATCCCCATGTTGTCCCTGGCAGTAGTGTCCGCCCCGGCCGCCAGCAGCTCTCTCACCGTATCCACGCTGTCTACACAAATCGTCGCGACGTGGAGCGGCGTCAAACAAAGCTCATCCTTCGCGTTGACCTCTGCGCCGCCGTCCAGCAGCAGCCGCACCACACTGGCGCTGCCTGCCCCCGCTGCGCAGTGCAGCGGAGTCGCCTTGATTTTGTCCTCAGACTTAATGTCAGCGCCGGCCGCCAGCAGGGCTCTCACCGCCTCCTCGTCACAGCGCTGTGCTGCCCAGTACAGTGGCGTCCGCTGGTCTGTATCTCTGACGTTAACGTCCACCCCCGCGGCCGCCAGCGTGGCTACGGCTCTGCTTCTGCCTTCCTGTGCCGCCCTCAGAAGCGCTGTCAACCCCCGCTGGTCACCACCGGCCTCCAGGAGTCCTCTCAAAGTGTCCACGCAGCCCGCGTCTGCCGCAAGCAGCAGCTCAGTCGTCTCGTCCATTGCAGTCCTGAATGCAGAAACCACATCGTGGCGTCAACAGACAAGTTATATTCTATAATATTAATAGATGTATTGTTAATGTACTAAATATACTGATAGATATTCTGAAAGAATTAGGTCTCGTTAATGAAACAACTGAAATAACTAAAGCAACCCTTAAAAAACACTACATCCAAAGTAAATTGTTTGGGGAAATTTCCATACCATTTGAAATAACATCAGGAGTGAGATGGGAAAATGGTTTTTCTCAGCTGGTATTAAATTGTGCATTAGAAAAAGTAGTGAGAGATTGGAGGAAAGCCATCAACACTACGGGTGTTCAGATAGAAAAATCCAAACAAAATCACCTTAGATTGTCTAGCTTTTGTGGATGATATAGCGTTAATTACTGATTCACTGGATAGTGCAAAAGAACGAATCGAAGAACTAGAGAAACAAACAGCCAAAGTGCGATTACACATCTAAAAAAAAAAAAAACAGCAGTACATGACAAATATCAATAATGCTCCTTAAAATCTTAAAATTTGCAATGGCACGATTGCTAAAACAAATAGTTTTAAATATTTAGGAGAATGATAACGAGCGACAAAAAATAAAAAATGGCGATAGAAATTAGAATACATGAAATTGAAAGAGCATTCCATATGCCAAAGAACGAGTATATAACAAAAATCTTTATCCTGGAACACAATACTAAGGCACTACGGAGGAGTGGTCAGAGCAGAAACGTTGTATTCCGCAGAAACACTTAAAATAATAAGATATGGAGATCTTGAAAAACTGGAAAAAGTAGAAAGAAGAATCTTGAGAAAAATACTGGAATCTAAACGTAATAGAACGCTGAATACAAATTAAGACCAAACCGAAAACTATATTTGGAAATAGAAAAATTCAAGGTTAAAATGAGTAAAAGAAGAATGCAATTTTACAGGCATGTATACTGAATGGATAATAATAGACTAATGAAACAGATACAAATCCAATCCCACATGGTTCACTGAAACTGAAAAGTACATGTAAAACGCTGGAGTGAAAACAAATATAATATTCAACACAACACTCTTTAGATAAGTAATTCAATATTCAGGTTTTCAGGAAAGACAGGAATACATAAAAATGAGACAATGGACCCAGGAAGTAGAGTAAAAACACTCTTAAAGAATGAAGAAAGTTTGGAAGCAAGGAAAATTAAATACAAAGAAACATAGGCAAGGTTCACTTATCGTACCCTCCAAATAGGTTATTCGAAAGAAGAAAAAGAATAAGAAGAAAAATTGTATTCTTAACACAAGCAATCGTATTGGTAATTAAATATAAGACACAAATTATGTTTCTCTTAACAACTCAAAACCTTTGCCCTAACTAAGTATAAGTATAAAAAGTCTATATTAAAATGCCGACATTTAAGTAGCTTCTACAGAAGTAAAAGCCGCTTTCGCTGAAGAAACTAGGTATGAGGTCACTATTAGAACGTGACACCACTAGCTCTACTATAGAGTTCGTTGCTTCCCGTGGCTTTAAGTCATAAGTGACAAACGATTAGGATCTCCACATATCATGATTCAGCAATACTGGATCTGTACCCAAATACCTCATGAAATCATCTTACTGGAAGTTTTCTAGACGCCTATCTTGTCCTACTCTTGTGAAGTATTAATTTACAGAAATTCGTTACTTTGATGTGTGACTGTTAAACAATACGTATCAGAAACATTCCAGTTCGCAAGTCGACGATAAATCAATATTCAGCAGTCTAAATCTAAAAATATTACATTAAAAAAGAAACTTGCTACTGACCATCTACAGTAGGAATTTTTCGTTTCGCACTATGAGCACTTTTTTCTGCTTTGAGGTTACTTGTCCAGCATCCCATTCGCTGAGTTTATTACTTACAAAAGACGACCCTCCCAATGCCTCATGCCTTTAATCAGTTTATGGTCGAGGTGATCTCTTCACTTCCCTACTACTAGTGAATCAATACAAAGCTTATCTGGTTATTCTTTTCTTGGATCAGTCATCATTAATGACTTCAGCATTGGCAGATGGTAGAGGATAAGGATAAACGAAGCGCTAAATATTGCTGTCCAGTATGCGGCGCCAAGACTGAGTTTGGGAAGCTGTACCCTCTGTCCCATACACTCAAATGTATCGTACCGCAGCAAGTAAAATAAATGAATGTCACGTGCTGTGTAAGGAATAGCAGTAGCAGTTCAGTCGGCGCCGCTACTCAGCGAAACGTCACCACCGACCATTCCTACCAAATATTCAATATAAATTTGTGACAGATTTTTCTTGAAATTTTAACCCTATAAAAAAACAAAATAATTATGGCACTGATTCACGCAGAAAGGCTTCATGTGCCAGTTCTGTGCACAACTTCGAATTTTCTTTGTAAACAGACATTTAGCGGTAGAATTATTGTCAGAAAATTCAAGATATTGCATAATATGACCTTTGATCTTAGAGGTTCTTAATAGGCTAGCGAGCGAAATTGCAAACCGACTTTCAACCGAGGTAAATCTGATTGATCTATATGTTGGTGAATGTTCGAACTGAGCTGTGTTCAGTTACTCTTCTAATTGAGGATACATATCACACCACATTCAATTTTCACTAAAAATAAACTAATCGGAAAATTTTCTCCCAACTGTCAGAAGAATCTCATCGTGGCAGCTACTGTACCCCTGCCAGTCTACTGTATCTCACTACTTCATTATCAGATAAACCAAAAGAATTGCTCAAAATACTGAAGAACAAATCCTGGTGGTTGCATTGCTATCAGTCAGCCGTACGCGTTTGATTAGGAGGATACAAAACACGTGACTCACCTGGACCGTCAGTAGCACCTCTAGCTATTGTGACTATCAACTCTCGACTTAGCCACACGACAGTCCTCTGCTCTGTTTCACCTGAAGGAGACAAACGTATTAGCCTGGAAGTAATCTATAAACTATACTGAGGACCCGTGTTGGTTGGAGCTTGTAAATGCTTGAGTTGTTCGGCTCTGTCAAAGGTCGCTTTATGAGTGTCGAGCACAGTGGGACACCTCTACAGTTACTGTATATTAAACTGTAGGTCCAGGAGGGAAGGAAATGGCCACCTCTCCTCTGACTCTCCAGATTATACACTAATTAACAGTCACTGGAAACTGGTTGCTGACGCGACTGTATTTATCAAGCAGAGTTCACCGTTTGGAGTTCTCGCCTTGTGGATTGCTTTTGTTCACACTCCAATGAAAGCAGCCAAACTAAAGTGTTGAAAACCCAGCAGGAACTTTCTGATGGGTAAAAATATGCTAGAAGACCAGCTTTAATCACTTCCATACTGTTACTAACAATAATGCGCCGGTTAACACTTCATCTTGGAATTTTACGTTCAAATAATTATAGTGCTGATAATTACGCCATTTAAAATTTTGGACAAATGTTTTCCCTTTTTTATTACAATTTTCTGTTACGAGACGATTTATGACCAAAGCTGAAGGTTACTGTAAAATTTCACAGCAATCAAAATAATAATTTATTAAAATATATGTTACAATGTTACAAACTGCTCCTAGCAAAATACACCATCAGCATCAACTAGTTTTATGATTGTGGTATGTGACTTTCTTCTAGAAGAATCGACTGATTTAAAGCACTTTACTATCATCAAATTTCTGAGACCATTGCAGAAAATTTCTGTTCTTCTTTTAGCCAAAATCACCTGCTACTTAAATTGTTATTACTTTTCCTTTGCATAATTTCATCACATAACGAACACCCATCTCAGGACTTGAAAAACTGAATCATGTAAAAAACTCCACCAGAACGTGAGGGTAAATATGTTTCAATCATACTAGCATAGACCAGTCAAACGAAAAAAAAATCAATTAATAAGAAAGAAGACGCTAGAATACTCGGGCCGCAACATGGCTCAAATTTGTTATGAAAAACTAAAATGTTTTATATATCTGTGACGGTGATATAAAGGTAAGTACAAAATAACTTCTCTGATCTCTTACAGTAAACTAAAAACAATGAAATAAACAAAATATTAAAACAATTAAAAACTCGATTCTGAATAGTGACTGAATTGTTCAGAAACAAGTAAAAATAAATATTCCTTTTATTCATTTTTTTGGCTACCGTCGACAAGGCCACTAGAGGCAGGAAAGAACAGGCGCAAGGAATGGGAAAAAAATTTGGCTGTGGAGTTTTGAAGGTACCACCTCAGCATTCACCTCGATTAATTTGGAGACATCATGAAAACCAAGATCTGGATGCCTGGAGAGGGATTTTGGAATCCGTCCGCCAGTGCTGTAGATGAGTAATTGCCAGCAGTCGCAAACGCAGTATTACGAATGAATCAGACCCGTCAGATATTCTCGACCACAGGTGGACAGACGTTAACTGCCAGCAATACGAAAGACGTCAGACAGGATACACAAATCTGTAGGAACACAGTTTCAATCAAAACGGTTTTAGTTGGCGCTATTCTTTGGTTAATCATCCAAGAATATGTTTTTTGACCGGTTTCTTTCTGTTCATTCTCCCATTTCCGAATTAAACATTTGTGGACTAGAAGGCGTTTAGAATCAATTGGTAAAAGGTGGGGAAAGAACTGCTTGTTGAAGACTTGAAATATAAATACCTTGGCATAATGTTTAATAACATAGTCAACTGGCAGGAGACATTGGATAGAAAGTAGGAAATCCTTCGCTTGTTGGGAAGAGTGATGAAGGTATATACCAGAGAAGTAAGGGAATTTGGTTACAAAACTTTGTTCACACCATTGCTAGAATAAGATGGTTGAGTGTGGGGCCCACATTTTGGTATCAAATACAGGAGTTGGAGGAGGTGCAAAGGAGGGCAGATAGATTTGTCTCTGGAAATTACCGCAGAAGACAATCAGTAACTGATATGATTAAGAAGCTGGGTTGGTAGTCATTTGTAGAGAGGAGGAGGGTGAAGAGATTGATGGAAATGTACAAGATGTATATTGATGACGAGACGTGGAAAGATACTACCATAAGAATTAGGAGTAATGCATCTGAAAAAAAAGGTAATCATGACCCCAACCTGCGACTAGATTTCAGACACTATGGTGTGGGAAGATTCTCTTTCATAGGTAAGGGAGTCAGGGATTTGAATAAGTTACGAAGAGAACTGAATAATATTTACCAAAAACGCTGAAAGAATATAAAGTTGTATTTGTAGAAGGCAAAATAAGATGGTAACAGGAAAGAGGAAAAAAGAGTGTGTAGCGTAGACAAGGCTCGTTAGTAGGGGGAGTCAAGCAGTGAGTGCAGCGCACGTTAGTTTCCTCTCCCTACGTCAGTTGCTAATTACTACTAAAGCCGGGAGCTGGATAATACTGAACACGATAGTGTGGCAGTGACGTTATAATGATAACAGATAAACCATTGAAAAATGACTCAGCAAATAATTAAATAAGAATACAGAATTCTTGAACTAGAAGTCAGTCCCACTGCCGTTTTAATATCTATGTATATAATAGCTTGTCTGGTGGTTAATTAACGGGTCTGAACAATGAGCATAATTTATTGCTTCAGAGACTCATGCAAAAGCGTAATGTTTTTCGTGTTTTCACGTGGTCGGAACACAAATATCTCTTTATATCGACATCGACAACCCATAAAGAGCGTGCTACAGCAAAATAACTCTCCACGATAAAAGTGATACGCATTCCATTGTTATAACGAACAACGCCGCGCACCAGTGTGATGGTGAGTGGTTACGCCCCGGTCGCATTCGGCAGGACGCTGGATCGAATCCCCATCAGGGCATTTATTTTTCGGCTGTCCGTGTTTTACCGAAACCACTCCAAGTGTATGCCAGGATGGTTCCTTCCAAAAACCATTGCCAAATAATTGAATCCAGTTCCTTGTTCCCAGTCCTTCCTCCACTCTACTGACTCGGACATCGATGAAGTGTAAAGCCATAAAAACGCCGCAATGTTTGAGGCGGTACATGCCATACTGCTGAAAACAGCATCAACCAAAAATTATTAATCAACAAAAATTTTATATTTACGACTATAAATCTGAATTTACTAGCTAATAAGTACATATTTTACAATATTGTAAGAAAATAATTTGGGTTCGTTGGAAAGAAGAAATAAAGCTGTCCGGCATAGCACGCTGTGATAGTGTGTTGTTTACGGTTAGCCTGAATAACTCCAGCCGCCGTTGTCCAAAATAAGTTGAAAATGGCGTATCACACGAACAGCAGAAGAATTTAATCTAAGGGAACTGTTCATGCAGTAATTAGTAGCGATAACGTTAACGGCACTTGTCTCGTTACTTCGATCTACGAGATAGTCTGCCACCTACAATTAAAATTATCTAATATAACTGCGCGGAAAGAGGTAGTTCCAACACTAACGTCTAACTCAAAAACTTTGGCGAAATTTCCCAGCAGAGTTAAAAATCAGTCACTATAACGGCAGTACATAGTGCCAACTCACCAGAACAGTATTTTTGCCTATGGCATTTCACCTCGTCGACGTCGAGGTCATTAGAGACGGTAAAGGACTAGGAGCAACGCATTGGAAAGAATTCAGGAACTGTCATTTTGAAGGTATTCGCCTCGAGTGATTTGGGAAAACGATGGAAAACCCTAATCTGGATGCCGCGAATGCATTACCCTCACCCACCAACGACCAGATGTAATGTCAGCGTGTCTCCTGCTGGACTGTTGTTAATAAGGAAATAACACTATGTATATGTACAAAAGCCGCAAAAAACTATCTAACAGAAAAAGAAAATAACGAGGAAAATACTAAATAGCTATTGTGTAAATGAAATGTTGCCAGTTACTTATTTTTGCTATCTG
>JARYHS010007075.1:231192-248672 GCA_031002005.1 Vandiemenella viatica
CATATACTAAATAGATATTACAGCAACTGAAATGTTTTTAGTTTGTGAGCGTAGTAAATGTAATATAATTATAACTCTGCAGTTAACCATGGTTAGTAATTCTTTTTGTGTGATAAGCCTTGAAAAATGGTGCAACACACAGTGATACATTACGTGTTCTGCATTGGTTTATCGACGCACTTTCTGTATCGAACATACAGCGCATTTACGCATTGGCGTGCTCTTCTTTGAATTTGCAATATGAATGAAATTTGTAAAAAAGGTCTCAAAAAGTTGCGAGGGCGATTTCTAGGGGGGGGGGGTGGCGTCTCACGGACCTGATCTTACAAGACGGGGAGGGGGGGGGGGGTGTCAGGAAATCCTGAAAAATACCTAACGAAATTTAAATTTATGGATGCAACAGACGAAACTCTGCAACTGGCATTTTTCGTCCGGTTACTACGCGGTGAAGAGCGTGAGCATTTAAAATGCAGTGTTCGAGAATGTGGAAAAAGAACTTTTTAAACCACTTCATAGTGAAAATATAGTGTGAATTGATTCTCGCGTGTCTGTTGGTCTCATCAGCAATAGATATCATATGATATTCCGTTAGAAATATCAGGAAAAATGACAAACTGCTGGAATGTTAACGTAATCCACACTTGTGTCCTGCAGCTTAATCGACAAGCACATACTGTCAAACGCGTCACTAAAGCATTCTCTTTTTCAACACATTTCGCTCGCACAATCTGTAGCTTCAAACTCTGAAAAATGGTCATTTTCCACTAGCTGATGTACACAGCATAGGAAAATTACATCGAGATCCTGTCGAAGGGTTATCACTGTCATCCATATCAAAGTGATCATATTCACTGTCGCTTCTAGTAAGAATCTCCATGATTTCTTCCGCGGTACAAACACGACGGCGTATTCGGGAGGACGATGCTTCGAATCCCCGTCCAGGCATCCAGATTTGGGTTTTCCATGGTTTCCCCAAATCACTCCAGGTGAATGCCGGAATGTTTCTTTCAAAAGGCCATAGCCGAATTCCTTCCCATTCCTTGCCCCCCAATCTTTACCATCTCTAAAGTCCTCGCTGTTAAGAGACGTTAAGCAGTTAAAAAAAATAATGACTGTATGCCATTTTCTCAGCGAAAACTAAAAGGAAAAGAGCAACACAAATTAGATCGCAGCTGCCAATGCTCAAGGGCCGAATGAGGAAAACAACTAATCACCCTGGGTGGAAATATGGCTTCATAGCCAGGCCGCTAAGAGGCTAGCGTGTTAACACGTCTGGAGCACAGACAGGGCGGCGAGGCGGCGCGTGTATACACGTCTGGAGCACAGACAGAGCGGCAAGGCGGCGCGTGTATACACGTCTGTAGCACCTGGGCGCAGTAGTAGCCACGCGCGTTAACGCGTCTACAGCAGTCAAAGGGTTAAGTAGGGAATGACGAAGCACCATAAGTCGCTAATTATGCAATTGTATTGGCCACAATTCTAACGATTGTAGATGTAACACAACATTCAAAGGAATCCAGTATATTACATGCAATTACTGTAACGGAACTAGTCGAGTGGTCTGGCTCCTCTTTTGTGGGCGTAATTTGGAATCGGCTGAGAGTGTCTGAAAACTCAGGTACTAACCTTTAGTGGAGTTGCTGCTGCAGACCTCCGGCGACCACGGCTCCACTCTCCAACTCAGCTGTAAGGCTATTTACTTAATATCAGGATCTGATAACCACTGTGGGTTAAGGCCACAGACCTATGTTGTTGTTAATATGGCTCTACCAACTTAGGCTTACTATGGCAACAACAGGTTCTCGTATATTCTACCAGTGACAACATGGCCTAACTGCTGTACGATACTGTTTATTGCTCGTCCTTGACTGAATACATATTATCCGTTTTGACTGCCACCTGCGAGGCTATCCCCGTAGGCTTCTATTGGATTTACATCTTCTGAAGTACTAGTAGATGATGGAACAATTACATACATCTAGAATGGCTATCGGAGGATTCCATTAAGTGTTGCAGCACTGTCGACCCTAACGCGAGACCAGGCTATTGGAGAGAGAGAGACTATTTTCTATCCGCTAACTGGCATAGTGACGTCACTGAGAAGCACGAACGGGATGTCCTGCGTTCCTTATATTGCCCGTATCGAACATTCTAGACCTCTTTCGGTAATTAACCGGCCAGTGTCCCTGGCTGTGGTATGCGCTGATCGTTTTCGTCAGCAAAACCTGACTCATTACTCTCGCGTGCGGACGGCACGCGACTCTGGCGCACTGTCACGACTCACCTCACACTCGTTTAATTCTAAATCACACAACAAAATCTTTTGCCCTAAAAACTTGGTCCGTTACATTGCTGTCACAAATATCGGTCACAAAGTTGCTGAGTGTAAACCAAGAGAAACAAATGTGTAAAGTGTCATCAGATCGGCCATTTCTCATCTAAATGTAAAGCATATTCTTGGGGGAAAAACACAGTCAAACATGTAGGGAAACGGGGCTCAAGTAGGTGAATAAACAACAATCTTAGTGCTCGAAATTATGGTCGGTATATGGCGTAGGTTGCCACTATGCTAGTGATATTATAAAAATGCCCTGTCCCTAGCATACTAAAATCAGAATATTCCATACTTGCTGGATAGTGGGACAAAATTAAGCCTTATTAATCAGTCAGTATTGAAACCAAATACATCCTTAAACAGACAATTCAGATCAAGGGAATCTCACTTCAACTAGTTACACTGCAATTGTATTTGACTCCTAACCATTATCTAATCCACAAATTTCATGTTGTATCCGGACAGGTTGATATTAGTGAGCAAGGATTATTAGGAAGAGACTTTATGCTCCAGCATGGAATCATAATTAACTATAATATAAAACAGTTTACACCAGAGGTCACAACATTCCCATGCTTCCCAGAAAGGAATAGAGTTTCACAGACCACAAGGGCCAGGTAATAAATGCAAATGTCTGCCCAAAACACAATTATAAAGGGAAGAATTATCTTAGCAAGAAATTCACAGATTCAAAGCAAACCAGGTCAGGGTTAAAATCGCATGTTCAGTAGTCAGAAACAACAGATGGGCAGAAATTCACAAAACTGTTTCACTCAGCAAACAACCAAACACTCGGCATCAACACAAGGCAGTTCTCAGCAGCAGACAGCAAGACACAAGAATGTTTCCACATAGAAAAATCCAGTGCCTAATCGGAGAGACCCTAACAGCGAGAACAAGAATCAAAACAAACAACAATTACATCCAGGGCAAACTAACAATTTAAACCAAACCACAACAGATATAGATTGATCAAAGTAGGTCTCAGAGAAGAGAAGATTTTGCAAGTAAATGTATAAGGTAAAAGAAACTCAGATGCTATAATAAGTAAACAACAACTAATTTCCGGTATTCACGAACCCGAATCAATTGTGAAAGTAAGAAATGGTGAGTGTATTATTCCTGTTTTGAATACCGGAGAGGAGAGGAGGAAGTAGAATCTTTTATTATACAGCCATGAAAACACAACAGTATTTTGAGTTGTCAGCTGATGTTAACACGCCCTGCCCACTTCGCGTACGCCATGTTAATAAGCACGTCCAGCCAATACAGTCACGTGTTACGTTGCTTAAAGAGAAACTGTGACCCAAACATGTTAAATTATACCTATTATACAATGATTTATTTTTCCTACCAGTGGTTAAACTTACATATACAGACACCTTGAGACGTGACATAAAAGTTAATCCGGAGGCGGTAGGAACTGTTACTAACAGCATATCATACAGAACACCTGAAGCCTTGAAGCCTGTGTTAGATGAAGAGATTAATCACTTATTAGAACAGGGAATCACTACCGAATCAACCAGTCCGTGGAATTTCCCGAGTTTATTAGTTCCCTAGAAAGCTGATGCCAATAGAAAGCTAAAGTATCGAATTGTGGTAGACTCAATGATATTATCTTGCGATCGACCTTCCCTATACCTCTAATCTCAGAGGTTTTGGACTCCTTAGTTAAAGCTAAATACTTTTCCAGTCTCGATTTGGTGAGGAGTTGTCAACAGGTACTAACTGATGAGAAGGATGGGGTGATGACAGCCTTTAGCACTAGAAAAGGAAAATACGAATTATTATCAATGCCTATGGGACTATCCTCTGCGGCAAGCACGTTCTAAAGACTGATGAACCTAGTACTCAAAGGTAAACAAGGGGAGAAAGCATTAGTTTATCTGGATGATATGCTAATTAATGGTAGTCGTTTGGCAGAACATTGGGAGAGGTTAGCAGAATGCTTTTCTAGACTCAGAAAACAATATTTGAAACTGCAACCATCTAAATGTAAGGATATTATCTACCTAGGTCATAATATAACAAGTAAAGGAGTGACTCTAGATTAGGGTTACCAGACGTCCCCGTTTGACGGGGACAGTCCCCGTATATAGCTCTCTGTCCCCGGACAGATTTCGTCCCCGCAATGTCCCCGGATTTTTACTTTTTTCCCCAGAAATTTTTTTGGGCAAGAATATAAAGAAATACTAGGTTACAATAAAATTAGGTTGCTTTCTCTTGTACCAGTTATCAGAAGAATATGTGAAATCTATCCTGCTCTCAAATCATTCTTCCGGTCTGAAGATAAATGCCCAGTAATGCTCAAGAAGTGGTTTGATGATCCCTGCACCTTCTTGTGGATAAATTTTCAGGATGCAATAATACAGGCAGAAGGCACTGATGTCACAGTAATGGAGTCTTCCATGATTTTGAGTAATTTGGTGAAGTAGCTTACTTCAAGGAAGGAAGAAAAGTTTATTCCTTAGTTTACCATTGAAGTTTTGTTGAAAATGAGGGCTGAGATACACGCCTTCGAAACGTCCCTCAAGTGTGACATCTTAACGCGGCTGGAAGTCCGAGAACTATTTATTTATATACAACGCTGTGAAAAACTTCAATCTTAAATGATAAATATGTTTCTTTTAGGTTACTCCAACCTTTAATCATATAATTTATAAAAGTTTAACACTTCATTAGGACAAATGCCGAAAGCGTCCCCGGATTTTGGTGTAAAAGTTCCGAAGCGTCCCCGGATTCGGAGAGAAAATTCTGGTAACCCTACTCTAGATCCTACGAAAAATGAAAAGGTTAAACATTAACCTCATCCTGAAATCACAAGACAACTTAAAACATTTCTATGTCTCATCGACTATTATCGTAGGTACATTGGAAATTACAGTAAAATAGAAAAACTATTATATGAACTTCTAATGAAATACGTCAAATTCGAATGGAACTAATAAAACTGAGCAAACATACCAAAACTTAAGGAAAAGCTGATTACTCCACCTATAATACAATATCCAAATTTCGAAGAGGAATTTCTAATCACTGCAGTGGAAGAAAGTCTCGGTGCGATTTTATCGCAAGGGAAAATAGCAGAAGACAGACCGACAGCGTATGCCTCAAGGACGTTGAACAAAGCAGAAAGGAACTACATTGTAAGTCGAGAGAGAGTTTCTTTCTTGGTAGTGGATGGTTAAATTGTTTATGGCCTTATGTATTCGAGATACTTTTTAAAATAATAACACCCTTGTGGATTATTAATGTAATAGATTCATCCTCCACACTACTGAAATTCCGGTTGAAACTCTCTGAGTACAATTTCCAGTTGATTTATAAATGTGGAAGGGCAAACTCTAATGCTGTTGCCCTAAGTCGAATCAGGGTAACTCACTAGGTTCCAGGTACTCCCACCAATAATGCTAACTCTAGTGCAGACATGGACACCTCAGGGAATACTAGCACTAAATCCACTCCAACACAAACGGCCGAAGAACAAACACAGAATGCCGAGGACGAATTTCCATTACTAAACGACGCTGAAAAAGAAGTAATCCAACGCCAGTTTCATGACTCACGCCTGGCTGGCCATAACCGACATAAACAAAACGGTATAGGAGGTTAGAAGATATATACATTGGAAGGTATTGACCAAGATATCAGATAATATATTAGGAAATATAGTAGCTGTCAACAGAATACATTAACACAATGTAACTCTCTAATGTCACTTGTATTGACTAAGATGCCAGAGCAGGTCTTTGAAAGAAGTGCAATTGATATCGTAGAACCACTTCTGGTCACACACCAGGGTAATTGATAAATACTAATTTTCAAAAACAGATTATCGAAGTTTATAGCAGCAGTTCCCATTCCCCAGCAAGACGCGTCCACTGTTGCCGAAGCTCTTGTTGGGGAAGTCATACTACGTTATGCAATTCAATCGCAGATCCTTAATGATAGGGCAAGTAATTCCATAGTGACACCCTAAAACAAATATACCAGCTATTAAAGATTGAGAATATCCCAACCACCACATATTCATCTTCCATCAATGGCAGCTTGGAACGCCAGCATCGTACGATCACAGAATACATAAGACACTAGATAGTTGGCCTGAGATTTCTGGATCTCATTTGCAACTTTCGTAATAAATACTGACATTCACTCAGCTACAGGCCACAACGAATGGATTTTCATTGCCCCAACAGATGAAGGATTGACTATTTTTTGTAGCAATGGAAATCCCGATATCCCACAGATGTCATATTTAAAGGAACAGGGATGCTTATACAGTCAAAGTGAATACTCAGAAATAATGTAAAAAATCAAGATATTACTCCTAATTTTAAGCTTGAATTAGATTGTTGTGTAATGAATAGGAAAGGAATCGGTATCACAGAGCTTAAGTTAAATTGGAACATGGAACCTGTTGATAAACACCCCAATAATGTGATAATAGCAGGTTATAAAACTGAGGAAGTACAGGAAGAAATATATAAACAAGAACAATCGTAAATGAGTTCGTATCAAATGTCAGTATACTCTATTCTTTCTCCTTAGTTTATGCCATCGTTTTTCCTATAAATCCATAGGTTACCAAACGTATGCTTCAAACCAATTTGGTCTATAACTGAATAGTTAACACAATTACTTACGGAAATATCTGTCTTAGTTCCATGGTTTCAAATCAAGGGGGAAGCAGAAATTTGTAACAGTCGGATTTGATCATCTGAGCATCATCCGGATGTTCCGTGATTCAGATTCCACTTTAAACTATAGTTCGCAGAGGAAAGGAATCTGCCTCTGACACAATGAGTTAATGCACTTCCTTCGCAAAGATTCAATCAATAATCAGGTTATCTACTAAGTTAATTTCTTTATTTTAAAGCAAAGAGAAAAATACTGCTACATTTGGTTTACAAAAATCTAATCCTTCTCGTCTTTTACGCTAGCCCTCAATTTTTTCAATGTTGTTCATACTAACCTATAGTTTTTATCTGGATTTGGTAGTATTAGCACACATATACTTAAAACACATAGCTATCTGGCAGCTAAGTGGCTCTTGTGTTAAAAAGTTTATTGGTCCGGTTCCAGGTTCAGTATCCAGAGGAAGCAGAAATTTTTAAGAGTTCTATATTATCAATAGCTTAGCATGTTCTCTTGGGATTGTAGATTAACTTAGTTTTTTTACTTTAAAATAAACAGAAAAAGACTGGCTACATTTGGTTAGCAAAATACAACCCTTCATCTCCTCTAACCTCCCTTAATTTAATTTTACAAATGTTCATTATACAAACAAATTGTTTGTATTCGATATCAGTGGAAATTTTCACACGTTTAATTTTAAACGAAGAGAAAAATATTTCCTACATTTGGTTTAAAAATCCCACCATTCTCCCTTGAGAAAAAGTTACACTTGGAACTACTCAGTCTTTTTACGGATGTCTAGAAAGTAGTAGGGAAAAAAAAAAGAAAACAAAGTGGATAGGGATATACATGATATTCTGAGAGCACATAAAATTTCCTGTCAAACAGCGTTGGACTGATTTCAACTGGACAGTTGCTGACGAAGAAATTTGAACTTGAAATTCAAAAATCTACATTATTTTTTTATCCGATCCTGAAGGAACCTTGCGCACAGATGTTTTAAAATAAATGGAAACTGATATTTGCATTTAGTTTACAAAACTGCACTCTTCTTCTCCCCTCTTAATACTAATTTATACAAGCAACTTTTCGTTCGTTTTTTTTTTTGTTTTTTTTCCAGAAGGGAAATCTGCCACTCTGGATGCTGAAGGAGGATTTTTACTGCAATCCGGTCAGAAAGGAATAAAATATTAGAGCTTTCATATCCAGCAGCGGAGAGACGTTGTAGACAGTATTTTTCTCTTTAGATTAAAGTTAAACAACGAACCTAGTCCACAACCTGAAGGTTGGTTAGATCCTACAGAAGGGGATATTACAAGCAATTGATCGTACAAAATTCTAAAAAATTCCTGCTTCCACCAGAATTTGAACCTGGGACCAAACCAAAAGATGTTTGAAATAAAGAGCTTTAAGCACTGAGTTACCAAACCCATTTGTTTTTAAACATAGGTGTGCTAACTACTACCAAAACTGATTAAAAACCATGGGTCTGATTTTTGCAGAAAATAAAAGACCAAGAATATTGTATATCCCAAAGCACTAGAATAGACTTGTTCAATATTAATTTAATTCATAAAAATCATTGTCTTTCATTTATTTTGAAGGTGCAAATGTGTTTGTTTTCTATATGCACTTAAGAAAGAAAAAGATGCATTGCAACACATGCTGGGCAAAGCTAGTCTTATTATAATATTTATATCTATAATCGGAATTTTCTGTATTTGTAAACATTGTAAGTAATGCAGAGAGTATTTTAAAATATTTGTCGCAGTGCAGACCAATGCTGTAGCCATATCTGTATCAATAATAATCATCATATAAACAGAGGTAAGGCATGTGAGATCTAGAGATGTGGAGATAGATACAGACGAAGAAGATGTAGTAGTTTTTGAGCTTAGTAGCACAGTACATCAGCATAATGTCGATGTCCCAGATCCTGAACTGCGGACCTCAAGGTCACGCAGACGTTAAATATAAATATGACTCCCTTATCTTGGGTGTAGTATACATACATAGGATACGGTAGATTAACAGCTCATCCCTAAATATTCTAGAATTATGCAATATCTTTGGGCGGGTAATTCTGTAGCATAGATTTATTAGCTTCAAGAAAGGTAGTTTGCTTCCAAGCCAGTACAACGGCGTAACTACATATCTCTTAACCAGAAGCCAGCGCCCACTGTGAGAAAGCCAACCTTTATGTCTTGTTTATGAGCGTAACAACTACCTTGCTTGTGATGTACAGCCAATAGGAGAAGCGGATCCCCACTTTCCGAGCCAAGGACGCTTCGTGGCTGCAGAGAAGCCACCCTGTCGGCGATGTGAAATTACGTAGGGCAGACCTGTTTTAGACCAAAATTGCCATTGTTAGGCCAATTCTGTTATCCTCACCTCAGCTGGCTCCGAAGGAACTGCTGCTACTTTGGATCCTATGATCCACTATTTTAGTATCGAAAATTTCCGATTTTTGAACTCGTTGTTGTAATAATGCCATGCAACCACTTTCTGTAATAAATCCAGCTAACCACAATTCTCTAGATCAATTTAAAGGCCCCACTAGACGACCCTTTCCCGATCACCCTGTCCCATTCCCGATCTCACTTTTCTCCAGTCGACAGTGTTGCATTTAGATGACAGGTCAGCCGGCCCGATCTGGTACTACCGTAGTAGCGGCCTACCACCACACATATATCCGTCTTGCTCTGAAATTTGTACGTTCCATTCAGTAGTAATCCTAGTAATACAATTAGTTAGTTACAAATTTTATTAAAGTTCTAATATTTAAATTAAATATATATGGCCCAATATTTATCAAAATCACACCATGTTTACCCCGACGGTTTAACATTTGCGAAAAGCCAAGAAAAAAGACGTGTGCCAAGCAATTATACACTCCTGGAAATTGAAATAAGAACACCGTGAATTCATTGTCCCAGGAATGGGAAACTTTATATACACATTCCTGGGGTCAGATACAACACATTATCACACAGACAGAACCATAGGCACATAGACACAGGCAACAGAACATGTACAATGTCGGCACTCGGTATGCCACTGCAAACTGGCTGACACTGACTGCGGCGGTGCCCAACCGCTGCGCAGCTAGCCCCTTCGACGGCCAACACTGCTGTTCCTGGTGTGTCCGCTGTGCCGTGCGTTTGATCATTGCTAGTACAGCCCTCTCGTAGTGTCCGGAGCAAGTATGGTGGGTCTTACACACCGGCGTCAATGTGTTCTTATTTCAATTTCCAGGAGTGTATTTAAAAATGCATATGTTCAGTCACTTTAGACCCTTGGATGTGTTGTATGGAGAAGATTCCAGAATTTCTAGCGTATGGCACCTGAAATGCCTCATTTATCGCGTCTTTGTGATGGTAGAGGGCAAGTCAGGTTAGGGTTACCAACCGTACACTATTATATTTTATTTTTGGCTGTTATACTTTTTCTACGAATAAAGTATGCGAAAATACTATATTTCGAATAAAGTATACAACACATGTTATGAACGTTCGTCTGCTAGTTTCACAACCTCCAGCAAGAAAAAATGACTATCGGCCAGCAATTTTTTGTTCCCTTGCATCGTATGGTCTGTGTAATTACCGCATCGGAGTCGTAGGCAATAATAGCGGACCATTCATATTGTTGTACTCCAGTCGACTCGTGTCCACTCAACAGAACCAGAAAGCATGCGGAAACAATTTATTTTTGGTAAACTATACAATTCAATTAATTTACAAACGACACGTTAGTGCTTATGATGAAACGAAATAAATGCCAGATGGTGTAAGAGAGAAACAGAGCGTCCATAAATCTAAAAATGAATGATCCTTTATTTGTTATACTAGATGTAGAATGTGGCTCCAGCTGTAACACTGCAATGAAACTAACAATTAATAGCTAGTCCAGTAAGCCTGAAAATATATGTGTTTATGGCAATCAATAACTATTTTTTTTCCTTTCATATATTTTTATTTTCCTCTTCGAAAGGCAAATATTCTTTATTTTCTGCTAAATAAGTCGGCAACCCTATGTGAGGTATCCCATAAAAATTTGAGAGTATTTTACACCTCCAGCAACTCTGTCAATACTTCTTTTTCTTCCTTATCGGATGCATCCATCTCAAAATAATAGAAAACGGGGAACCAGGCAGTGAGAGCACAACCGGGCGAGGCTTCACACGGCCAGTTTGCAGGGCAGAGTGGTGGGGGCCCGACTTACCCCCACCCTTTCGCCCTAAAGCGGATGGAATTTCCACCTGACCTTCCTACCTGGCCTCGCGGCAAAAACGTGACCAGGAGCTCGCTTTAGACTACCCGTTTTCAGGGCCGAAGGGGCGTGGCCACGATTTAGGGAGACCAGGTCGGGTTGTCTAAATGGGCCTTCAGGATTACCTAAGTTCTCATTCTAAGTAATGCTAAGTCTGTGTTTGTGTTTTTATCCTAGCCAGGTGCTTATAGATGCCAATTGCAACCGGAAACCACAGCCGATAGTAAGTGTTAGGATGGACCTACAAGATGGGGTTATTATAGCAGCTCGCTCGGCTAACACGCGACTATGTATCAAAATACACTGTAGTATGTGAAAATGTTTTTAATGATGAAAATACCCAAACTTGTTTGAACTCCAGTGTCATGTCAACAAGGTTAAGGCTACACATATGTATACGATTATCGCCTTAACTCTTAGCAATTGTGTGCGGTACTGGCAGACGTCGGGAAAGATCTCGGCTGTTTGTACTCAATGCTGTTACTTCGAAGAACTGACTTTGTTGTAATATATCCTGTGGTCTTATCTCTTCGCCTATTGTTTTCTGCTTCACACAGAAAACAGTCTGATTCGCGCTGATAATGTCTAAGATTTTTTTTTTTTTGTAGATTCTGTATATTTTTTTATGATGATTTTGGTGGCTTTAATCAATTGTTATGATCATTATGTGCTGTCGACGGTGTGTCTAGAAAGATGAAGGCGGCACTAATCAAACAAATATTTGAAACTGAAATATTGCAAAGAGGTCTAGGTTTACTCTAATCTCGAACAGATTCGAGCCATTTTTCTACTTCAGTGTCTTCGGTCTACTTGATGCAAAGATATTAATAAACTTGGATTTTTTTTTTTTTTTTATTTTTTTTGTAATTTCGCTTCATTAACATTCTTACTGCAAAATTTATGTATATTCAAATTTCACAGGTGAATGATGAAGATCAAAATTTTAAACCAATTCGGCTAAAGCTGAAATTTGGGATATTTATTCGGTTCCACTCCGATATTATGAGAAAAGTAAATAACGGTAGAATTTCCATATGTGGATCACTTATCTACACCAATCATGAAATCTTTTTATATTAAAATATCTTTTTACATTACTGATTTACCAAGTTTTACCTATGTATTAAATTTTTTTCTGTTGCTCTCCTCACTTTGGAAGTTAGTTAAATCCAATACTCAGTCATCACAATTCCACAATAGCTTCCAAGGGTTGTGAAAATAGGTAATGTGGCATACATATACGGTTTCATCCTGAAAACATCAAATATTCATTATTCTCCATAAATTTATTCCGTAGCGACAATAGTCAAACTGATAGATACACATGAAACCACTGGTGTAGCTAGGTTAAGGGCTCCGGTGCAAAAACTTATTTTGTGGCCGTCGGGCCAGATGGGTGATCTCTACCAAGTGGTGTGAGGGCCCCCGGTGCACGACACCACCTAGCCCTCCGATAGCTGCGGCACTGAATGAAACAAACAGCTTTGGCACTGCTGTAGTGAGTTCCATAAAAGAAGGAGTTGTGAAGAATGTACTGTAAGTCATTTGAAGTGTAATACAGATAGCTTCTGTTTAATTAATAAAGTATTCCATACCAATTCATTATATTAAACAATTTCAGTTTCGTGAAACAGTGTCGAATATTTTGTTCAAAAAAGAAGATTACAAATTTTTTTGAAATGGGTTAGCAGTATGTAGAATAAATTCGTCGGAATTTTAAAGAAATTAGAGAAACCACTGCTGCTATACTAATATCCAAAAAATATTTTCGATTTTTAATAATACAACCTAAAAAACTTCGTTTGTTTACTGTTTATTAGAAGGTACCCTGTATCTACTTGAGCAGTTCCTTCAGCTCTACGTTCCCGCTGCACAGGTCGTGCGGCGTCTGCCCCCGACTGTTTCTCGCCGTCCTGTCCGCCCCGGCCTCCAGCAGCGCTCTGGTCACTGCCAGTGGCCACACTGGGCTGCCCAGTGCAGCGGCGTGCGACCACCACTGTCAATCACGTCGACGTGTGTTTTCTCGAGCAGCAGCCGCGCCGTGTCCACATGGCCACGCATTGCAGCCACATGCAGCGGAGTCATCCCCACATTGTCCCTGGCAGTAGTGTCCGCCCCGGCCGCCAGCAGCTCTCTCGCCGTCTCCACGCTGTCTACACAAATCGTCGCGACGTGGAGCGGCGTCAAACAAAGCTCATCCTTCGCGTTGACCTCTGCGCCGCCGCCCAGCAGCAGCCGCACCACACTGGCCCTGCCTGCCCCCGCTGCGCAGTGCAGCGGAGTCGCCTTGATTTTGTCCTCAGACTTAATGTCAGCTCCGGCCGCCAGCAGGGCTCTCACCACCTCCTCGTCACAGCGCTGTGCTGCCCAGTACAGTGGCGTCCGCTGGTCTGTATCTCTGACGTTGACGTCCACCCCCGCTGCCGCCAGCGTGGCTACGGCTCTGCTTCTGCCTTCCTGTGCCGCCCTCAGAAGCGCTGTCAACCCCCGCTGGTCACCACCTGCCCCCAGGAGTCCTCTCAAAGTGTCCACGCAGCCCGCGTCTGCCGCAAGCAGCAGCTCAGTCGTCTCGTCCATTGCAGTCCTGAATGCAGAAACCACATCGTGGCGTCAACAGACAAGTTATATTCTATAATATTAATAGATGTATTGTTAATGTACTAAATATACTGATAGATATTCTGAAAGAATTAGGTCTCGTTAATGAAACAACTGAAATAACTAAAGCAACCCTTAAAAAACACTACATCCAAAGTAAATTGTTTGGGGGAAATTTCCATACCATTTGAAATAACATCAGGTGTGAGATGGGAAAATGGTTTTTCTCAGCTGGTATTAACTTGTGCATTAGAAAAAGTAGTGAGAGATTGGAGGAAAGCCATCAACACTAAGGGTGTTCAGATAGAAAAAATCCAAACAAAATCACCTTAGATTGTATAGCTTTTGTGGATGATATAGCGTTAATTACTTATTCACTGGACAGTGCAAAAGAACGAATTGAAGAACTAGAGAAACAAACAGCCAAAGTGCGATTACACATATCTTTTGAAAAAAAAAACAAAAACAAAAAAAACAGCAGTACATGACAAATATCAATAATGCTCCTTAAAATCTTAAAATTTGCAATGGCACGATTGCTAAAACAAATAGTTTTAAATATTTAGGAGAATGATAACGAGCGACAAAAAAATAAAAAATGGCGATAGAAATTAGAATACATGAAATTGAAAGAGCATTCCAAATGCCAAAGAACGTACGAGTATATAACAAAAATCTTTATCCTGGAACACAATACTAAGGCACTACGGAGGAGTGGTCAGAGCAGAAACGTTGTATTCCGCAGAAACACTTAAAATAATAAGATATGGAGATCTTGAAAAACTGGAAAAAGTAGAAAGAAGAATCTTGAGAAAAATACTGGAATCTAAACGTAATAAAACGCTGAATACAAATGAAGACCAAACCGAAAACTATATTTGGAAATAGTACTAGTAAAATAAGTAAAAGAAGAATACAATTTTACAGGCATGTATACTGAATGGATAATAATAGACTAATGAAACAGATACAAATCCAATCCCACATCGTTCACTGAAACTGAAAAGTACATGTAAAACGCTGGAGTGAAAACAAATATAATATTCAACACAACACTCCTTAGATAAGTAATTCAATATTCAAGTTTTCAGGAAAGAGAGGAATACATACAAAAGAGACAATGGACCCAGGAAGTAGAGTAAAAACACTCTTAAAGAATGAAGAAAGTTTGGAAGCAAGGAAAATTAAATACAAAGAAACATAGGCAAGGTTATTCCAAAGAAGAAAAAGAATAAGAAGAAAAATTGTATTCTTAACACAAGCAATCTTATTGGTAATTAAATATAAGACACAAATTATGTTTCTCTTAACAACTCAAAACCTTTGCCCTAACTAAGTATAAGTATAAAAAGTCTTTATTAAAATGCCGACATTTAAGGAGCTTCTACAGAAGTAAAAGCTGCTTTCGCTGAAGAAACTAGCTGTGAGGCACTATTAGCACGTGACACCACTAGCTCTACTATAGAGTTCGTTGCTTCCCGTGGCCTTTAAGTCACAAGTGACAAACGGTTAGGATCTCCACATATCATGATTCACATAAAATCAGTAATACTGCATCTGTACCCAAATATCTCATGAAATCCTCTTACTGGAAGTTTTCTAGACGCCTATCTTGTCCTACTCTTGTGAAGTATTAATTAACAGAAATTCGTTACTTTGATGTGTGACAGTTAAACAATACGTAACAGAAACTTTACAGTTCGCAATCAATATTCAGCAGTCTAAATCTAAAAATATTACATTAAAAAAGAAACTTGCTACTGACTATCTACAGTAGGAATTTTTCGTTTCGCACTTTTTTTCTGTTTTGAGGTTACTTGTCCAGCATCCCATTCGCTGAGTTTATTACTTACAAAAGACGACCCTCGCAATGCCTCATGCCTTTAATCAATTTATGGTCGAGGTGATCTCTTCACTTCCATAGTACTAGTGAATCAATACAAAACATATCTGGTTATTCTTTTCTTTGATCAAGTCATCCTTAATGATTTCAGCATTGGCAGATGGTAGAGGATAAGGGTAAACGAAGCGCTAAAATATTGCTGTCCAGTATGCGGCGCCAAGACTGAGTTTGGGAAGCTGTACCCTCTGTCCCATACCTCAAATGTATCGTACCATGTGTATGCCAGAATGGTTCCTTCCAAAGACCATGGCCGAATAATTCAATCCAGTTCCTTGTTCCCAGTCCTTCCTCCACTCTATTGACTCGCACATCGATGAAGTGTAAAGCCATAAAAAAGCCGCAATGTTTGAGGCGGTACATGCCATACTGCTGAAAACAGCATCAACCAAAAATTATTAATCAACAAAAATTTTATATTTACGACTATAGACCTGAATTTACTAGCTAAGAAGTACATATTTTACAATACTGTAAGAAAATAATTTGAGTTCGTTGGAAAGAAGAAATAAAGCTGTCCGGCATAGCACGCCGTGACAGTGTGTTGTTTACGGTTACCCTGAATAACTCCAGCCGCCGTTGTCCAAGTAAGCTGAAAATTGCGTATCACACGAACAGCAGAAGAATTTAATCTAAGGGAAGCTAGGTTGACATGAACCAGTAATTAGTAGCGATAACGTTAACGGCACATGTCTCGTCTACTTCGATCTACGAGATTGTCTGCCACCTACAATTAAAATTGTCTAATATAACTGCGCGGAAAGAGGTAGTTCCAACACTAACGTCTAACTCAAAAACTTTGGCGAAATTTCCCAGCAGAGTTAAAAATCAGTCACTATAACGACAGTACATAGTGCCAACTCACCAGAACAGTATTTTTGCCTATGGCATTTCACCTCGTCGACGTCGAGGTTATTAGAGACGGTAAAGGACTAGGAGCAAAGCATGGGAAAGAATTCAGGAACTGTCATTTTGAAGGAATCATCGCGGTATTCGCCTCGAGTGATTTGGGAAAACGATGGAAAACCCTATTCTGGATGCCCGTGAATGCGTTACCCTCACCCAACAACGACCAGATGTTATGTCAGCGTGTCTCCTGCTGGACTGTTGTTAATAAGGAAATAACTCTATGTATATGGACAAAAACAACAAAAATCTATCTAACATAAGAAGAAAATAACGAGGAAAATACTAAATAGCTAGGTTTAAACTTCAGTATGTCTATTCTGTAAATTATTTTTGCTACTTATTTTTGCTATCTGCCATTTTAAATGTTTTCCGTGTTTGTCGTAAGTTTTCCAGCATTAAACTCAGAAATTTATTCCACTCGCTAACTCCCTTCCTACGAAAGAAAATTCTCCCTCTCCCTGTCGCCAGCTCGTGGTCACGACCACCTTATCCCTCCCGCGTACTACTACTGATTCTACTACCAATATCCACAGGAGCGTTCATAAACTACGTGTGTCTGTATGGGACCGAAATGGTAGTGGGGGGGGGGGGGGTGACCGAGCCGGGCCACGTCTTTTTCAGTATTAAAATGAAGTGCAGAACATACAATATCATGTGGATATTTATTTCCGTCATTCATATCTCAGTATGTAATTTAGACATCCTATGCAGTGACAACGCGGTGCAGGCGTGTTAATTGTAGTTGGGTAAACTCTAGATCGCAATATCGCTACAACCACTACCGTCTCGCAATGTTATGCCTTCCGGGAAGAGATTCTAGTATGTCGT
>JARYHS010007075.1:249672-268414 GCA_031002005.1 Vandiemenella viatica
CATTTTAGTTTTAGATGCCAAATATGTAGTCTTGCCAAAATAATGTAAAAATCATATGAAATTCAAGACACTCGGAATAAATCTTTACGTCTCCATTTATATCTCAATTTGCTGTTAATCTTTCCCAAATATTCTTTTACAGAAATTATGAAGAGAAGTAAAGTCAATATGAACAGGGGTGATGGCCTCAAGAATTCCAGTCTAGGCCAAAAATGCTGGAACAATAAAACATTTAAAAATGCCTCTGCATCCTCTTACCAGGTGTGCCAAAAATACCTGATTCCACTTTCATGAAGGTAATGACTCCATTCAGAGTGTACCAGATGGGACATGGTAAATAGTGAAATCCTGGAGCCTTAAAACGGACTTTTCGGCTAAGAGAGATGACGTCTATAGAAAAACCGGCAAGTTTAAGACACGAAGGTGGCATACCCACCATGTGACTTTACCCAGCTATGGGCTGGTAACCCATAATGGGGTGATATTTCTTCTAGTTGCAACAATCACCCAGAGAATAGAAGCCAAAGGGATCTTTATATAACCGTAAAGGGTAGGAAAAGGACTAACAGTTTTGAAACTGGAGAGGAAATAAAGGTAGCAGCATGGTGCACTAGAGGTCTGAGTAATAAAGAAATGGAATATTAAAAATTAAAAGACATTAAGATAGATATGACTATAAAAGCAGAAAATGAAATTAAAAGGTAGTACAGAATTAAAAATTATAACATAGTTTATTGTGGAGTAGCTATAACGGCTAGGAAGGATTGGAAATCTAGAATTAATACTTCAGTGGATTAATGACCGCATTGAAAATCTCAGAACTAATACAAAGAGTGAGTATTTGACAATTTTTGAGATGTATAATACAGAAGAAGGAAAAATGAAACACGCACAAGATTTCTGTGATAAATTACAATATTACCTCAATGGTACCAACAAAAATTGTTATGTATAGGATATATTTTAATTGTTTTATTTAATTGTTTTTAGCTTCTCCAAAGTCTTACACTCAGTGGCATTCGTGGAATAAAATACTGGTTCGATTGTATGGAAACTTCCATCCGTTAGCTCCGAATCTTATGCCGGCGCATGGCTGAAATTGCACACTTGGCTAAGATCACCCTGTAGCGCACAACTAGTAATCTCTCACAATTGAATTTGATCTACGAAATTGGCAAGCGCTGTCTCGGATCTTCTATCGATCGATCACTGCTAGTATCCGCTGATTCCCGTTTAACTATCTGTCTTAGAATGTTTTCTATTACAGAAACCTAACCATTGCTCATACTATATGGCGTGGAGTTCACAGATTTATTTTTACTTGTAACTGAACCATCGATTATGTTGCAATAAAAACGGAATAATAAAGACTTCAGTTTTCATTCAGCTAGAACATTAGAAACCGTCTGATTCTCCAATCCCATGCAGTCAAAATTTAGGTCCCAGTTAACAGAAGAAGAATTGAATGTATGAGAAAGAAGAGATAGTTCGCAAGTTGTATTAAAATTATTGAGAAAAATAGTTTAATTAAAGTACAGAATAACTACTATAGCCATCTGACAAACAGAGTCATTACAGTTTTTACAAGGAAACAGCCACATGTGACCACATGGAGAGCAAGTAATAAGTTATGATGGAAAATTCCTGACAGGTTTTTCCAGCTTTAATAATTTAAAAGTAAATACCTTTTTCAGACATAAGGATATGCGTAAGTTTACATGGAGCTGCCAAGGCAATAGACCAATAATTGATTATACTATAGAAAATGAGAAAACAGCATTACTTGTATATGACACATAGTATTGAGAAGCAATGTGTATATAGCGATCACAATTTACTTACCAGTATTACAAAAGCGGCAATGCCTATGAAGCACTGTAAGATACAACAAACTACAGATCCTACAAAAGAAACATATAAAGTACGTCTGTTAACTCTTTGACTGCTGCAGACGTGTTAACGCGCCTGGCTATTACTGCGCCCAGGTGCTTCAAATGTGTATACACGCGCCGCCTTGCCGCTATGTGTCTGCTCTGCGCGCGATAAGACGTCGGGCCGCTCGGGTCCCTGTGTGCTCTGCACGTGTTAACACGCTAGCCTCATAGCGGCCTATTCATGAAGCAATATTTCCAGCCAGGGTGGTTAGTTGTTTTCCTCATTCGGCCCTTGAGCGTTGGCTGCTGCGATCTATTTTGTGTTGCTCTTTTCCTTTTAGTTTTTGCTGAGAAAATAGCACGCCGGCATGTTTGTACAGTGGAAGAAATCATGGAGATTCTTACTAGAAGCGACATGAATATGATCTCTTTGATATGGATGAAAGTGATGACCCTTCGATAGGATCTCGACATAATATTCCTAAGCCGTGTACATCAGCAAGTGGAAAATGACCATTTGTCTCCACCAGATGTGAAAATTCTTCAGAATTTGAAGCTACAGATAGTGAGGGCGAAATGTGTGGAAAAAGAGAATGCTTTAATGACGCGTTTGACCACAGGTGCTTGACGATTAAGCTGCAGGACACTAGTGTGGATTAGGTTAACAATCCAGCAGTTTGTCATTTTTTCTGATATTTCTAACAGAATATCATATAATATCTATTGCTGATGAGTCCAACAGATACGCGAGAATCAATTCACACTATATTTTCACTATGAAGAGGTTTAGAAAGTTATTTTTCCACATTCTTGAACACTGCATTTTAAATGCTCACGCTCTTCACAGAGTAGTAACCGGCCGAAAAATGCCAGTTGCAAAGTTTCTTCTGTCTCAGGTAAGGGGGCATCCATAAATTTAAATTACGTGAGGTGTTTTTCAGGATTTCCGGACCCCCCCCCCCCCCCGTCATGTAAGATCAGGTCCGTGAGACCCCCCCGCCCTTTCCTAGAAATCGCCCTCGCAACTTTTTGAGACTTTTTTTTAGGTCTCAACCTTCCAAAGTTACACTTTTCGAGAAAATACATCGACTTTCACGTCATTTTTAGACTTTTTTAGCTCTACAGTTCAAAAAATCTCACGCGAGATTTCCGTTGACCCCCTCTCCCCCTTGGTAATATTTCTCCGGACCCTTCCCCCTCCTATTTCACCTCACGTAATTTATGGACGCCCCCTTAGACAACTCGTTGAAGCATATACCACAGAACAGAACGAACCTAGCAATGGAAGACGCTCTGATAAAGAATTTCGTCAAGGATTTACTAGGAGACATTTTCCAAATTTCATTCATATTGAAAATTCAAAGAAGAGCGTGCCAATGCGTAAATGCGCTGTATGTTCTAAACAGAAAGTGCGTCGAGAAACCAATGGAAACATGTAATGTACCATTTTTCAAGGCTTATCACACAAAAAGAATTACTAACCATGGGTAACTGCAAGTAATAATTATTTTACATTTATACGCCTCTAAAACTAAAGGAAATACAAAAAAATTAAAAAGCCCGGGTCAAAAAGATGACTGGAACATATATGCAGAATTTGTGAAAGGTATTCGGAAAGGTTCTCTCCATATAAACTACTACGCTCACAAAACAAAAACATTTCAGTTGTTATTTAGTATATGAAGTACCCGCATGTTTACTTATGCAAACATTCACTTTTGGAGGAACTTTAAATTGAAAAACTTTGGATGTTATATTAACAGCATTTATTTTGTATCTGCGGTTTCAAATCGCAGAGCAACAGCAGAAGAACGTCATACACAACGCTCCAGACATATTCAGTACACAGTGGTCCGGTCGAACACGGCATTCCAGGGCAGGTAAACAGCTTAGGCGTAAACAAAGCCGCACTCAGCGAGGGCTCGGCCGGGCAAACCGTAGCAGTTAAAGGTTAAAAGAAAAATGTATAAGTCTTCCCGACCAACAAAGACTTGTCCTACAAGAAAGTAATTGTTCCAGTATAGAACAATATTATACCTCATTCACTCACAACTGGCGTGCCAAGGTCACGTGCCCCACGCATCACCACCCACCTGTTGCCTTCCCCTTATTGCAGACCGCTGCCTGCAGGCAGGCAGTAGGCATTGAATGGCGTGATATTGTCATGTTTATACCAATTCATCGTTAAAAAATACTGTAAGTGAAATGGCGTCAGGTAGTTGCTGTATTAGATGATAGTCAAAATACCATAATTTTTGATTTACATAATATTTTTAAAACATTAGAAAACTCTGAACAGGAACTTGATATAATTTTTAGGGAACTACAAAAATGATATTAGAGATGTACGAAATATCTTTACGAACAGTGCAGCGTGTATGTAGCGAAGCCAAGATTAATGTTCCAGGGCCTTTTCTTCTGCAAAGAAAACCATTCACGCAGATAAACCGGTCACCGAGATCGATGACTTCCGGAACGATATCATGTGACGTCTATACCAGTGGCGGCTTTAGACTTAGTGACACTGTGACATGGCACCACCTACTAATAAAGAATAAACGAACTAAAAAATAAATGTAGTGAAAGAAGAATAAATATTAAAAAGTGCTATTATCTTCTCTACCACAAATTAACAGTTAGGGAAAGTATTATACAACATCTGTTGGCCACATCAGTGGACAGCTTCGCTGTTGTGGAGACAGCTGCCAGTTGTCACAAATCACTCAAATTTTGAATGGAGGGGATCAGCTTTGTTAGTGGCGAATGGAGACAACTTTGTTCTGTCTCACGCTGGCGCGAGCAGTGGTCTGGTATGTGGCTGTGGTACATGTGGAGCTCGCAAAAGTTAGTAACACTATTGGTAGAGTGTAGCAACAGCTGCCATTTTTGTAACATTCAACTAAATATCCCCTGGAACAGTGCTGAAGAAGAGGTTTTGTGGATGACTAATTGCATTAATCATATTTTTTTATTCAATTAAACATACTAATTTTACAATTTATGATATTTGTAAATTACTTTTATTTATCGTACATTACAATGAAACAGAAATGTAATTTTCTTGCTTTGGATATTACTTTGATTATTTTATTTTGAATTAGTTTTTATTATATTTACTTAATGGAAAAAACTCTGGGGCTCCAGGCTACGGCGTAGTCGTGCCTAGTGGGTAATCCAGCACTGCTCGTAGGTTAACCAGTCAAAGTTTACCAACTAATCAATTTCGAAACATTTATCATTGATTAATTTCAAAATCATTTCTATAAAGCGGCGTAATGATGCTTTCACACTTTGCAAGTCTTTATGTAGAGATTCTTACTCAATGCCGAGGTTTTTTTGCAGGCACCTTTCACTCCAATAATTAAGATCAACAAACCGTCAATAAATTTCAGTTTTGTCACTACCTGAGCAAATCACTTCGGCCGACACTGGTCTGTACTAGAATTTTATGTTCGAGGCGAATATCCTACCATAAGAAAATTGAGGTAGATACTGAAAGAGAAAATTAACTGCACTGGAGGCGTCACTTCTCTGCATAAATTACAAAACACTTTACTTCAGATAGAGAAAATGTAATGACGGTAGAAATTTTCTGATGGAAAGGACAGACACTGTTGCAGCATGAGCGTGGTCCTCATTTTTAATAAAAATCCACGATTTAAGGAAATAACATCCTGTTCCGCCTATCACCTACCCCTGACAAGATGTAGGTATCAATATCACGCAAGGAAGTTTATTTGGCAACACTCTAAACGAAACGGGGACTTCAAGGTTCCTGTCGGTAAAGGCTGTCGATTAATCGTTTGTTCTGCTGGGTCAGCAACTCATGGATTCGTGGCTTAGTGTTTCGATCTAAAAGTTCTGGCGACTATCACCAACAAATCAGTAATGAAGCGTTCAGAAAATGGTTTTCTAACTTGCTTAAGTGTCAGTAAGAAGGCTGTATCCTCGTAATGGATAAGCAAGTTATCACACAAAAATCAAAGAAAAAATCCAGTCACTCTCACTTTCAGTTCAAAATTTATACGACCTTTTTTCAAGAATGAAGTACCACTGGGAAACTCATTTAATTTTCGAAATGTTTTGCACAACTTTTAAAACTTAACATGACTGGAAGCTGTAAATTTTATTCATTGATATCATGTAAATAATTTTTGTCTCTATAATCATATTAAATTGAAGTTTGTAACCACTAAATTTCTACGACACAGGATTCACTAATTTCGCTAATGACAAATAATTAAAATACTCGATTTTACTAAAGAGAACGTAACATCCAACGCAATATATTGTATTAAATACATTGTGAGGATGATTGTGCATGCGCGGTAGCTGTTTTCTCCTTCGCCTGTATGGGCTGGTCATGGAGGAAGGAATATATGAAGACGACGCAAGGGACCTTTACACCGCACTGGAGTGAAACCTGGTAGACAGAAGTGGGGTGGGGAGGTTGCCATATTGGTCGACCGTAGTAACACGGGGAATAGGCACAAAAACTTCAAGGGCATACTACAACCGTGGCACCGCAATTTGATGATGGATTTTGTGTAACACGACGAGAGAGACCAAAAATTAGAATAATTTTTTTTTTTTTGAAATCCTGCTTAGTTCTCGAGATATACTGTCCAAAGTGAGGTGTTTGGGTTGAAATTCGGAAGAATATTTCCTTAAGGTCAAATTTGATGTTAGATTCTTATGTAACATGACGAGAAAAATCGAAATAATGAATAAAATTTTCGAAAACTCACTTAGTTCTCAAAAGTGAAGTGTTTTAGGTTGAAATTAAGAAGAAAAAAAATTTCCAAATTCAAATTTGATAATAGATTCTTATGTAACACGACGAGAGAAATTGAACGTAAACAATAAACATTTTCGATATCTCGTTTAGTTCTCGAGATATACAGTCTCCAAAAGTCAGAAGCTTAAATGGGAGCAGTATACATTGCGATACGTGATTCACGTGTGTCACTAACATGGTGCTTACCGGTATGAAATTACTAACAACTAATAATAAATTGTTTTGTCCCTTCTGGTACAGGTTGCATTTCAACCTACCCACATTTACATTAATATTGTGACTACAAAATCAAACTATGTAGACACACCTGCACACATGAAATGCATCGCGAATTAAAGTTTCTGGTAATAATGACGTTTGCTTCATCACGTTTCATAGTTCGCACAGAACAAATTATCACAATTAATTTCATCGTACACTTTCAGTGTAAACTGAACTAGACTAAAGCATTCGATACCATATTTATTGTATCGTGATGTAAACTTGATCCGCTTAAATTAGACTTCCAATACTTGTTACAATAAGGCTAGCCTTTATATGCAAAGTAATAACATATGCTGATTTGTCTACACTACACCAACAAATATTTGAGAACGACATTATACTGTTGAGAGCAATGAAGAAATTTATAACGTTATGCCCTAATATTACAGTTACCTTTCAGACAATTCAAGAACAGTAATTACAATGTGATTTAATGTATGAAACGTTTTTTTCCAGGTTGTTTCCCATATTGTCCTGTTTTGTGCAACCGTATGCAACACCACTTGGCATTATAGAAAACTTCAGAATATAGAAAAAGAAATATTCTCAGCAGCAGACACAATACAAACATTTCAATATTTTTGGGTGATTCCTATGGCAGCCGCGCATGCGCAGTAGGAGACGATTTTTTATATTAGGTTTCGCAGATTTGGCGTTATTTCGTCTCCATATATTCCTTCCTCTATGGGGCTAGGGCAGCGGAGTGGGGATAGAGTGACCTTGGTGCCCCTCTCTTAACCAGACACAGCATAATAAAAAAATAGAAAACAATTAAGAACGAGCTAAGTCACATATTTAGCAATGAGCATACTATAAAATTTGAAATACATCGTGAAGATATCAGGAAGGAAATAAGAAAGATGAAAAAACATTAAGGGGTAGATATAAATGATATTATTATGGGTGTCTTAAACATATGTGATATTCTACCTTCCGATGAAAACATTTTTAAATTGAGACCCCATATTTGCTGTATTACTATTACTGTATTGTACTGGAAATATGCGATAGTAGTATTGGTAGGAGGGGGAGACAAATGGGGTCGCAAATTATTGGCATATCAGTTTGGCAACAGGGGTAAGTAAATTATGGATAGATTGATATGCAACCGCATCATAAATTTATATCTGAGCGTAAGTGGTTTCCTAGTCGGCAATATGGCCTTAGTCAAGGATATTCATGTGAATCTCAGTTAGTAGGTTATATGCAAGATATTTCAGATGAATGGGGCAAGGGAAACCAAGCTGATTCTGTAGTACAAGAACTATCAAAGCTTTTTGACAGCATGAGCCATAAAATAGTGGTAAATAAGTAAAAAACTGTTGATATGGATGAGAAACTGATTTGCTCGGTAGAATCACTCTTAAAAGGTAGAAAACAAAACGTTAGGGTAGGAAATGCAGTATCAAAAGAAGTGAAAGTGAAAATGGGAGTACCATAGGTTGTGAGGCAATATCCTAACCAATGACTAAATTAAATTAAAATCATTAAAAAATATGTATTATAGACCTTAGGCAAAGATTGGAAATGATACACCAAACGAGGATTAAAAAAAATCGACAATGATTTTACAAAGCGTGTTAAAGAGAAGAAAGAGACATATCCAATAAAAATGGAAAATCCTAGAGTACAAAAAATAATTGTTTACAAAAGAAGAACTGCTATAGGTAGGAGAGAAGTAAGAGAGTTAAAGAGGCAAAGCTGGCAGGATTATGTAAACAGAATAGATCATGATGTTCATGGTAGGCAGTGAAGAAGTTACAGAGTGCTGCCAAGATCTAATATATATATACAATTGTATACAGGAAAGAGAGTGGCTATCATATTTCCCGCCCTTTGGACGAATGAAACGAAGACAAACAGGAATTGATTTTACTGCATAAATTAAGAAACATGTAGATCCAATAACACTGGATGAGCTAGCTGGAGTATTGATATCACTGAAAAATAAACAAACGTCAAGCTGTGATGGACTGGACGCTGAAATATTAATGTTCTCTTTAAATATTTTAAAATGGGTTTATTAAATGGTTTAAACTATAGCTGGACATGTGGATGATTGGACTGCAATATTAGTGTGACCTATATTTTTTAAAAAGGGAGACAGATGGAATATGAAAATTATTGAGGCATAAGTCTGTTTGTACAGCATACAAAATATGTGATTATGAAAAAGCATTTGATAACGAGAATAGAAAGTAATTGTTTCAAATGATGTTCCAAATCGGCTATAGTGAGCATATAGTAAGAGTACCGGTAATACAAAGTTTGTATTGCAGCACAAACATTAAACCTCACACGATAGTGATAAGTTACAACATGAGCAGAGAAGCACCTGTGCTTTCTAACAATTGAAGATGAGATTGGAAAATGGCTGAAATACATACCTAACAATTCTAAAGTTAATGACACGTAGGCTTTCCGCTGACGACCAGGTGATTTTAGCTAAAACAGATGAGTTACATTGAGGAATATACTTGATGATCAAAAAAATAAAATCATTACTATTTGAAAATCTTTTCAGAAAAAATTACAGTAATGGCATTCAAAGGAGACGAACCAACACGGGATAAGAGTGTTATCAATGACAGAATAATTGATGAAATTAACATTTTTTGTATATTTAGGATACGACATAAATTGTACCAGAAATGACGCTGTCAGTACCAAATTTCAGTAATTTCTATACCTGTGTGGAATAATCAAAGGAATTTTAACACCAGAACGCGATACAATGATGAAATTTTACAATTAATGGCTGTGCCATCGTTACTATATGGATATGAATCGTGGGCATTAACTAAACAACAAATAAGGGGGATAGAAGCAGCTGAGATGAGATTTCTGAGAGCCGTGGCTGGGTATGATTTACTAGTTGACAAAATAAATGAAGAGATGAGGAAAGATTGAGAATTTTTAATCTGAATGAGGAAATATTTACATATAGGAACAAATTGATGGAGCATGTAACACATATGGAGAACACCAGACAAACAAAGGTGTTGCTAAATTACAAGCCAAAACCGAAAAGAAATATGATAGGCCGTCATAAGAAGTGGAATTAATAATGTCAAAGATACTGGTGAAGCATGAGTTTATAAAGAATATTATTTGTGCCGGGGGACCACTGACTGATGCATCTAGAAATTTCCGTCTCTATATCAGGGAGCTGTGGGAAAGAAAGTGTAATGAGAAAATTATAGAGAAGGATGGAGAACAAATAACTGAGGATTTAAAAAAAAATAACTAGTTTAATGATACCATTAGGGACTATGATTCAGGAATAGTAGCGGTTATATCAGAAAACAAGCCTATCCACCAGTTGGAAGTAAGCAAAAAAAAAAAAAAAATTAATTAATATCTCATGAAGGAACTAATGAATCAAAAATAATAATAATAAATAAGCGTAAAGGGGCCGGTGTGGATATAATCAATACGGATGTATTATCTTGAAAACACTATTAAACTGAGTCTGCTGCCGGAAGAGTGCGATGGTTGTACCGGTCCATAAAAGAGGGGTGACAATTAGAGTCGAAAATAATAGGCCAATTGGTTTGACATCACTGGGAGGTAAATTAATGGAGAGATTAATATGCAACCATATCAGACATGTCTGTGAGGAACGTAAGTGGTTTTCAAGCCGGCAACATGGCTTTAGGCAAGGACATTCAAGCGAAACTGGTAGTAAACTCTATTCAAGGTATTTCTGATGAATTGGATAGGGAGGTCAAATTGAAATTGTAGGACTAGATCATTCAAAGGTTTTGGCGTAGTAAGCCATAAAAAGGCGATTTGTTGCGTACAAGAAATTCTAAACGGTAGAAAGCAAAATGTTCGGGTAGGAAAAGTAGAATCAAAAGAAGTAGGAGTGAATACGGGGGTCCCATAGGGTAGTGTATTGGGATCTTTGCTGTTCGTTATTTTTATGTATAACTGTGCTAATGGTTTACTGTCAGAAGACAGAGTTTTTGCTGATGATAAATTCTATATAAAAGGACCAAAATAGTAAAGGACTGTGAACAGCTGCAGGGTGATCTAGATACGATATATAGCTGGGTGAGTCAACACGAAATGAAGATAAATGCAATGAAGAGCCAGCTTATTAAGTACAGAGATGAAAAGCTAAAATAATTTCATGATTGTAAAGTGGGGAGGGAGCTGCTTATTTAAGATTGAAGACAGAATACTTTGGCATAACGTTTAATAACAACCGGGCAGAGCACATTCGACAGATAATAGGTAAAGGGTCCAAAATCCTTCTCCTGTTTGGAAGAGTGATGAGGAATTGTACGAGAGAAGTAAATAAAGGAACTGGGTTACAAAACTAATGTCAGACCACTGCTGGAATATGGAGGTAAAGTATGAGACCCACATTTTCGGCATCAGAAACTGGAGTTGGAGGGGAGCAGAGAAGGGCTGCTACATTTATTCTTGGAAATTACTACATAAAACAATCGCTAGTTAATATTATAAAGGAGCTGGAGTGGGATTCATTGGAGGATAGAAGAGCATGAAGAGAGTCATTTGAGTATACAAGGCATATATTGATAATGAGACATGGAAAGATATTGATGTAAGAATTAGAAGTAATGGATGGAAGGGAAAAGATGACCATGACCAAAAGCTGGCATAAATATTTTTTTCTTAGGAAATGGTGTAAGGAATTGGAATAAATTACCAAAAGAAATGAGGAATAACTTTCCAAAAACACTGAAACAATTTAAAGTTCAAATTAGTACAGGGCAAAAGTAGGTGGGAAGAGGAAAGGAGAAAGAGGGGTGAATAGGGAGGTTGCCATCGCAATTATATCAAATTAAATTTTCAACAAAATAATCCATCACTAAACTGAATGTATTAACTCACCCGTCTCCCTTCTCTCTTTAGAGAAGTAAGTTGCAATTTGAAGTTTAGCAACGCTGTGGTTTTACAGAAATTTTTGTCCACGCAAATAACAGAAAATTAAAAACTTGAGTACCTGTTTAATGTTACTCGTGCGAATGTAATGTAAAAAGGACAGTTGACAATTTAAAATGTAGCAAGTTGCGTTATTATACTAACAAAACAGACAATGGGTTTTATCTTCTAGAATTTGCACTATCTTTGTATCAGATCAGCTGTCTGTGCGTCGTAGTTCGTGTATTTGCTGAACTTGTTAGTAATAGTTTGTATTAATCTCCCAAGATGTCAAGAGGAGGTGAAATGGAGCCTTTTGTGGCTGTTTATATTAAAGAAGAGGTTAGTTTGTGCCTTTTATCTGTTTATAGAGTGGTTCAGTGCATGCATTGCTGATTGCTGTCCCACAACATGGACGAGACTTTCATTCGTGATTAGTTGGGATAGTTTGTTGTTATTTACTTGTATCTGGCTAATGAACTATCCTGAGTGACCAGATTTTCAATATTTAATCGTGTAAGCTGAATCACATGAAGTTTATCCTACGTATAAATATGTCGTATTTTGATCAGTTTGACTGTACGAGTATGAACAAATTCCCTTACAGTATAAACGCAAGCATTAGTTTGTCAATGAATCAGTGTAGAAATCTCAAATTTGCCACTAAGAATACAATTGCATATTTCAACCATTCCGTCCATGAAATTGATAAGAACAATCCTAATTACTTTCTATGTGCTGTATGGTGCTTTCCTTCCAGGAGGTGTTTTTTTTTTATGTGTTTGTAACTTTCCCATCAGCCAGATGTTTCAGATGACTCAAACGTGTGTGGACATGAATTAATATTTTTCCAAAAGCAGTTTTCTTGAATATGTTAGTTTCCAGTTTTAATTATGGGGGTGTAATTCTGTCAGTGTATTTCAATTTTATTAAATATATATTGGTCATCATGATAGCAATGATAGAGTTATTAGGTTAAATCACGAAGTGTGATAAAATAGCTTCAGCATATAAGTTACTCGCAGATGTAAAATCAGTCATATTTAGTATACTCTAATTACTTACAGTGAGTGTTAGCAAAAGTTCCATGGAAGATTATTTTCCTTTGTTGTGTTAGAAAGAGAGCATTTTATTTGTGCAAATTAATTTAATTTAATTGCAATGGAGCACAGGCTCTGGTGGCAATTTCCCTACACAGCTATCTTCCCCCTATCCTGCACCCACCTACATTTGCCCTCTACAAATTTTATCTTTAAATTCCTTCAAAGTTTTCGGTAAATTATTCATCGTTTCTCTTGGTAACTCATTCCAATCCCTGACACCCTTACCCAAAAAAGAGAATCTTCCCACACCCTTGTGCCTGAAATCGAGTGCCAGCTTGGGGTCATGGTCATCTTTTCCCTTCCATGCACTACTTTTCATACCTATTGCAATATCTTTCCATGCCTCATCACCAGTATATGCCCTGTACACTCCCATGACCCTCCTCATCCTCCTCCTGTCTTGCAATGAATCCCATTCCAGCTCCTTTATCATATCCGTCACTGATTGCATTCTGCGATAATTTCCAGAAACAAATCTAGCAGCCCTTCTTTGCACCCTCTCCAACTCCTGTATTTGATACGTAAAATGAGGGTCCCATACTACACTACCATATTCGAGCAATGGTCTGACCAAAGTTTTGTAACCCAATTCCTTGACTTCTCTCGTACATCCCCTCATAACTCTCTCCAACAAGTGCAGAACTTTGAAACCTTTTCCTACCACCTGTCCTATGTGTCCTGCCCAGTTAAGTTTGTTATCAAAAGTAATTCCAAGATATTTGCATTTCGAGTCTTCAGCAAGCAATTCTTTCCCTACCTTATATTCATAATTAACCTTTTGTTTTTTATTTGTGTATCTAATAAGCTGACTCTTCTTTGCATTTATCTTCATTCCATGTTTACCAACCCAATTAGATATCCTGTCCAGATCACCCTGCAACTGTTTACAATCCTCTATCGTTTTGATTCTTTTATACAGCATTATGTCATCTGCAAACAATCTAATTTCAGATAGTAAACAGTCAACACAATTATTCATTAGAATAATGAATAGCAATGGTCCCAATACGCTACCCTGTGGCACACCCATTTTTACTTCCACTTCTTTTGATACTACATTTCCTACCCTAACTTTCTGTTTTCTACCTTTTAAAAATTCTTCTACCCAGCAAATGACTTTCTTATCCACTCCAATGGTTTTTACCTTATTTACTACCATTTTATGGCTTACTCTGTCAAACGCCTTAGACAGATCTAGTGCTACACTATCAATTTGGCCTTCCTTGTCCATTTCATCTGAAATATCTTGCATATATCCCACCAACTGAGATTCGCATGAATATCCTTGCCTGAAACCATTTTGCCTGCTTGAAAACCAATTATATTCCTCACATATATTTCTGATGTGGTTGCATATCAATCTTTCCATTAATTTACCTACCACTGATGTCAAACTGATTGGCCTGTAATTCTCAACTCTATTTCTCACCCCTCCCTTATGTACCGGTACTACTATTGCACTTTTCCAGTCCTGTGGTAAGCAGCAAGTGTCTAGACTTTAATATTTGTGTTCATCGTTTATACAGAAATTATCTAGTATGCAGATGACATAATGCTATATAAAAGCTCAAAATGCTAGAGGACTGTAAACAACTGCAGGGTGATCTGGACAGGATATCTTGTTATGTTGGTAAACATACGATAAAGATAAATGCAAAGAAGAGTCAACTTATTAAATATATATATAAACAATGGTTGATTATGATTATAAGGTGTTCAAAGAATTGTTTGTCGAACATTTGGAATGTATATATCTTGGCATTATATTTATAAAACTTAACTGGGCAGGATACATATGACAGGTAGTAGGAAAAGGCTTCACTTGTTGGAGAAAGTGATGAGGGGATGTGCGAGAGAAATAAAGGAAATGAGTTACAAAACAGTGGTTAGACCATTGCTTGAGAATGATAGTGTACTATGGGACCACATTTTAAGTATCAAATACAGGAGTTGGAGAGGATTCAAAAAAGTGCTGCTAATTTTGTTTCTGGAAATTATAACAGAATGCAATCAGTAACAGATATAATAACTGAACAGGAATTGGGTTCATTGGAAGACACAAGAAGGATCATTGGAGTGTACAAGGCATATATTGGTGATGAGACATGGAAAAATATTGGTGTAAGAATTAAAAGTAATGCATGGAAGGGAAAAGATGACCATGACGACAAGCTGACACTCAATTTTAGCACAAGGGTGTTGGAAGATTTTTAAACAAGGATGTCAGGTATTAGAATAATGTGACAATGATGATTAATTTACTAAAATCGTTGAAAGAATTTAAAGTTGAAATTTGTATAGAGCAAACGTATGTAAGTGCAAGAAAGGGGGAAGATGGGTGTGTAGGGAAATTGCCACCGGAGCATGCTCTCCATTACAATTAAACTAAATACCTGTTCCAGTAAAATGTTTAATTCTAATGAGGTCCAAATAACATAGTTGTGGTAAATACTTCTTCTTTTTTTAGTTATTTTGTTATAAATTATGGGAAATTATAAAATAAGCAATTATTACTTTAACAATATTGTTGAGTTATATATAACTTGGAAATTTCTTCAATTGAATGGCCGAATTTGTAATAGTATTTACATTATTCTCTACTGTAGATAATATGCATAGACAATTATGTATTGGTACTGTTTTATATTAGTAACAGTTTTTGTTTCACCCACTGCAGCTGTTGCTATTGACTGTGTGTTTACATTATTTACATGAGTCAATCATCTTACACTCTTGGACTTGTGGAGGCTTTGTGGAGGCCTTATGTCAGTGATAATCAATTTCTATGGGAGTTCATTCTTGTCTGCCACTGGCCTTCTCAAAGACAAAAGTAATTATACAACAAATTTAATATTAAATTTTTATTCTTACAACATTGAGAACTCCTGTTTAACAAACATCGCTTTTACTGTTTTCCTGGTCATTCAGGTTCAGGCTATACAATAGAAGTGTTGCTCTGTGTATATATTTCCCTGAGTTTTGGCACCAGAATGAGGTGGTCGTTGACTGTGATTGTTTTAGCAACAGGGGAAATAGTTCCCTGTATCACTCCACAGGCATTCAAGGCAGTGTGAACCTTACATGAGAGCCAAGCCAGCAAATCAGCATTATAATCTATTTGTTGTTAAAATATTTTCATGAAGTTACTTGTTGGTAACAATACAGAGTTAGGTCGTATGCTTACTGAGTATCACATGCGTTATTCTTGCCTATATTTGTATATTATCCTACACAATCAGTCTATGACAGAGTGTGGTGGGTGAGTGAAATGCTCTGGTCTCACATTTATGAGGATTTTGGATCTAATCCCATCTGGTCACCCAGATTTGAATTTTCTATGGTTTCCCCAAATCACTCCAAGTAAATGTTGGAATGATTCCTTCAAAAGATCATAGTTAATTTCATACCAATCCTTGCTAACAGTTCTTTCCCTCTTCTAATGATGTTGACATCGATGAGGTGTAAGATTAGAAGCAAAAAAAGTATCATATGTCAGATCACATTTCACTGTCTGCTTCGCAGTATTCCTCAATGCATATTCTAAATATTTATTAGGAAGCCGTTTTCTACAATTACTAAATTTTAGCTAACCAATTCCATAAGTAACCCAGCTTTTCTATTTTGAAGCCAGTACAGAATTATGTCCATACTAAACCACTTATTTGTATGTATAATGCCACTTACTTCTTCCCATAATGTGCAGTTATTTTTATACCTCCAATGAACGTATATTTCCTTATGTAAAAGCATCTCTGCCCTTAAACTTCTGTTACAAGAGATAATTGTTGTTAGTTTGTCTAAGAAGAGCAGATATGTATTTGCCAGATATCTGTAGTACAGCTGGTCCGAAGTTATTTTTAAAAAAAAATGTGAACCATATTTTTTGAGCAAACTAGCTGTTAATTGTGGTGTGCCTGCTTTCTAAAGTAAAGGTCCCTTGCTCTGTTCTTGGTATTGACCAGATTTTTTTTCTTTACAGATATCGGTTTTAATCTTTACCAGCTATCTTTGTTTATATAAAGATTAACATGCACACCATGCAATCATGCAAATATATGTTTGAATCTCATTTAGATCATCCAGATTTTGTTCCCTATAGTTTCCCAAAATCATTCTAGGTGAATGGGAATTTGTTTCCTTCATAATGCCATAGCTGAATTAAGTCCTATTCGTCGATCCTCCCAGCTCTGGTAAAATAATAAAAAAAAATAATAAAATAAAAAAAATAAAAAATCGTGAAGTAACCTTAAAGCACTATGTAATAGGGATTTCATGTTAAACTGAATGCTTTAGAGCAGGAGTGGCCAAAACAAATGATCTTGCAGGCCAATTTGGAAATGCATCATAACTCTGCAGGCCGCATTTAAAATCATATATCCCCATATTAAATTTAGACCCACCCTAGAATTTTTTTGGAGTGAAAAATTGAAACAAAATGAGTTATTATTATTATTGTGTTTTCTATCATTCCTACATGTAATATAGCTATAATAATAATAATAATGATCTCATAATTTTAACAGATAATTTTTGAATATATGGATGCACAAATAATGTATTTTTAATACATTGGCTATAACTACTTTGGCCATTATTATAAAATAAATCTATTTTGTAGAAGTGTGATGAATATCGCGGGCCACAAAAATGTTCCAGGGGTGGCCTCGAGTTGGCCCCCCCCCCCCTGCTTTATATCCATCCTAACTCTCACACGCTGACTTGATAGGTCCTCTGAGGGAACCATACAATTGTTGTTATTTTATTGCAGTACCTGTTGCCACATGCCCTCTGAAATGATCACTTCATATTAAAATTTTCCTTGTTCGTCATAAGTAAATTTTCGTATTTTATGCTTAACCTTTCTAGACGTATTAAACATTTCATTTATATGGAAAGAACAGATAAAATACACCCAACACTCACCAGGAGGAGGCCAGAAGCAACACAAAACAACACACAAACAAAGAAAATACATTATTTCTGGTTAAAACTTTTTCAAGTTAACGGAAGTAAGTGGCTGGGCTTGTGCAAGCCTTGCATTCAACACAGCAACCATATAGAATGCAATAGACCGTCAGAGGTGGTGGTGGGGGTAGCAACAATAATATAACCGCGAGTATAAATCATAAGACAGATTACAATGTGAAATAATAATAATCATTAAAAATAATAGTAATAAAAAATATAATTGAAATTTTTGAAATAAGGTCCATTAATATATATGAATCTATTGTACTGGACAGTGACGGATGTATAGGGTGAGGATGGAATATAATAATGGAAATTAAGGCCTGGCGGATGTTTAGTCTGCAGGATGTGTTGATAAGCCAGTTACCACCTGTGGAGTTCAGATTGGGAGGTAGTGTCTGGCAGTACCCTCATGGCTCTGACTATGAAGCAGTTATTAAGGTCACGGGTGTTGTGAGTACTGGCATGGTGAACAACAGGGAGGTCCAGGTTTTGGGAGGAAACTGTTTGCCTTTGACCATTCATTCTGATGGATAATGAGTTTGAGGCCAGGCCAATATAGAAGCAGTGGAGGCAGATGAGCAGGCATATGAGATGGGAGGTTCTACAAGTGGCATGTCACTTCACTACTGATGAAGTTAAGTAGTGCCACCTTTGCAATATGAACCCTTTCTCTAACAGTAGATCTAGAATTAAAACATTTGTACTCCTCATATTTTCATTCAGTGATGTCATATGGCATAATTTTTTTGTGGAAACTCGTCACAAAGTAAAAAAGTTTTCATAACACAGAAAAGAGCTATTAGGATGTTGTGTAGGGTAAAACCAAGAACTTCTTGCAG
>JARYHS010007075.1:269414-302618 GCA_031002005.1 Vandiemenella viatica
TATTTTATAATAATGGCCAAAGTAGTTATAGCCAATGTATTAGAAAATACATTATTTGTGCATCCACTATATTCAAAAATTATCTGTTAAAAATTATGAGTATCATTATTATTATTATATCTATATTACATGTAGGAATGATAGAAAACTACAATAATAATAACTCATTATGTTTCAATTTTTTGTGCCAAAAAAAATTCTAGAGTGGGTATAAATTTAATATGGGGATATATGATTTTAAATGCGGCCTGCAGAATTATGAAGCATTTCCAAATTAGCCTGCAAGATGATTTGCTTTGGTCACACCTGCTCTAAAGCATTCAGTTTAACAAGAAATCCCTATTACAGAGTGTTTTCAGGTTACTTCACATATTTTTACCAGAGCTGGGTGGATCGAGGAATTCAGCTGTGGCATTATGAAGGAAACAACTTCCCATTCACCTAGAATGATTTTGGGAAACTATAGGGAACAAAATCTGGATGATCTAAATGAGATACAAACATATATTTGCATGATTGCATGGTGTGCATATTAATCTTTATATAAACAACGATAGGTGGTAAGGGTTAAAACTGATATATGTAAAAAAAAATTTGGTCAATACCAGGAATAGAGCAAGGGACCTTTACTTTAGAAAACAGGCATACCACAATTAAACAAAAAAATATGGTTCACATTTAAAAAAAAGAAAAGAAATAACCATGGACCAGCTGTACTACAGATATCTCGCAAATACATATCAACTCTTCTAAGACAAACTAACAACAATTATCTCTTGTAACAGAAGTTTAAGGGCAAAGATTCTTTTACATTAGGAAATATATGTTCATTGGAGGTATAAAAATAATTGCACATTATGGGAACAAGTCAGTGGCATTATACATACAAATAAGTGGTATGGATATAATTCTGTACTGGCTTAAAAATGGAAAAATAGTGTAACAGCTGGGTTACTTATGGAATTGGTTAGCTATAATTAAGTAATTGTAGAAATGGCTTCCTAATAAATATTTAGAATATGCATTGAGGAACACTGCGAAGCAGACAGTGAAATGTGATCTGACATATGATAGCTTTTTTTGCTTCTAATCTTACACCTCATCGATGTCAATATCATTAGAAGAGGGAAAGAACTGTTGGCAAGGATTGTAGGTAATTAACTATGATCTTTTAAGGAATCATTCCAACATTTACTTGGAGTGATTTGGGAAACCACAGAAAACTCAAATCTGGGTGACCAGATGGGATTAGATCCCAAATCCTCATGAATGTGAGGCCAGAGCATTTCACTCACCCACCACACTCTGTCATAGGCTGATTGTGTAGGATGATATACAAACATAGGCAAGAATAACGCATGTGATACTGAGTAAGCATATGACCTAACTCAGTATTGTTACCAACTAGTAACTTCGTGAAAATATTTTAACAACAAATAGAGAATAATGCTGATTTGCTGGCTTGGCTCTCATGTAAGGTTCACACTGCCTTGAATGCCTGTGGAGTGATACAGGGAACTATTTCCCCTGTTGCTAAAACAATCACAGTCAATGACCACCTCATTCTGGTGCCAAAACTCATGGAAATATATACACAGATGATTATCTCTATTGTATAGCCTGAACCTGAATGACCAGGAAAACAGCAAAAGTAATGTTTGTTAAAAATAGTGCTCAAAATTATAAGATTAAAAATTTAATATTAAATTTGTTGTATAATTACTTTTGTCTTTGAGAAGGCCAGTGGCAGACAAGAATGAACTCCCATTGAAATTGATTATCACTGACATAAGGCCTCCACAAAGCCTCCAAAAGTCCAAGAGTGTAAGATGATTGACTCATGTAAATAATTTAAATACACAGTCAAATAGCAACAGCTGCATTGGGTGAAACAAACTGTTACTAATATAAAACAGTACCAATACATAATTGTCTATGCATATTATCTACAGTAGAGAATAACGTAAATACTATTACAAATTCGGCCATTCAATTGAAGACAATCCAAGTTATATATAACTCAACAATATTGTTAAAGTAATAATTGCTTATTTTATAATTTCCCATAATTTATAACAAAATAACTCAAAACAGAAGAAGTATTTACCACAACTATGTTATTTGGACCTCATTAGAATTCAACAATTTGCTGCAACAGATATTTAGTTTAATTGTAATGGAGTGCACATCTCTGGTGGCAATTTCCCTACACACCCATCTTCCCCCTTTCCTGCACTTACATACATTTGCTCTATACAAATTTCAACTTTAAATTCTTTCAACGATTTTAGGTAAATTATTCATCATTGTCATTGGTAACTTATTCTAATCCCTGACATCCTTGTTTAAAAAGAGAATATTCCAACACCCTTGTGCTAAAATTGAGTGTCAGCTTGTCGTCATGGTCATCTTTTCCCTTCCATAGCATTACTTTAATTCTTACACCAATATTTCTCCATGTCTCATCACCAATATATGCCTTGTACACTCCAATGATCCTTCTTGTGTCTTCCAATGAACCCAATTCCTGCTCTTTTATCATATCTGTTACTGATTGCATTCTGTTGTAATTTCCAGAAACAAAATTAGCAGCACTTTTTTGAACCCTCTCCAACTCCTGTATTTGATACTTAAAATGTGGTCCCATAGTACACTACCATACTCAAGCAATGGTCTAACCACTGTTTTGTAACTCATTTCCTTTATTTCTCCCGCACATCCCCTCATCACTCTCACCAACAAGTGAAGCCTTTTCCTACTACCTGTCAAATGTATCCTGCCCAGTTAAGTTTTATAAATATAATGCCAAGATATTTACATTACAAATGTTCAAGAAGCAATTCTTTCCACACCTTATAATCATATTCAACCTTTGGTAATTTTTTTTTTTTTAATCTGGGTATTTAATAAGTTGACTCTTCTTTGCATTTATCTTCATCCTATGTTTACCAACACAACAAGATATTCTGTCCAGATCACCCTGCAGTTGTTTACAGTCCTAGCATTTTGATCCTTTTATATAGCATTATGTCATCTGCATACTACATAATAACTGAATGAACGATGAACACAAATATTAATTTGCACAAATAAAATTTTATCTTTCTAACGCAACAAGGGAACTTTTGTTAACACTCACTGTAAGCAATTAGAGTATACTAAGTATGAGTGATTTCATCACATTTCGTTATTTTACACTAATAACTCTAATAATTGCTATCATGATGACCAATATATATTTAATAAAATTGAAATACACTGACAGAATTACACTCGCATAATTAAAACAGGAAAGTAACATATTCAAGAATACTGCTTTTGGAGAAATATTAATTCATGTCCACACACGTTTGAGTCGTCATCTGAAACATCTCGCTTGTCGGATAGTTAAAAAAAAACACTCCTGGACGGAAAGCACCGTACAGCACATAGAAAGTAATTAGGATTGTTCTTTTCAATTTCATGGACGGAATTAGGGTTGAAATATGCAATTGTATTCTTAGTGGCAAATTTAAGATTTCGACACTGATTCATTGCTGTATGTTGACAAACTAATGCTTGCGTTTATACTGTAAGGGAATTTGTTCATACTCGTACAGTCAAACTGATAAAAATCCGACATATTTATACGTAGGATAAACTTCATGTGATTCAGCTTACACGATTAAATATAGAAAATCTAGTCACTCGGGATAGTTCATTAGCCAGATACAAGTAAATAACAACAAACTATCACAACTAATTACCAGTGAAAGTCTCGTCCATGTTGTGGGATAGCAATCACCAATGCATGCACTTTACCACTCTATAAACAGATAAAAGGAACAAACTCACCTCTTCTTTAATATAAACAGCCACAAAAGGCTCCATATCACCTCCTCTTGACATCTTGGGAGATTAATACAAACTATTACTAACAAGTTACAGCAAATACACGAACTACGACGCACACACAGCTGATCTGATACAAAGATACTGCAAGTTCTAGAAGATAAAACCCATTGTCTGTTTTGTTAGCACATTAACGGAACTGGCTACATTTTAAATTGTCAACTGTCCTTTTTACATTACATTCTCAAGAGTAACATTTTACAGGTACTCAAGTTTTTAATTTTCTGTTATTTTCGTGGACAAAAATTTCTGTAAAACCACAGCGTTGCGAAACTTCAAACTGCAACTTACTTCTCTAAAGAGAGAAGGGAGACGGTTGAGTTATTACATTCAGTTTAGTGATGGATTATTTTGTTGAAAATTTAATTTGATATAACTGCGATGGCAACCTCCCTATACACCCCTCTTTCGCCTTTCCTCTTCCCACCTACTTTCGCCCTCTACTAATTTTAACTTTAAATTCTTTAAGTGTTTTTGGCCCGTTATTCCTCATTTCTTTTGGTAATTTATTCCAATTCCCTTCACCCTTTCCTACGAAATAAAATATTTATGCCAGCTTTTGGTCATGGTCATCTTTTCCCTTCCATCCATTACTTCTAATTCTTACATCAATATCTTTCCATGTCTCATTATCAATATATGCCTTGTATACTCCAATGACTCTCTTCATGCTCTTCTATCCTCCAATGAATCCCACTCCAGCTCCTTTATCATATTAACTAAGGATTGTGTTATGTAGTAATTTCCAAGAATAAATGTAGCAGCCCTTCTCTGCTCCCCCTCCAACTCCAATTTCTGATACCGAAAATGTGGGTCTCATACTTTACCTCCATATTCCAGCAGTGGTCTGACATTAGTTTTGTAACCCAGTTCCTTTATTTACTTCTCTCGTACAATTCCTCGTCACTCTTCCCAACAGGAGAAGGATTTTGGACCCTTTACCTATTGTCTGTCGAATGTGCTCTGCCCGGTTGTTATTAAACGTTATTCAAAAGTATTCAGTCTTCAATCTTAAATAAGCAGCTCCTTCCCCACTTTACAATCATATATACCCTATATATATATATATATTTTTTAGCTTTTCATCTCTGTACCTAATAAGCTGGCTCTTCATTGCATTTATCTTCATTTCGTGTTGACTCACCCAGCTATATATCATATCTAGGTCACCCTGCAGCTGTTCACAGTCCTTTACTATTTTGGTCCTTTTATATAGAGTTTATCATCTGCAAAAATACATAAAAATAACGAACAGTTTATTGGTGGATTATTTTGTTGAAAATCCCAATACACTACCCTATGGGACTCCCGTATTCACTCCTACTTCTTTTGATTCTACTTTTCCTACCCGAACATTTTGCTTTCTACCGTTTAGAATTTCTTGTACGCAACAAATCGCCTTTTTATGGCTTACTACGCCAAAACCTTTGAATGATCTAGTGCTACAATCTCAATTTGACCTCCCTATCCAATTCATCAGAAATACCTTGAATAGAGTTTACTACTAGTTTCGCTTGAATATCCTTGCCTAAAGCCATGTTGCCGGCTTAAAACCACTTACGTTCCTCACAGACATGTCTGATATGGTTGCATATTAATCTCTCCATTAATTTACCTCCCAGTGATGTCAAACCAATTGGCCTATTATTTTCGACTCTATTTGTCATCCATCTTTTATGGACCGGTACTACCATCGCACTCTTCCGGCAGCAGACTCAGTTTAAATAGTGTTTCAAGATAATACTTCCGTATTGATATTATCCACACCGGCCCATTTACGCTTATTTATTATTATTATAATTTTTTTTTTATTCATTAGTTCCTTCATGAGATATTCATATTTAATTCTTTTTTTTTTAGTTTGGTACTTCCAACTGGTGGATAGGCTTGTTTTCTGATATAACCGCTACTATTCCTGAATCTAGTCCCTAATGGTATCATTAAACTAGTTATTATAACTCTGCCTTTTTTAAATCCTCAGTTATTTGTTCTCCATCCTTCTCTATAATTTTCTCATTACACTTTCTTTCCCACAGTTCCCTGATATAGCGACGGAAATTTCTAGATGCATCAGTCAGTGGTCCCCCGGCACCAATAATATTCTTTGTAAACTCATGCTTCACCAGTTTCTTTGACATTATTAATTCCACTTCTTATGACGGCCTATCAAATTTCTTTTCGGTTTTGGCTTGTAATTTAGCAACACCTTTGTTTGTCTGGTGTCCTCCATATGTGTTACATGTTCCATCAATTTGTTCCTATATGTAACTATTTCCTCATTCAGATTAAAAATTCTCAATCTTTCCTCATCTCTTCATTTATTTTGTCAACTAGTAAATCATACCTAGCCACGGCTCTCAGAAATCTCATCTCAGCTGCTTCTATCCCCCTTATTTGTTGTTTAGTTAATGCCCACGATTCATATCCATATAGTGACGATGGCACAGCCATTAATTTGTAAAATTTCATCATTGTATCGCGTCTGGTGTTAAAATTCCTTTTGATTATTGCACACAGGTATAGAAATTACTGAAATTTGGTACTGCAGCGTCATTTCTGGTACAATTTATGTCGTATTTATTTATTTTATTTATTTATTTAACTGTACATTCAGATGGTTCGTTATCTAGAGTCTACAACGAACCGTTATTTCTTAATACTGTATTGAAATTTATAATAAACAAAAATTTTGTAAAAATAACACAAATCCTATATACTACGAAAATGGTACAAACAATTAACTATTATTACTACAAACTGTAATTTATCAACCTGTTGGTAAAAAATATTACCCACTAATAATAAATAACTGAACATCTTGAGTTTTCAAAAGTTCGTTTAACGCTGGCATCCAATGAAGAAATAAGCTTCGGTAAATTCCAGAAGCCACACTTCCGGCATCAGCGTCCCACTTAGTTGTTTGTGTCTCGTCCGTTTAGAGTATCTTGTCTCATTCCTTAAATGGCTTGTTATGTTCCGACAGGTTGCTGGCTATGCTGAAGCCGATACTGCTCCCTGGCTGCATCTGACACAGCATCTGCCAGCTTGTCGAGTTCATTCAGGAGGAGGTTGTCTTTAATAATTTCCTTGACAGTTTTCCCCATGACCTTCATTCTGTACTGTTTGATTTGATCATCAACTAGAGCACATTCAAACAGTTTATGTTCAGGTGTTCCTGGAGATCCGCACGCACATAGATTATTCTCTGTCCTATTGATCCTATGAAGATATGTTTCATACGGTCCATGACCGGTGAGGAAATGTATTAACCCTCGGGATGGATTGAAGTGCTTCATACGTATCCTCTCTCTGATGTCAGGAAGAATTTCAAATACTCTCCTTCCTGTTTCCGAATTGTTCCACTGCTGTTGCCATTCATTCAAAATACAATTTTTGATGTCTATCTTCTTGGTTGCCACTTGACCCAGGATTTCTGTTATCTTGTCTAAGTTTCCTTTTTGTAGCCAGTAACATGCTGCTCTTTTTCTTATTTCCAGATCTAAAGGACATATTCCGAGAATGACTGTAAGTGCATCAGTTGGGGTACTTCCGAATGCGCCTGTAAGACGCAAGAGAATTCCTCGTTGCATTCGTCTGATATCCCTTGCAGGTTTAACCAATCTTAACCTATGCGCCCATGTGCTCGCTCCATAACTTGCAATAGCTGTGGTAATGGCACCATGATACAGCCTTATAGTCGGCAGTGGGATTAGAAATCTTCTTTGCCCAATGCTAATTATTTTGTTCATTGCTGCAGTCGTTCTTTGGCATTTATAGTCAATATGTTCTTTGAAATTCCTATGTTCATCCAGAACAACTCCTAAGTATCTTACTGTTTTGCGTCTTTTAATGTAATTTTCTCCAAGCTTCACAGTGGGGTTGCGTTTCAGTGTTCCTTTCATCAATATGTATTGGGTTTTTGTTGGTGCTAGCTGGAGATTAACTTGTTTACACCAGCGTATCCTAAATATACAAAAAATGTTAATTTCATCAAATATTCTGTCATTGATAACACCCTTATCCCGTGTTGGTTCGTCTCCTTTGAATGCCATTACTGTGATTTTTTCTGAAAAGATTTTCAAATAGTAATGATTTTATTTTTTGATCATCAAGTATATTCCTCAATGTAACTCATCTGTTTTAGCTAAAATCACCTGGTCTTCAGCGAAAAGCCTACGTGTCATTAACTTTAGAATTGTTAGGTATGTATTTCAGCCATTTTCCAATCTCATCTTCAATTGTTAGAAAGCACAGGTGCTTCTCTGCTCATGTTGTAACTTATCACTATCGTGTGAGGTTTTAATGTTTGTGCTGAATACAAATTTTGTATTACCGGTACTCTTACTATATGCTCGCTATAGCCATTTTGGAACATAATTTGAAACAATTTCTTTCTATTCTCGTTATCAAATGCTTTTTCATAATAAATGAATGCTATGTATGTTGGAATAATGAATTATTGGTGTTTTTCCGCCAGTTGGGTCATTGTAAAAATACTATCAGTACATAATCCGCCCCTCCAAAAGCCCTTAAGCGCCTCATGGACCGGCCTATTTAGTATCTTTGCACATATTTTGTATGCTGTAAAAACAGACTTATGCCTCAATAATTTTCAGATTCCATCTGTCTCCCTTTTTTAATAATATAGGACACGCTAATATTACAATCCAATCATCCACATGTCCAGCAATAGTTTAAACCATTTAATAAACCAATTTTAAAATATTTAAAGAGAACATTAATATTTCAGCGTCCGGTCCATCACAGCTTGACGTTTGTTTATTTTTCAGTGATATCAATACTCCAGCTAGCTCATCCAGTGTTATTTGATCTACATGTTTCTTAATTTATGCAGTAAAATCAATTCCTGTTTGTCTTCGTTTTCATCCGTCCAAAGGGCGGGAAATATCATAGCCACTCTCTTTCCTGTATGCGATTGTATATATATATTCAGATCTGTCAGCAGTCTGTAACTTCTTCACTGCCTACCAAGAACATCATGATCTATTCTGTTTACGTAATTCTACCAGCTTTGCCTCTTTAACTCTCTTACTTCTCTCCTAACTATAGCAGTTCTTCTTTTGTACACAATTATATTTTCTACTCTAGGATTTTCCATTTTTATTGGATATGTCTTTTTCTTCTCTTTAACACGCTTTGTAAAATCATAGTCGATTTTTTTTAATCCTCGTTTGGTGTATCATTTCCAATCTTTGCCTAAGGTCTCTAATACATATTTTTTAATGATTTTAATTTAGTCATTGGTTAGGATATTGGCTCACAACCTATGGTACTCCCATTTTCACTTTCACTTCTTTTGATACTGCATTTCCTACCCTAATGTTTTGTTTTCTACTTTTTAAGAGTGATTCTACCGAGTAAATCAGTTTCTCATCCATATCAATAGTTTTTACTTATTTACCACTATTTTATGGCTCACGCTGTCAAAAAGCTTTGATAGTTCTTGTGCTACAGAATCAGCTTGGTTTCCCTTGCCCCATTCATCTGAAATATCTTGCATATAACCTACTAACTGAGATTCACATGAATATCCTTGCCTAAGGCCATATTGCCGACTAGAAAACCACTTACGCTCAGATATAAATTTATGATGCGGTTGCATATCAATCTCTCCATAATTTACTTACCCCTGTTGCGAAACTGATGTGCCAGTAATTTGCGACCCCATTTGTCTCCCCCTCCTACCAATACTACTATCGCACATTTCCAGTACAATACAGTAATAGTAATACAGAAAATATGGAGTCTCAATTTAAAAATGTTTCATCGGAAGATAGAATATTACATACGTTTAAGACACCCATAACAATATCATTTATATCTACCCCTTTATGTTTTTTCATCTTTCTTATTTCCTTCCTGATATCTTCACGATGTATTTCAAATTTTATAGTATGCTCATTCCTAAATGTGTGACTTAGCTCGTTCTTAATTGTTTTCTATTTTTTATTATGCTGTATTATTATTAAGAGAGGGGCACCAAGGTCACTCTATCCCCACTCCGCTGCCCCAGCTCCTTGGAGGAAGAAATATATGGAGACAAAATAACGCCATATCTGCGAAACCTCATACAAAAAATCGTCTCCTACTGCGCATGCGCGGCGGGAATAGGAATCACTCAAAAATATTTAACTGTTTGTATTGTGTCTGCTGCTGAAAATATTTCTTTTTCTAATATTCTGAAGTTTTCTATAATGCCACTTTGTGTTGCATATGGTTGCACAAACAGACAATATGAGAAACTACCTGGAAAAACGTTTCATAATTAAATCACATTGTAATTACTGTTCTTGAATTGTCTGAAAGGTAAGTGTAATATTAGGGCATAACGTTATAAATTTATTCACTGCTCTCAACAGTATAATGTCGTTCTCAAATATTTGTTGGTGTAGTGTAGACAATCAGCATATGTTGTTACTTTGCATATAAAAGGTTAGCCTTATTGTTAACAAGTGTTGGAAGTCTAATTTAAGCGGATCAAGTTAACTTCACGATACAATGAATATAGTATCTGAATGCTTTAGTCAAGTTCAGTTTACACTGAAAGTGTATGATGAAATTAATTGTGATAATTTGTGCTGTGCGAACTATGAAACGTGATGAAGCAAACGTCGTTGTTACCAGAACTTTAGTTCACGATGTATTTCATGTGTGCAGGTGTGTCTACATAGTTTGATATTGTAGCCACAATATTAATGTAAATGTGGGTAGGTTGAAATGCAACCTGTACCAGAAGGGACAAACAATTTATTATTAGTTGTTTCATACCGGTAAGCACCATGTTAGTGACACAACGTGTATCACGTATCGCAATGTAAACTGCTCCCATTTAAGCTTCTGACTTTTGGAGACCGTATATCTCGAGAACTAAACGAGATATCGAAAATGTTCATTGTTAACTTTCGATTTCTCTCTTCGTGTTACATAAGAATCTATTATCAAATTTGACTTTGGAAATTTTTTTTCTTCTGAATTTCAACCTAAAACACCTCACTCTTCGAGAACTAAGTGAGTTTTCGAAAAATTTTATTCTTTATTTTCGATTTTTCTCGTCATGTTACATAAGAATCTAACACCAAATTTGACCTTAGGGAAATATTTCTTCCGAATTTCAACCCAAAACACCTCACTTTTGAGACAGTATATCTCGAGAACTAAGCAGGATTTCAGAAAAAATTATTCCTAATTTTTGGTCTGTCTCGTCGAGTTACATAAAATACATCGTTAAATTGCGGTGCCACGGTTGTTAGTATGCCCTTGAAGTTTTTGTGCCTATTCCCCGTGTTACTACGGCCGACCATTATGGCAACCTCCCCACCCCACTTCTGTCTACCAGGTTTCACTCCAGTGCGTTGTAAAGGTCCATTGCGTCGTCTCCGTATATTCCTTCCTCCATCACCAGTCCATACAGGCGAAGGAGAAACAGCTTCCGCGCATGCGCAATCATCCTCACAATGTATTTAATAAATATATTGCGTTGGATGTTATGTTCTCTTTAGTAAAATCGAGTATTTTAATTATTTGTCATTAGCGAAATTAGTGAATCGTATGTCGTAGAAATTTAGTGGTTACAAACTTCAATTTAATATGTTTATAGAGACAAAAATTATTTACATGAAATCAATTAATAAAATTTACAGCTTCCAGTCATGTTAAGTTTTAAAAGTTGTGCAAGACATTTCGAAAATTAAATGAGTTTCCCAGTGGCACTTCATTCTTGAAAAAAGGTCGTATAAATTTTGAACTGAAAGTGAGAGTGACTGGATTTTTTCTTTGATTTTTGTGTGATAACTCGCTTATCCATAACGAGGACACGGCCTTCTTACTGACACTTAAGCAAGTTAGAAAACCATCTTCTGAACGCTTCATTACTGATTTGTTGGTGATAGTCGCCAGAACTTTTAGATCGAAACACTAAACCAGTCCTTTCATCGAATCCATGAGTTGCTGACCCCGCAGAACAAACGATTAATCGAGAGCCTTTACCGACAGGAACCTTGAAGTCACCGTTTCGTTTAGAGTGTTGCCAAATAAACTTCCTTGCTTGATATTGATATACCTACATCTTGTCAGGGGTAGGTGATAGGCCGGAACAGGATGTTATTTCCTTAAATCGTGTATTTTTATTAAAAATGAGGACCACGGCTCATGCTGCAACAGTGTCTGTCCTTTCCTATCACAAAATTTCTATCCGTCATTACATTTCCTCTATCTGAAGTAAAGTGATTTAGTAATTTATGCAGAGAAGTGACGCCTCCAGTGCAGTTAATTTTCTCTTTCAGTATCTACCTCAATTTTTTATGATAGGATATTCGCCTCTAACATAAAATTCTAGTACAGACCAGTGTCGGCAGAAGTGATTTGCTCAGGTAGTGACAAAACTGAAATTTATTGACGGTTTGTTGATCTTAGTTATTGGAGTGAAAGGTGCCTGCAAAAAAAAAAACTCGGCATTGAGTAAGAATCTCTCAACATAAAGACTTTCAATGTGTGAAAGCATCATTATGCCGCTTTATAGAAATGATTTTGAAAGTAATCAATGATAAATATTTTGAAATTGATCAGTTGGTGAACTTGACTGGTTAGCCAAAACCGAAGAGTTAACCTACGGGCAGAGCTGGATTACCCACTAGGCACGACTACGCCGTAGCCTGGAGCCCCAGAGTTTTTTCCATTAAGTAAATATAATAAAAAGTAATTCAAAATAAAATAATCAAAGTAATATCCAAAGCATGAAAATTACATTTCTGTTTGATTGTAATGTACGATAAATAAAATTAATTTCCAGAATATCATAAATTGTAAAATCAGTATGTTTAATTGAATAAAAAATATGATTAATGCAATTAGTCATCCACAAAACATTTTCTTCAGTACTTGTTCCAGGGGATATTTAGTTGAATGTTACAAAAATGGCAGCTCTTGCTACGCTCTACCGATAGTGTTACTAACGTTTTCGAGCTCCACAATGTTCCACAGACCACATACCAGCCCACTGCTCGCGCCAGCGTGAGACAGAACAAAGTTGTCTCCATTCGCCACTAACAAAGCATGATCCCCTCCATTCAACATTTGAGTAGATTTGTGACAACTGGCAGCTGTCTCCACAACAGCGAAACGGTCCACTGATATGGCTAATAGATGTTGTACAATACTTTCCCTAACCTGTTAATTTGTGGTAGAGTAGATAATATAGCACTTTTTAATATTTATTCTTCTTTCACTACAATTACTTTTTAGTTCGTTTATTCTATATTAGTAGGTGGTGCCATGTCACAGTGTCACTAAGTCTTAGAGCCGCCACTGGTATAGACGTCACATGATATCGTTCCGAAAGTCATCGATCTCGGTGATCGGTTTATCTGTGTGAATGGTTTTCTTTGCAGAAGAAAAGGATGGCCCTGAAACATTAATCTTGGCTTCGCTACATACACGCTGTACTGTTCGTAAAGATATTCCAGTACACCTTTACTGTCATTTATTGTAGTTCCCTAAAAATTATATTAACTTCCTGTTCACAGTTTTCTAGTGTTTTAAAAATATTATATAAATAAAAAATTATGGTTTTTGACTATCACCTAATACAATAAATACCTGACGCCATTTCACTTACAGCGTTTTTTAACGATGTATTGGTATAAACATGACAATACCGCTCCATACAATGCCTCCTGCCTGCCTGCAGGCAGTGGTCTGCTATAAGGGGAAGGCAACAGGTGGGTGGCGATGCGCGGGGCACGTGACCTTGGCACGCTAGTTGTGAGTGAATGAGGTATAATATTGTTCTATACTGGAACAATTTCTTTCTTGTAGGTCAAGTCTTTGTTGGTGGGGAAGACTTAAACATTATTCTTTTAACAGACATACTTTATATGTTTCTTTTGTAGGTTTTGTAGTTTGCTGTATCTTACAGTGCATCATAGGCATTACCGCTTTTGTAATACTGGTAAGTAAAATGTGATCGCTATATACACATTTGCTTCTTCTCAATACTATGGTGTCATAGACAAGCAATGCTGTTTTCTCATTTTCTATAGTATAATCAATTATTGGTCTATTGCCTTGGCAGCTCCATGTAAACATATGCATATCCTTATGTCTGAAAAAGGTAGTTACCTTTTAAATTATTAAAGCTGGAAAAACCTATCAGGAATTTTCCATCATATTTTACTTGCTCTCCATGTGGTCCCATTACATTCTGTATGTGGCTGTTTCACTCGTAATAAACTGTAATGCCTCTGTTTGTCAGATGGCTATAGTAGTTATTCTGTACTTTAATTAAACTATTTTTCTCAATAATTTTAATTACAACTTGCGAACTAGTATCTCTTCTTTCTCATACATTCAATTCTTCTTCTGTTAACTGGGACCTAACTTTTGACTGCATGGGATTGGAGAATCAGACGGTTTACTAATGTTCTAGCTGAATGTAAACTGAAGTCTTTACTATTCCGTTTTTATTGCAACATAATCGATGGTTCAGTTACAAGTAAAAATAAATCTGTGAACTCCACTGCCATATAGTATGAGCAATGGCTAGGATTCTGTAATAGAAAACATTCTAAGACAGATAGTTAAACGGGAATCAGCGGATACTAGCAGTGATCGATCGATAGAAGATCCGAGACAGCGCTTGCCAATTTCGTAGATCAAATTCAATTGTGAGAGATTACTAGTTGTGCGCTACAGGGTGATCTTAGCCAAGTGTGCAATTTCAGCCATGCGCCGGCATAAGATTCGGAGCTAACGGATGGAAGTTTCCATACAATCGAACCAGCATTTTATTCCACGAATGCCACTGAGTGTAAGACTTTGGAGAAGCTAAAAACAATTATATAAAACAATTAAAATATATCCTATACATAACAATTTTTGTTGGTACCATTGAGGTAATATTGTAATTTATCACAGAAATCTTGTGCGTGTTTCATTTTTCCTTCTGCTGTATTATACCCTCAAAAATTGTCAAATACCAACTCTTTGTTTTAGTTCTGAGCTTTTCAATGCGGTCATTAAATCACTGGTAAGTATTAATTCTAGATTTCCAATCCTTCCTAGCCGTTATAGCTACTCCACAATAACCTATGATTATAATCTTTTAATTCTATACTACGTTTTAATTTCATTTTCTTCTTTTATAGTCATATCTATCTTCATGTCTTTTAATTCTTTCTGTTATTCCATTTCTTTATTACTAAGACCTCTAGGTGCTCCATGCTGCTACCTTTATTTCCTCTCCAGTTTCAAAATTGTTAGTCCGTTTCCTACCCTTTACTGTTATATAAATATCCCTTTGGCTTCTATTCTCTGGGTGATTGTTGTGAACTAGAATGAATATCACCCCATTATGGGTTACCAGCCCTTAGATGGTTAAAGTCACATGGTGGGTAATGCCACCTTCGTGTCTTAAACTTGTCGGTCTTTTCTATAGACGTCATCTCTCTTAGCCTGAAAAGTCTGTTTTAAGGCTCCAGGATTTCACTATTTACCATGTCCCATCTGGTACACTCTGAATGGAGTCATTACCTTCCATGAAAGTGGAATCAGGTATTTTTGGCACACCTGGTAAGAGGATGCAGAGGACATTTCTAAATGTTTTATTGTTCCAGCATATTTGGCCTAGACTGGAATTCTTGAGGCCATCACCCCTGTTCATATTGACTTTACTTCTCTTCATAATTTCTGTAAAAGAATATTTGGGAAAGATTAACAGCAAATTGAGATATAAATGGAGACGTAAAGATTTATTCCGAGTGTCTTGAATTTCATATGATTTTTACATTATTTTGGCAAGACTACATATTTGGCATCTAAAACTAAACTGTCCACTTGCCCACAGAGACAGAGACTTGTCCATAGATACAAAGACTCTGTATTTGTAGTGTCTGGTTTGAAAAAGTTATTAACCTCGGTATTTCTCTTTGAATTTTACGCAAACACACATCGCGAGGTATTAAGTGCATATCATAGTATCAATTTTATTATGTGCATCAGACAACATGTGAATTAGAACCAAGATAACATGGAAATGCGGCATCTAACTTTTGATATTCCCACAATTAACACACAATTAACTAAATACACAATTAAAAAAGTTTAGCTTACCTTATATGAATGAATGGTTATATGTGTATCATAGTAACTTCTAAGTATCGAGGTATACATGAAATACTTATTGACAGGATAAATGAATTATTTATCTCTGGTTTACCCTATATTATGGAAAGATTTAATTTATAGGCAAGACTTGACCAACATGTGAACTACCAGTTATATCTGTAACCTAGTCTAATGCAAAAGTGATATTAAATTAACACATAAAATAGCTATAAGATATACAGTACAGTTATAAAAGTTGGATTCTAATTACATAAATATAAAGAAACATTCTGCACGCCATTGAAGAAAGCTGCAGCTGTATTAAATAAGCACTGAAAAGGAAATACTATTCCAATGGCAGGTCAATTTTAAATACAAACACATGAATCAACCTTCAAAAATGTATTTATTTATTTCTTAATCCTATTAAATAGATCCATGCTGAGGATTAGGTAAAATAAGGTTAAGTCTTCAGTATTCCACATACACCAATAAAAATTAACCTTAGTATTTACTACGATCAAATAACAACAACCTAAATGTGGCTGAGGAAAATTTATGTTCCGTCAACTTCAAAGTTCTCACTCCACTTGCGAGTGGGCAATACTTAATATTGTGCTGATCTCTGAATGGTTTAGGTGAACTACATACTTGATATTATGTAAACAAAGTTGAAGCACATTTTGGCACAAACAAGTAAAACTGATTTCAAAATATTGCTTACATAAATTATAAATATGATTTAAACAACTCTGATCTCTAAAACAATTGCATTCAACTGAAATTAATTTTTCTTAAGTCTTAAATTAATTTTCATCGTCAATAGAAATATTTATACTAATAAAACAAACATCATTTTCGCTATATAAATAACACTGCTATTTCATAAGGAGAGTGCGCAAACATAGGATCTTTTAACAAGTAGCAGTAATATATTTTTTTTAAAAATAGGTACAATTTATTGGAAACTGAATTAAGATACTTTTGAGTTTCAAGTTCAATTTGAAATCAAATATCAGAATCAGAAAGTCACTAATTAAAACGAAATCTTTCATTTGTTTTAAGGCTAGCAAACATAATAAACAATAATCCATAAACATCTGCTGCAAAAAGAAGTCTTATTAGTGTATCTACATTCCTTCTAAAACAATATTTTCCAAAACAATTGTAAACACCGGGATAGTAAACTAAAAAAGTGTTTCGTTAAAAAAAAATCAATACAAATATTATAATTTCTCTTTTTGGCAGAACTATTTAAAACAAACATTTTCAGTTGATTGAAAACTGTAGTTCCCAATCAAAATTTTTTTAAAGGTACTAAGTTTAAGATAGATTTTAAATGCTTCCAAACTATATTTCTTAAACTCTTCACACAAATGTTCACTCTTCCGACAACTTTATTCGGTCATATTCAAACTGTAACTATCAGCAAACAGAATTTCAAAAACTGCACAACTACAAATTCACTTTCGTATATATATATACAGGGTGAGTTTTTTATCTTGAGACAACTAAATATCTCGAAAACTACAAATCCGATCAAAAAAAGTGGGTAATAAAAATTGTTCGTCTCGACGGGGGACATCCGATGATACCAAATTTGACTCCCCACCCCCACCCCCTAGGGGTGGGGGAAGGGGGAGAAAAAAAACTTAAATAGGAACCCCCATTTTTTATTGCAGATTCTGATTCCCCGGAAAAAACTACCCCTATTTCACCCCCAATTCGAGTCATTTTGGTCGATAGATGGCGCTGCAATCGACAAAAATCAAAATAAGCAAAAATTCATTTAAAAATGAGGATATCTCGTGAAATACACATCAGATCAGCAAAATACAAGTTAATGTGATTGATATTTTTCAAAAACTATTCAATAACACCACCCACCTCCAAACTTGAGGGATGGGAATGGACATTATTTCAAAATGCACTGATGCAAATTCTTTAGCAGATAGCGAAAGTCAAACATTACTTTTTGCGTTACCCAGGAACAACGACGTGGACGTAGTAATTTTCTGTTCCCTTTGGGGTGCTAGATTTAGGTGAGTCCCCTCGCCTCTCACCATCGGGGTGCTTGTTTTTGGTGAGTCCCCTCGCATCTCACCATCGGGGTGCTTGTTTTTGGTGAGTCCCCTCGCCTCTCACCATCGGGGTGCTTGTTTTTGGTGAGTCCCCTCGCCTCTCACCATCGGGGTGCTTGTTTTTGGTGAGTCCCCTCGCCTCTCACCATCGGGGTGCTTGTTTTTGGTGAGTCCCCTCGCCTCTCACGTGTTTGTTTCTAACAACAATTCTAAAGCAAGTGCTCGAAAATATCACCACCGACATCGATGCATTTATTTACCCGCTCTTGGAATGATTCGACGCAACTAAGAAGCATATCCGGCGTGATTTTTTGACAAGCGTTGGTAATTCGTTCAATCATGTTTTCAGGCGTTGTTGGCACTTCACTGTAAACTTCATTCTTCAAGTATCCCCATAAAAAAAAATCAGGCGAAGTGAGATCTGGTGATCTTGCAGGCCACGGCACTGGACCTCCTCTTCCGATCCATCGACGATTGTACAGACGATCTAACACTTCCGCGATCTTACAGCAAAATGTGCTGGACAACCGTCATGTTGAAACCACATTGTTTGTCGCACGTCTAAGGGTACGTCTTCAAGCAATGTTGGCAGTACGTCCTCTAAGAGTTGTTGATATTTCTCCCCATTGAAATGTCCATGGATAAAATGTGGACCAATAAGTTTGTCCCCAATTATCCCACACCAAACATTTACATTCCACGGACGCTGATGTTCAACTTGGCGTAACCAATGCGGGTTTTCCACACTCCAATAATGCATGTTGTGTCGATTAATGGTACCGTGGTTAGTAAAAGTGGATTCATCCGAAAACAGTACTCGAGCAAAGAAATGGGGTTCTTCTTGTATTTTCTGTAGCGACCATCGGCAAAATGTCAATCGATTATCGAAATCATTGCCGTGAAGTTCTTGATGCAACGAAACATGGAACGGATGGTATTTTCGTTTGTTTGTGTGCACACTTCCCTCCTGAGTGAACTGTTGGATAATACGGTAAAAAGAAGCGCGCGATCGAGGCTGGTCTGGAAAACGATGAGCATAAAGATCAACAGCATTATCGATATTCTTGCGACATTCTCCATAATGTAGACCATTTCAATTTTTTCTTGCAACGTTATAGCCTGCATTCTCATTGACACGTGCAACAGAACGAAGTAAATAAATCAGAGATGTTATGAACGCAATGGAAGTACATCAAGTAATGAGAAAACTCTGAGAAATGCAGCGCCATCTATCGACCAAAATGACTCGAATTGGGGGTCAAATAGGGGTAGTTTTTTCCGGGGAATCAGAATCTGCAATAAAAAATGGGGGTTCCTATTTAAGTTTTTTTTCTCCCCCTTCCCCCACCCCTAGGGGGTGGGGGTGGGGAGTCAAATTTGGTATCATCGGATGTCCCCCGTCGAGACGAACAATTTTTATTACCCACTTTTTTTGATCGGATTTGTAGTTTTCGAGATATTTAGTTGTCTCAAGATAAAAAACTCACCCGGTATATATATATATATATATGTATATGGATACCGAAGGTACCATGAAATGCAAAAACGACAATCACAATTTTCATAAACAAATAGATTCAATTTTGAATCAACTTTTCAGTAAGCACCCAGATAACAAGATACAGTAAATATTTTTACACAAACCTAAAATACACCTATTCAGCAGAATTAATTCTTCTCTGAAGATAAAGGCCAGCAGACTGAGAAAACAATTCATCATAAATTTCAGACTTAAATAGCCATGAACTCGTCTATGACCTATAAGGATACTAGACTTATTAAACTATTTTCTACATTCACAGATGCACTGCCAGTCACCAGAATGTATTTTTCTATGAAGTTTAAGGCTCCAAGAATGTGAAAACAATTTTGCACAAACTACACAAAGAAACAGTTGTTCAGCTAAATATATTTTTCTACCGACTATAAGGACAGTAGATCAGGTAAACGATTTTCTATGAACTTGACTAGCAAATGGCTATTCACCAGAATTAATTCTTCTGTGACTCATATGGTTGGCCGGCTGAGTAAATGATTTACACAAACTACAACAAACGGTCATTCACAGGTATGAATTCTTCTAATGAAGTGTAAGGCAAACATACCAAATGAATGATTTGAGACAGATATCATACTCAACTGGCCGATCATTATCATAAATTCTTCTATGAGGTGTAAGGATAGCAGAGTAACAAAACACATTTTCCACACTTTTAATCAGAGTGAAGTTTTCTAATACATTTGGGGCTGGAAGAAAGAGAAAATGATTTTCTGAGGATTCGACAGTTCACCAGAATGATTTTTTTAAGTTAGTAAGGATATAGGTAACAGAAAATGATTTTCTGCAAATTTTATATGTATACGGCCGTTCAACATAATTAATTACAGCTAGAAAATGTAGTAAACTAATTTCCACAAAGTTCACAGCAAACGACCATTCACCAGAATGGACTTTTCTGTTGTCTGTAAGAGTACAAGAACGAGAAAATAATTTTCCGCAAACTTAACTGGCAAATGGCAATTAAAAATGATGAATTGTTATGTTTTATGTTTTTTAAGAATATCAGAACGAGAAAAAGATTTACCACAAATTTCACAAGCAAATGGACGTTCACCAGAATGAATTTTTCTGTGACAATTAAGGTTAGAAGATTTATTAAACGATTTTCCACAAAGTTTACAAACAAACGGCCGTTCACCAGAATGAATCCTCCTATGACCCTTAAGGCTAGAAGCTTGAGAAAACGATTTTCCACAATCTTCACAGGCAAACGGCCGTTCACCAGAATGAATTCTGCCATGGTCTCTAAGGGTTGTAGAAAGAGAAAATGACTTTCCGCAAACTTCACAAGTAAACGGCCGTTCACCAGAATGAATTATTCTGTGACGATTAAGGCTAGAAAACCAGGTAAAAGATTTTCCACAAAGTTCACATACAAACGGCCATTCACCAGTATGAATCCTACTATGGTGTTTAAGGCTGGAAATATGAGAAAACGATTTTCCACAAACTTCACAGGAAAACGGCCGTTCACCAGAATGAAATCTTCCATGGTCTCTAAGGGTAGTAGAAAGAGAAAATGACTTTCCGTTAACTTCATAAGCAAACGGACGTTCACCAAAATGAATTTTTCTGTGACGATTAAGGCTTGAAGGTTTAGTAAACGATTTACCACAATCTTCACAAGCAATGAGCTGTTCACAAGAATGTATTTTTCTATGCAGTGTAAGTCCAGAAGGATCAGCAAACGTCTTCTCACAAACTTCACAGGATAACGGTCGTTCAGCTGAATGAATTTTATATACTCCAAGGTAACTGAAGTTAGCAGACGACGGAGATTTTAGCTTAAATAAATACTTGTTTCTAGCCACATCCACTACATCTAGAAGAAATAACAAATTATTATTCCATGAATGAATACTGATGCAATGATAAGTACTAAAAGCGACTATTATAAATTGAATGTGATAAAATTTATATCCCGCTGTATTTAAATATAGGTTGGAATATCTAGTTTTAAGTAACAGGAACAAGCTGCATAATAAACCCACTCTTATATTCTATGATTTCTTTAAATAATAGAATTGTTATTGTGAACAAAGGAAATACTAGTGAAGAATAAATGACTGCTGCAAGAAATACCTACATAAATATTAGAAAATATTTTAATAAAGATCTGATTCGTCAATAAGATACTATATTGTATTATGCAAAAAGTTACACAATTTTTACCATTTTAACATTTACTGTCATAAGACATTAATTGGGAGTAGTAGATAATTGATAATATAATATAGTAGATATCGCTACTACATTAATTTCCTTTCACACAATATATTTTACAGCTATAGCTTTTTCATTTTTAAAAGAAGTGGTAGTTTATGCAATAGTTACCTAAAACCAAGTTAATAAGTTTTATCATATATTCATAAGGTAATGACACAACAAGTGAAAATTAAGAAGTTTAAATTATGAAATATTAATTATCTCTTTTTGATGATATTACTTCCTACAATCTGCTGTGATTCATATTAGCGCACAAAAACCACAGTTTCAGCATTTTACAAGTTGTCAGTGAAGAGGATTTCAGAGCTTATAAATAGAATCGGCAACAGAATTGGAACAAATGCAACCACACCTTAAATAATGTAGCAAACTTGGTATCACCCGTATGTATTTATGAATATCTATAAAAATACGTAATGAAAAATCAAGGATTACATCAACGTCCTTCTAAATGTTATTGATAGCCCCAAAAAAAAGAACAAGTTTTCCTTAAATTAACCTCCAAAAAAACAAAAATATTTGCTTCTTTTATTTATCTTTAAACTTAAAAGACCCAAATTCCTGATTAGATTTTTGTTTTTTACTACCACAGTCAGTAAGCGTATTATTTGATAGACTATAGGATGTTCCAGAAACAAAATTACGAAGTTCTAGGTAAGCTACAAAACTCTAAGAACAATTGGTGTCATGAAGCGATGGAAGATGAGAAATAATTACTTTTTCAAAATTCTGCTGTTCTGCCAGCTACCAGGGCTGGCATCAAGGGAGGGAGATGGTCATGCTGGCGAGTTTGTATAGCTAAATAGAAATCAAACATTAATAACTTTATCGTAAAGGTGTTATTTGATTTTTTACAATAAAATTTTCTGAATTTATCAGAAAAACCAAAGGTTAATGGAAAAAATTTTAGTGGTAGGGGGGTCCAACATATTCTTCTTGGGCCCATAAATCGTAGCACCAGCGCTGCCTGCAAACATTTCTTTTAGTAACTCTTCAGAAATGTCTGATTTATTTTTTATAAAGATTCTTGGGACTTGAACTTATTTCATATTTGATATACTATTGATGCTCTCCTTTACCTTCACACACTTCTATAGTGTCTCAAATGTACTGTAATGTTTTCTTCGTGATACAAAATCAGGATTAGGAAAAATTGTGCCAAACAGTAATTCAATTACATGCAACTTCTGCCAAATTCATTCTAAAAGAGAACGAAAATTGTTAACAGTGTGAGGGAAAGTGTGGAGAAACGTTTTTAATTTTCCTTGCGCATGAGTATCAAATGTCATATTCAAAGGGATAGTTGCAATTCCTGATGAAATCTTTTATTGCTATAAGAAGTTTTAAAATAACCCTATGACTTCCAAGAATTCGACGTTTAGTATTCAACCTCACTTAATGAAAGCTGTATTTGTGAGATTGCAAATGTCGTACAGTATCTATTTAAAAGATCTCTGAACTATTATTGGATTTCAGTCAAAAGTTAGCAGATTAATTTAACAAAATAACGAAATCCAAAAATGTTTTTACATGCTGAAGAGTAACCAAAATAAATGAAAAGCCTACTACTAAAAATGCAATGTGAACATCTGCTGGTTTAATTGAGTAATTTAGAACAATATTCTACAAAGCTACAAGATAAGAGTTCTAAGGTGTCCCAAATGCCTAGGTTGAAACAGTTTATTGTAAAATGGGAAAACTAGCTTCCTCCTTAGAAATAGGCTTTTGCCGCTGGAAAAACTCTCAAATCTGTCACAGACTCCCTGCAAAAACAAACAAAGACAGAAGAAAATTTTGCTGATAATCGTAAAAACAAACCTTGATCATAGAAAAGAAACAGGAGCGCAGAAAAATCTTTTTGGCAGGACACAGGAATACACAAAATATGACAGTGTGAATTAATGAGCAAGTAACTAAGCAAAATAAAAATATTTACTGGCCAATATGAAAATTACAGAAGAGTAAAATTTACAGGTACACCTGCACCAAAAGTAGGAAAATCTTTCTGAGGAAAACAAAACCACAGCCATCCTGTATATCCAGTCTGTGGCTGACCTACAAAAATTTGGTTGTAAATACAATAGGCTCATGTGAAGGGGACAGTTTAACACAAGAAAAAATGACAAACATAACGAATCAAACACTGAGCTTAACTCTAGTTTGTGATCTAGTTTTTTTTTATGAGCTGCAAGAGTTTTTCAAGTATCTGTCTAGGAACAATGTAAAAATACACATTTCGTATATTAGTATGTGGTATCATCACAAATTTTGAAGTTTTCTTGTGTTGATTGATCAGCTTGATAACAAGCCAGAAGATATAGTACTTTCAGAAACACAGCTTCCTGAAGATATTTCTGGTAATATCAAGATGGGGATACCGCTGCGGCCTCGCCTAGTAAACACACAGATCACGTGGCTTATATGAAATCATTGTGATGTATTCAGTCAGCACGTACCAACACAGTAACAGCTATAGTAATGATCTGAAAATTGGAAATCTGTAATGTCGTGCATTATGGTTACGTTTCACTTTGGTACAGACTGCTTTATGACCAAAACACATATTTATGAAATATGATTTCGTAAATCATCATTTGAGTTTATGTTGTAATGCAGCCTGGACCATACGTGACAATGAAGTCATATATATCAGATGATCTGAGTGTACTGCATTAGGCCGCAACAGTATCCCCATCTTGATATTACCTGATTATTTCTTTCACTGTAGTAGACTGCAGTAAATTGCTCATATGTTTAAAAACATAGATGTATTAAAAATCCACAGTCAATGCTGAAACAACATAAATGAGTTTTATTACAACAGCTAACATTTGTCAGAAAAACCTCACATATTGTAAAGAAAGTTATACAATCCTTAGTATATATCAATCACCTTCTACATACCCTAAGAAATTCATGGATCAACTGAGAAATATCCTTCAAATACTACCGATAATAAAGAATTTATACTCATGGGAGGTATAAATATTAGCACTTATAACCATACTACAAAGAAAAATGATCAAAATGTACATAATGGGTACATAAATACACAAATCGATTCATGATTTTTGAAACAATTATAAAAATAACAAAAACATACACAGATAGGCTCTTGTATACACAGGTATCACTTACCACAGTCCTATTATTCTTGTATGAAACCAATCAAAACCATGCTAAAAATGAAAGAAAAAGAACTTTACTCAGATTAATAATAAATTTCTTAGAAATTCCTTAACAAACGAAAAATGGGAACATACATTAATACAAATCAGGAAAAACTTTTATTCCAGCTACTGACACAGCAGCTCTTTACCCACATATCTTGCACCATGCACACCAAACTAAACTTGAAAAAATTACTTCCTGAATTACTACAGGACTAAGAACCTATCTAGGAGTTAGATACAAATAACATCAAACACTGGTAAAGAAAAAGTCCACAAACCATTGCAAAGTGAATGTGGAAAGTATTACAAATGCATACAAATTGTACCAAAAGAAAGGTAAACAAAAGAAAATATTACACCATAATAATTATGATGAATTCTAGCAATAAAGAAACTACATAAAAATATTAATGACATAACAAATACAGAAAGCAAAATATGAAGTTACTAACAGAAAGTATTTTTGTCTGAGAATTTTTGGAGATTTCAGAACCAATCGTGATAGGGAAACAAATCTGCAGGTTATTTATCTAACTTGCTGACCTAATTAAAGGTGTTCCTGAATAATTCACAAACGAGGTCAAGCAAAATAACTCAAAAAATGCCTTCCTCCTTCATATAACAGAAATAGAAATAGCAAGTGATGTAACTGTACTGAAGAATGAATATATAAGTGGGAATGAAAACAAAAGTAGTAAACCATTGAATATTGTGAATAAATTATATAGCAGCTGCTAAAACAAGAATTTCATCTAACCTTAACAGGAAAGATTTCAGGTCCATTTAAAGCAGTAATAGAATTATACAACAATAGGCAAATCTCTCTTACAACCTATCTTTCAAAATTGCTTGAAAAGTGTGTTTAAAGAAGGTTATTGATTTGCTTGGATAAAGTTAGTATACTATTAGATAATTGGTTTAAGTACTCAGGATGCTATAGATTAATTGACTAATCAATTAAACAAGATTCCAGAAATTATAATTTGATTATATCTAGATATTCCTTCTTTTTACCATTTTATACTACACACAAAACTAGAAATTCTCTGTATGAGAAGTGTAATGTAGTTACCAAAATTGGTTACTCTTGGCTACCAAATATAGCTACATTCAGAATAGAAACCAGAGAAGCTAGCTTTGATTATTCTTAGAAAATATTTCAGATCTGTCTAAATTTATAATACTTGCAACTTGTAACTGCACAATCACTATTCCTAAGGCAACTGGCAAATATAATACTTATTTCCAATTGTTAATTGCAGGATATAACTTTTCAGTGGCTTAAACTGATGATACTAAAATATATTTTCATAGTTAAATAAAAATGGTTGTAGCATAGCTGTGAAATACAACAGCTTTATTTTACCTTGTTTGTAAAGTTCTGCCGGTGTGCCTATGAGGAAGTTGTTTCTCCATGTCTTGAAATATTCCAGAGCAAAATGTACTAATACATAGAGGAGTGGAAACCACTGACATGTGGTGGAACATATGCTGTGTTAGATGGCACCAAGATAAAAATGTCTGTGCACAAAATGTGCATGAAAGTTCATATAATGAGGGCTGTTTACATGTAGTTTCCATGCAGTGGTGAAAGTTGTGGGCCCTTAACATAGACTGATTCATACAAACTTTGCCACACTGTCGGCAAATATATAGTGGTGAATTTACAAATTGGTCATGATTAAAAACATGTTTTATAAGCAACTCCCATGAGGAAAATCGTTTAAAACACATGGCACATGTATATTGCAATTGAGTGACCACTGTCGAACTGCTACCACTTTTCTCATTGGATATAATAATGTTGCTGACATCATATTTGTCTAAAAATGAACTTGTAGCTATCTGACCAAATATGGGCTTCTCTAGCACAGTAATCTCATTTTGATCACAACAGAAAACTTCATTCTTTTCTTGAAATTCATCTGACCTAAAAATAAACAGACAACAGCATTATAGTTCATTACTTCAAAGTTTGTACAAAACTGATGTAAATCTCCATATAATGTGAATTATAAAATACATGAAAAAAACTGCTTCTAAATGGAAGACTAAAATAAAGAAATAATTTTTAAGGATTTATTGAAAATAACCAGATTATTAAAAACAACATTAAAGAATTACTTTTCTCCTATAGTAGTATGTTTTCTGTGAAACAATACTAATATCAATATCGCTCTAGACCAGCATTTAATGTTGAATAAAATTATAACAATTATATAACAGATGTCAGGAGTCATGCACCCACAGTGCAACTTACAAAACGATTGTTAACAATTTTAATACAGTGAACACCTAACCATATTTTATTATTTTTTAAAAATTATGAATACTGTAGGTTTTCAACACATGACCAGTCTGCATTATCTACAATACATATTTTAACTGATACAACACTGATAATTAATTCAATAATGGACTATTGTTATAGTGGCTTAATGGTTTACAAGGATATTAGTTAACATTAAATTATCACTTTCAAATATTTTTATTTCATTGCCATATTTTGGGGAACTATTTTACTTTTAAAGCTTAGTTATCAGTAAAAAATGAACAAGCCAGTTCAGTATTTGGCCACAGTCAATCATGTCAAGAAGCTAATTATGAGTGTAGTCAGGCCTACAAGCTTTATTATTCACTCGATTATCCTTGAATTTTCAACATCAGATGAAAAATTATAGTCTGTTGGCAAAAAACAAATAAAAAACATTGCCATATTTAATTATATTCCATACAAAACTATATTGTGATCACCAAATTTAGATATAAGCGTGTTTTATCATAAATTAAAATTACCTTTCCTTATATTTAATTTCAATATTCATAAATAAATAAATATAACCTTCCAACAGACTGTTATTTATTTGCCTGTAACTGCACATAATATTAAACTCTTTTCAGTCATTCTACTCCATTAATAACATTTATGATAATATCAATATTTAATATTTATACAGCCAAATTGTTTGAGCAAATCATTAATAATCAAGAGAAAGGTAAAAGACCAAGAATCATAATCACAGTGACCAGCACCTAGAAGTGATAATAAGCATTTTGTTCTTCCCTACATCGAGCATAGTTTTATTTCACCATCACCAGCCAAGCTATAATATTTTATCTGACCAAGAATAACAGCATGTAAATAAAAAGGTACTTGATAGTAAAGTTGAAAAAAATCCCATTCTGATACCAAAGCCTACACGTTTAATTATTATCAGCCTTTTATTCATGTTCACTTCGCCAGAAGATGGAGACAAGGAATGAGATCACTGAAATATTGTGTAATTATAATACATCTTTAACTCAGCTAGTCACCTGATAATATTTCATATATTCCCAATACCAAGAAAAACTGCGTTCTTAAGATCCAGTCTGAATATTAATGCTTATAATTTACTATTTACAGAAAATCATTTATTAACACTTTTCTAATAAAATAAAAGTAATTTTGCAATTAGCTATAGCAAAATTGTATATTGTCTCCAAATTTGTAAACAAAATTTAACCTGTTTCTTTATGAAAGGCATTATAAACCTCAGAAAAGGTAATAATAGTTAGATATTTTTCTTTAGTGCTGTGCATCTCATTGATAATGATGTTATAATTTTTTTTTAGGGATCCATGAAAAATCATAATCTCAAAGGCAAAATGTAGAAAACACACATCATTGTGAATGTTGCGCATAAATGATATAGCACACCCACCACGTCTGGTCTAACAGTTAAGGAAGTTCACAACAATATAAAAAACTATGAAAAATTTCTCATATTTGTATTCTTGTTTATGTTCCAGCATTGTATTATGGGTTTTCTATTGTGTCTGAAATTAACGCTGTGAAATTTTATTGAATTTGTTCTTTTAAGTGCACTCTTTTGTGCAATTTATATTTTCCAAGTAATATTTTGCAACATTTTTATTGTGTTATGATATGTGCATTGTAGAGAATTTGGCTTTTTTACAAGATTAATTGTTGGTGGAAAAATATAGTTTCGAAAATAATAATGACTGAAATTTTCTGGGAGTTAGTTTAAACGAATTCTTAGCATGTTTTGATTTGGAATGTTGCAATTAATTTTGACTTCGGAACAAATGATTCAGAAATTGGTAATAGTTTTTATGACAACATGGTAGGTGAGCAGTGTTCCTTTGGCCTCACATTTAAGAATACGTTGGTTCAAACCCCTGTCCAGTCATCCAGCGTTAGGATTTCAATGATTTCCCCAAATTATGCCAGGAAAATGCTAGAATCATTCCTTTAAATAGTTGTGGCCAAATTCGTTTTTTTCCTTGCCTCCAATCATTTCCAGTCTCTTATGACCGTGACATCTGCAAGGTGTAAATCAGAAAAAAAATTTATCTACCTATTGCTATAAACCAATTAATTATTAGGTTTGTACTTAAAATAAATTTTAAATGTGTCTTCACTTGCTCTGTTCCACTGTTTGATACTCTCGTGTGGCCTTAGAATCCAATAGGTGCCTTGCAGATTACTAGATTAATCCAATGTAATTTTATCATCTGGTGCCCCTGATCACAGGTTAGAGGCCAGGTGCCAATAATTGTGCTAAAAATTACTAATAAATTTTATTACCGATTAACACTGTTTGAATGCCTTGCTTGGCTCTATGGGTTTGGTATTTGGCATATTTAATCCAATTATTTATCAAGTTTGTACTTAGAGACCTAAATTAGTAGGATTACTGCGTGCTCAGACCATCAAATGGAAACCAAGTGAAGATATCACTAATATCTGATAACCATTTTTCATCTTTGATTCCATTTCTAGAACAGGCATTTAGGCACCTGTCACGATAGTTCAGTATCCAATTATGGTATGTTACTTCAAATAATTTTTAATGTTTCCACACAAAGTCATATCTGTAATATATTCAATTATATAATCACATAATTGTGTGATAGATGCCAATTCAAGAGTTGTATTTAGAACTAAAATCCTGTTTCCAAATTTGTATTTGTAATTAAGTTCCAGCTTACAAAGTATGAGTATGGAGTCACTGATTTCAGAGTAGGAGGTGAGGACCATGTACTCCATATAATACTTCTAGTTTCTTCCCCAAAAGATTCTGACTATCCCTATTGGTTCTATCACTACAAAACTATTAGTAAATGATTTTCTATGGTATGACCTGTTCCCATACTGAGGCAAAGGATTACAATGGAAAAATTCACCATAAATATCCTTAAGGTACTGCACTTATGTTATCCTTATTCTGCAATGATTTTGTTGTGTGAGCCACAAATGCCCAATACTAATCTCCATTCAACTATCAAGATGCAAGGTCATCTATGAAGTAGTAGACCGATACTAACCTCACTCACGATTTACACAATTTTCATCACAAGATCCTTCAGCAGAGTACAGACTTCAATATTATTAAAAATACTGTAGATAAGACAGTATTTCCTGCACACTAGCAATGCCACATATTATTGGAACACTGTTTATTTTCCAATGAGAGATAACAACTCTGAGATGGATTTCTTACTGGTCTGTATTCATGACACAGCTGTATTATTTCTCTTCCTAGTATCAGAATCATCTACTCCTCAAGAAATATAATATTCCATTGTTCTTTCTTACCTATTTTTAATTAAAATCATTACTGAATTATGCTGTTTAATAGATTATAAATGATTGCTAGTTTTTAATTTTTGATCACAATGACCTCAAATCTGTTATTATCTTTAGTTTCGATTACAGTACAACTCTGGTTACTCTTAAGAAACTGATTTTTCAAACTGAAGAGCATAATTGACCTAGGCAATATCAGTTTTCCTCTGTGAATGATCATGAACTTTTTGTAAGGATAATGCAAGTACCAAATTAATAATTATTATGCTTTAACTATGGTATTTATAAAGGGTTTGTTGTATTTCATGAGTGACTATAATTTTTACCTAGTGGTCAGTTTTGGCAAATGGTCTACTGTGCCTAGATAAAATCTTGGTTCTTAAATGGGACTGTGAATTCAAATCCTAGAGCTGACGATTCTTTTTAAAACCCATAGGGTGCATCGGATGGCATATTTAGCAGCATAATGTGGTTGCGAATTGCTCATGCCTGGGCTAGGGTATAAATGCCAGCACAAAGGTTGAATCAAATTTCTCATGCACTATGTTGTGACCACATGTTGCTTGAGGATGGTTTAGGTGAAAAATATTTCCATTCACCCCGTTGTCTTATTTTACCTTTAGATTATTATCGGAGTTATCTGCTCCTATATCAGCCATTCAATAACTGAAGTCAGCTATTCTTCGTCCTTATTCTAGTTTTCAAAGAGTGGCCTCCTGAATGCCAGACCAGAGTGTTGCCTTTTTACTGGACTGAAACAGTATTTTTTGATTTATATTAATATTTTTATTCCTCTCTTCTTATAATGGCTTCAAGATTTAAATATTTATCAAACCAAGAACTTATGTATCTGCATACTGGTTTTCTGCAAGTAGGTTTAGACTCAGTCTCTACATTCTGATTCTGATGTAGCTTTTATTAAGAGGTACCAAACTCATTCTCACTCAAGCAAAACTCTCACTAAGATTGGTAAATACTATATTCCTGTTGTTCTCAATTTATGTTCCAAAATTCCATATTACAAATAATAAAAATTCACTGGTAAATGTGTTCCTACCAGTTGCAGTGTTATATATAGTATCTGTATGCCATTTCTAGTCCTGTACCCCATCATACTGGATCACAAATCGAGCCTTGTGGATACCCTTTGGTCAGAAGCTCAGTGACCATTATTTTCTAGTATCTCAAGGTGTCAACATGAATCCCTTAAAATTGGCTATGCTCCCAAAATTTCAACAATTTCAACAATTGTTCACATATTAACATACTACATATTAGAATCGAATTGATTAATTACTTAGCAGATGTCTACATGGCCATACACAAAATCCAAATGAAAGTTTCAATAGCTGCGTGTGGCAACGAGTCTTTGTTGGATTGACAGTACTCAAAATACGGTGATGGATGCTGTCATCTGTTTCAGTGATGGTGTCATTAGCAGGACAAAAGTAATGGACAATTTAGGCATCCATCCAGGCAGGGCCGGCGCTAAGAATTTCGGGCCCGGGGTAAAATTGGCGACCTTTTTTTTTTTTTAGGTCTACAAATTGGCCGGGCGACAATGGGCGGATCCTTGTTTTCATGACATTAGGGCAAGTAAACAGCGTCGAAGATTTTTTCCACAACCGAACGTCAAATTAAGGAAACTGAGATTTTTAATTTGATTTGTTTTCACCTGATAATAAAGACATTAGCGATTGGCGAGGACGTGGACTTCACATCTTTTTTCTTACTTGGTTTGAACTACAAATACTAAATTCCGTGAACTGCTATTGGTTTCAACCATCCCCAATTTAACTTGCTAATGTGGATCATTCCCATTCTAAATTACCAATATGGATCATTCCCATCTACTTTACTGATGGTGCTGGCTATTGCCCTCTGCGTAGACTGCTTCCATCTTCTGCTGCCTCCACAATGGCTCACCTCGAAGACTTCCAGTTGTAACCTACGAGACATATAATGATAATGACTAATATTCTATGTATGTGTGTTAACCATGACATATTTCACATCCCAGAGGGCATTCCTAAGCAGAGATCCATGAAACAAGATTTATAAATAAGTAAATAAGTAAAATAACAGGCCCTCTGTGCTCTGTGAAGTCCAGTTTTGATCATTACTCCCCCCACTTCTCCTTGTAGCTGGTGGGGAGACTTACTCCCCAACCATTGATGCGGTCATCCACAGCTGTATGATGTCGTGATTTGCCCACTACTGCTGACTCGGGTGACGCGCTCTGCAGGTCGCCGCTGTCTGAGTATTCACATTCCTTTGACTGCAACTATTTACCTTTGCTGTCGCAACTGATGTAGCGTGCTGTAGCGCTTGATGAAAGCTTATATATCCTTATAATTCTCTGAATAAATCCTTGTGCCACCAGTAACTATCTAGGTCCAATGAAGGGTAAAAATAGTTTTGTTAAGTGAAACGACATTTTAAAGCAGACAGTTTGGTTTTAATGTCTCTAATCGATACAGCACGGCGACTGGTTTCACTCAGAGCACACTGGAGCACACGAATGAGACGCACAGCGTGTGCTGACAGTCTTCACAATAC
>JARYHS010007075.1:303618-396387 GCA_031002005.1 Vandiemenella viatica
TCATCAATTGTCGGTGCATTGAATCGCCTTGCATGCTCTCCAAAAGGTGTTCTATCAGCCCTTATTACGATTTTGTGATTATCAGATGGCATACGATCGAGAGCAATTTTGAACAATTGAACTAATGCATTATGCTGATGGAAAAGCCTTTGTAGCTCATGAATAATTTCTCGTCTTGTATTCGAAACAATTGCACAACGTTGATCCGATTCACGATTTTAATAACCATTAAAATAAATTTGCAAAAATTGATGATCAGCGTCGGGGTATGGCAATAACGAACCAGCTTTATGTTAAATCTGGCCCTGAATCTGTAACATGTATGCAATTTTAGGTAGATGTTGGATCAGAATTTTTAAAACTATCGAATACTTTATGATTCAGATTGATATAAACATGGGACAATCCTGTTGAAGTATTTACCTTAAACGTCGGCATAAAATTATCTCTAATAATTTTAGTAGCACCAAAAGAAGTCATTTGAAATGCCGACTTGTATTGCTGAATATGACTCAAAAAGTGCTTCGACCAAAAAATAAATGAATACAGTGGTTCGGGTGGAGTTTCTAATGCTGGTAATCTCACTTTGCCATTAGCACAACACATGCCGGGCGTTTCACCTGGAACGTTAGCCGCATCACAATGTGGACATATTGCGTCCATCATTCCAATGTATCCGTACATACTGTAATCAATCTGACTGTTGTAATTAAAAGCAGCACGCATCATTTCAGCCAAAACAGCACGACGTATTCGTGATCGCCGTGCAAGATTCAGTACAGGTACAGGGTCAATAGATCTGTTTCATGCATTACGTTCACGCTGCGAAGCATTAGCTTTTGCGTGTTCATCTGCAGTCTGTGATCGTCTAAGTAATGCCACATCATTTGCATTACGCGTTCGCCCGACCTATATTTGCTCTTCTGGCTCGTGAAATTTTTCCTTCATATAAAAAAGAATAAATCAAATTAAAATCAAATTGCTACATTAATAGTGGTGTATCAGTATTTATACATGTTCGTATATGTGTGCATGGAAATATATATGACTGCATAAGTCAATGTATATAAAAATGTCATTAAATAATTCATTTTTAAATCGACGTGCTTCCATCTGTTAGAAAAGAATAAAACAATATGTTTACATACATGTAATTCAATTCAACAGTTCAAAACTTACCGTTTGTGTAAATGCGTTTGACAATTTAATTCAAATAAAGCCTGTAAACGATATGAAACACCGACGGCTCGCTAAAAAACTTAGAAAAGTACACCCACACATTATACATAGTACATTTGAACAATTCAAGACTCACCGTTTGTATGAATGCACTCAACAACATGTTTAAAAATATAAACACAAAGCAATAATTATCGCTGACAATTTGCTTTAATCGAAGCACGTCCAAATTGAAATGACCGGATGAATGACATAACAACATGCTTGCCTGTCAACACTGAAAAAGTTTCAATTTGACAGCAAAATCCCCATTAACACAATGATCCGCCATTTATTGAATTCATTTGTTAAAAAAATGTGATAAATGATTATCAATAATTATCGCTGACAATTTGCTTTAATCGAAGCGCGTCCAAAATGAAATGACCGCATGAATGACATAACAACATGCTTGCCTGTCAACACTGAAAAAAGTTTCATTTGACAGCAAAATCCCCATTAACAAAATGATCCGCCATTTATTGAATTCATTTGTTACAAAAAATGTGATAAATGAAGAACCGCTCCACCGATTTTGTGCAAACTTCACATAAACCATCTACTAAATAGTCCGAACAAAGCCTAAACATTTGGTTTGGATAGATGAGCCCGCTCTTGAGTTATAAAATTACAACGAAAAGTGGCATTGATTTTTATGAATATAGATAAGCTGTTTTGCAGCTTTGAGGCTTGGACTTCTCGATTAAAGTCTCTGAAATTGATTGTCCATGTCGTCGTGGATGGGCAGAACCAACTTATGACAGATCTTATTTCATTGGGCAATTAGGCGATTTTGTCGTCTTATCATGGGTGGTTCGATGTTACACAAAATGGGTAGCCAGTACTGTTGAGTTGTCTTGACACATCCACTAATTATCCGCATTGTCTGGTTCAAAACTTTTTCGATCTTTTTGCTGTGGGTGCTATTCATCCAGACAGATGAGCAATACTCAGCTACAGAATACACTAGGCTCAGTGCTGAGGTGCGGAGTGTGGAGGCGGATGCTTCTCAAGAGGTGCCAGTTAATTTCTGCAGAATATTATTTCTGGTTCTTAGTTTTGCTGCAAGGTTGTTTAGATGTTTCTTGTACGACAAGGTGCGATCCATTACGACTCCCAAATACTTGGGGAAGGGGTTGTGCCGGAGGAGAGTGCCATCAAGAAGAACATCAAGCGAGAGATTCGCCGCCCGATTGTTCAGATGGAAGACACTTGTTTCCGTCGTGCTGGAACTGGGTACGAGACGCCATTTCTTGAAATAGTTGCTCAGGGTTTTGAGGACAGCTGTTAAACTATTTTCAGTTTGCTGAACGTTATCGGATTTTAGTACTACTGCCAGATCGTCAGCATAAGAGAATTGTCTGGATTCTGTTTGAGGAATGTCGGAAATACATACATTAAAAAGAAGTGGGGCAAGAACTGAGCCTTGATTAACCTGCTGTTGCATTTGTTTGATCAAACGAGACAATTCCACTGCACAAAGGCAATATAAATTCGACCTTGAATTCAAATTAAACAGCTCTGTAGTTTTTTTTTTATTTACACAAAGCAAGCCAAGTCGTTTAGGGCGTTTGAAAATGGCAAAGGAGACTGGGATTCGTACTGGCGTTCATCCGATCCTCATTCAAACACATCGCGATCCAGCTACTAGACGAGGCTGCTAAAAGCACAGTCCGACATGAGTTTTCTTTTCTTGTGGTCTACATGGTTTTATTATCCTCAATTATCTGCTTGATATGTTTTAATCTCTGTGTTCCTCTATCTTTCCTTCGACTATTCCTTCTAATAACAATTTAAACAATCCCTGATGTCTCGAAACACGATACATCATACTGTCTCTTCTTTCGGTTAGATTTTTCGACTAACTTCTTTCCTAAACTGCCATTTAAAAATTACGATCAGTTTCAACTTTATCTGAAAAATTAATTTTTAACATTCTTCTACAGCACGACATTCCAAGTGCTTCAATTTCTCTTCTTATATGGTATTCCTAAAGTTTATGCATTAATCCCATAAACTGATATGCAGCATATATAGAGTTTTTATAAGATCTTTCCGAGTCCAAGATGTATATTTGTAACTAAATGATTTCTCTTTTTCGTGAAGGCTCTTTTTGATAGTGCTGCTCTGCCTTTAATATCGTTCCTACTTCAACCATCAGTTGTAATTTTACTTCATAGGTAGTAGAATTCATTTACTTCTCCTTACGGATTCATTTTTATATTTAATCTACTGATACTGATATAATTTTCGCTTCATTTCATTACTTTTGTCTTGCTCAGGTTTATAGTTTTTCTAAAATACTCCTCCAGTATTTTGTTCATAACGGGGTGTCCATTAACTGCGTGTGGTGAACTACAGGGAGCGGGCTCCGGCGAAATCTCGCAAAATCTCACAAGGAGGGGAGAGAGTCGACGGGAATCTCACGTCATTTTTCTAATCTCTTCAAGAACTGCAGAGTCTATAAGCGACGCGGATACAATCTTGAGGGGTGTGATCGCTGTAGGAAGCAGGAGAGCTAAAAATAAAGGTCTCAAGAACCATGAAGTCGGGCAGCAGGGCGGGATCCACTCAAGTTCTCACTACATCATACGAGAGAAAGGGGCCAACCAGATCTCACTACAGGCGGGGGGGGGGGGGGGTGAGGGGAAGAAGAAATAATGGACGCACCCTAAGCCTGATTACAGAATCAATACTGCTGCAGCGGCAAACTGAAGCTGCACCAGATTTTTTGCTTGCTTGACGATATGTTGGTAGTGAGTCTGAGGCACGGGCCGCGTGTGTTGCAGGTGAACCTGACGGACCCGTCCCAGCAATGCAGCGGGACCATCGTCGCTCAGGGGAGTTCGGACATCTCTTCTCTGCTGGCGGACTGTGAAGACTGTCAGCACACGCTGTGCGTCTCATTCGTGTGCTCCAGTGTGCTCTGAGTGAAACCAGTCGCCGTGCTGTATCGATTAGAGACATTAAAACCAAACTGTCTGCTTTAAAATGTCGTTTAACTTAACAAAACTATTTTTACCCTCCATTGTACTTAGATAGTTACTGGTGGCTAAAGGATTTATTCAGAGAATTATAGGGATATATAAGCTTTCATCAAGCGCTACAGCAAGCTAGGTCAGTTGCGACAGCAAAGGTAAAACAGTTGCAGTCAAAGGAATGTGAATACTCAGACAGCGGCGACCTGCAGAGCGCGTCACCCGAGTCAGCACTAGTGGGCAAATCACGACGTCATACAGCTGTGGATGACCGCGTCAATGGTTGGAGAGTAAGTCTCCCCACCAGTTACAAGGGGAAGTGGGGGGAGTAATGATCAAAACTGGACTGCACAGAGCACAGAGGGCCTGTTATTTTACTTATTTACTTATTTATAATCTTGTTTCATGGATCTCTGCTTAGGAATGGCCGTCTGGGATGTGAAATATGTCATGGTTAACACACATACATAGAATATTAGTCATTATCATAGTGAAAACTATTATATGTCTCGTAGGTTACAACTGGAAGTCTGAGGTGAGCCGGTTGTGAGGCAGCAGAAGATGGAAGCAGTCTACGCAGAAAGAAATAGCCAGCACCATCAGTAAAGTAGATGGGAGTGATCCATATTGGTAATTTAGAATGGGAATGATCCACATTAGCAAGTTAGATGGGGATGGTTGAAACCAATAGCAGTTCACGGAATTTAGTATTTGTAGTTCAAACCAGGTAAGAAAAAAGATGTGAAGTCCACGTCCTCGCCGACCACTAATGTCTTTATTATCAGGTGAAAACAAATCAAATTAAAAATCTCAGTTTACTTTATTTGACGTTTGGTTGTGGAAAAAATCTTCGACGCTGTTTACTTGCGAAGTTTTCCAGAGTTTTAAGACAGTACTCGATTCTGAATGCATACGAGAAATCTGCGCCTGGCGCCCTACGAATCACGGCACACCGCACAGCGACAATAGGTCTCGGTTTCCCTTCGTTATGGTCGACCTAGCAATATAGCGTCAGTGATCAATATTATTCTCGATCGGAGTTCGAAATGTAAACAATCATGGAAAATAAACGCAAAAATAACATTAATAACTTGGTAATCTCACGCATTGGATTGGGAAAATATCAGAATGAAAACTATGTTTTGTGTTAAGCACGAATAGAGCAATATTTCGAGGTACTTTTCCTGGTCGAACTTAAACACTGCTTGGCGATAGTGTTGCTATAATCATGAAATCCTAAAGTAATCTGCTGAAAAATTGTATATCCTTATACAAATAAGCGAAATAACATAATTACAGACTCTAGTTAAGTGTAATGTTAATTTGTTCTGTGTTCACCAGTTGACGTCGCGACTCGGCAATGCCGTTGGTCGACATTACTGGAAATCAGGAACTAAATTTGAAACTATCAAACAGGCCCGTAACTACCGCCGGGGCAGCCGGGGCACTGCCCCGGGGCCCACAAGCCCGAGGGTCACCAAACTGATGGTTAAAAAATTATTTTATTTTAATATCTAATCAAACATTATATCTAATACCCAGCACCCAGGTAAAAGTTAATAATAAAGAAAATCCATAAAAGTGCTAGAGGAAATATTTTTTGCGTGTCCATTTATATACTCAATACGCTTCACATGCAAAAGCAGCTCTAGAGCAGACAGCAGAATGTCGAATGTGTCATGTCGCGCCAAGTGCCCGCCGAGTGATGAGTCAAGTGCAGGCTGGCAGGTACAGTGAGCTAGTGCTATTCATTCGTTTGCTAACTGCTCATCAATACGAGGGTTTGCCTTTTAAGTTTTTACAATCGAACAATAGATGGCGTTAATGAGTTGTGGCACCACTGTATTTGTGAACAATGACGTTTGTTATTGTGAAGCCAGTGGCAATTTAGAAATTAATTGAGTGTGTTGTTGACAGTGAACGTTTTAAAAGAAGAAAGTTAGTGCAAAAAATGGAAATCACCCGTGAAGGCTTACGTGAAGGCTAGTATCGGACTGTCAGTGCAGTTGAGAGTCGTATAGTACAGATAGTACGCGTGTAGTTTATTAATTAGTCTCAGGGCTGGCGTTAGGGGTGGGGGGGGGGGGGGGAGTAAACGTGTCAAATGGTCGCCCATTTGGGAGGGGCCCTAACCGACGAATCGGCCAAGGGCCCCCAACTGGTTATGTGACTGCTAAGATCTCTTACCCCGCCCCAGAATCCTAGCGCCGGCCCTGTTTAGTCTTACTTTGCTCGTGTTGAGATAATAGTTTATATTATGAAACGAATTCGGCACCAGCCAAGTGGAAATAAAAAACGACACTCTAAAAAGAAGAAACTTGGAGGCAGCGAAAAGTTCGAAGAAGTTGTCAACATGGCTGGACAGTGGAAACCACTCGACAGGGAATGGTGATAAGAAAGGTATGTATGGTTTGCTTTATTCAGTGTGATGTGTAATTCATGTAAAAATAGTAGTCAAAACCTTAAATATTCGAACGTGTATAATTCAAATGTTTCTGTCGGTCCCTTGACATTCCTATAAAACACAATCATTGGTGGATTAAGCAATCAAGAGGCACCAGGTGCAATTAAATTCCTCCAAAATTGTTTCAGTACTTCTATAGTGTGTGTTGATTTAGCTCCGGTGGGCTCCGGCACATTCAAGCCCTGCCTATATACGTATATATATACTAAATGTGTGTGCCTTTATACATATAGCTCTAAACTATAAGAGGAAAAATATATATATTTTTCTCTCTTTGACCTTTCCGATATTTTTAAAATAAAATTTTACAGATTTCCTGACACACAGTTTGTTTTTAGGGCCGGAGAAAACAACGAGCCAAACTTTGTAAGGCACTTCGGAAGAAAATGAAATTGAAGTGGATTCTCCTGATATAAACACTTCACAGAACTTAAGTGCAGATACGTCGAAGTTGAAACAATGACAACAAATCGAATCAACAAAATTCTTTAGGCGAAACAGTTGTGTTAGACCGAACCAATGATACACCAAGTTGTTTGAAAGATCTACGTAGATTCTGCCTATTCCGATGTCTTTCCTGCTTTAATAGAAAATCGAGAAAAGAAACGTAGGCAGTTGGTCCATACAATCTGACGGACCATTTCCCAATGATATCAATGAACAAGGCTGATCTTTTTCAAATAACTATTATAGTACAAACACGAAGTCATGGTTGAAGCTTAAAATATGTTGGTTATGTTTACTCAAAAAAATTAGATTGAGTCTATTGCCAATTGGAAGCACTTGAATATAGCAACCGGAGTTCGAGGTTGGAAGCATATTTCAGAACTTATTTCAGTTCATGAAGCATCCAAAAGTCACTCACAGTCTTGTGTAGTTTATGGGCAGTGTCGGAAACATGGTACTTTCGAAGACGTTTTTCGACAAAAATTTGTAGAATGAAAGAAGATCCTGGCGAAAAGTTCTCGAAAGAATCCTAAATGTGACCTCAACACTTGCAACATATAATCTCGCATTTCGTGGATCTAGTGAAAAGTTAGAACCTAGCAACAAAGGAAACTTCCTCTTGATAGTTCAGCTCTTGTCAAAACATGACCCAGTACTGCAAGAATTGATTCAGCGTTCGCAAGGGACTGTGAAATACCTCAGTCCTAAAATTCAGAATGAACTTATAAACCTATTAACCTTAGAAATCAAAAATGAAAAGACTTCAAAAGCACTTGTTTTTTTTAATTTATTTTGTATACCACTCAGCACATTGCTAAAGTTGATCAGTTAAGGGAAGTTTAAAGGTATTCAAAAAGGCACAGGTTTCGAATTTGAAGAGATGTTTCAGAGAACAATTCAGCAAATGGAAGGAAGGCTCAGGTACAGTAGAGTCAAGGTGGGAAGAGTTCAAGGAGATAATAAGAAAGGGGGAAGAAAAATTTATTCCAAAGCAGAAAATAAAGAGAAGTAGAGAACTTATGTACTAATGTACTATAATAGGGAAGTGAGGTGGTTGAAGAGGTTGGTAAGAAAAGAACATAACAGAGTTAAGAGACAGCAGGGTAGTAGGGAATATTTAAAACAACTAAACAAGGACTTAATAACAGCAAAGAAAATGGCTAAAGATGGGTATATGAAGAGTATTGTCAGTGCAGGAGGACCATTGACTGATCACAGATGCATCTAGAAATATCTATGGCTATATCAGGAAACTGACGGGAAGGGGGAGTGTAGGGACACTTATAGATAAGGATGGAGAAAAAGTTACTGACGATTTGAAAAAGGCAGAGATTTTAAGTAACTGGTTAAGTGAAAGCAATAGGGACAATGAATCAGAAACAGGAGGGTCCAATTCGGAGAACGAGCTTAACAACACAATTAGAAATGACGATAGTAAAAAAATTTGTATCCATCCTGAGGAAATCATGAAGGAAATAAGAAAGCTGAAAAAAAAAAATAAAGGGGTTGGTGACGATAATATTACAACAGATATCTTAAAGATAGCCGGATGTGACATTGTACCTTATCTTGAAATATTATTTAAATTGAGTCTAGACACTTGCTGCTTACCACAGGACTGGTAAAGTGCAATAGTAGTACCGGTACATAAGGGAGGGGTGAGAAATAGAGTAGAGAATTACAGGCCAATCAGTTTGACATCAGTGGTAGGTAAATTAATGGAAAGATTGATATGCAACCACATCAGAAATATGTGTGAGGAACATAAGTGGTTTTCATGCAGGCAACATGGTTTCAGGCAAGGATATTCATGAGAATCTCAGGTGGTGGGATATATGCAAGATATTTCAGATGAAATGGACAAGGGAGGCCAAATTGATAGTGTAGCACTAGTTCTGTCCTAAGGCGTTTGACAGAGTAAGTCATAAAATGGTAGTAAGTAAGGTAAAAACCATTGGAGTGGATAAGAAAGTAATTTGCGGGGTAGAAGAATTTTTAAAATGTAGAAAACAGAAAGTTAGGGTAGGAAATGTAGTATCAAAAGAAGTGGAAGTAAAAATGGGTGTGCCACAGGGTAGTGTATTGGGACCATTGCAATTCATTATTCTAAAGAATAATTGTGTTGATTGTTTACTATCTGAAATTAGATTGTTTGCAGATAACATAATGCTGTATAAACGAATCAAAACGATAGAGGATTGTAAACAGTTGCAGGGTGATCTGGACAGGATATCTAATTGGGTTGGTAAACATGGAATGAAGATAAATGCAAAGAAGAGTCAGCTAATTAGATACACAAATAAAAAACAAAAGGTTAATTATGAATATAAGGTGGGGAAAAATTGCCTGCTGAAGACTTGAAATATAAATATCTTGGAATTACTTTTGATAACAAACTTAACTGGGCAGGACACATAGGACAGGTGGTAGGAAAAGGTTTCAAAATTCTGCACTTGTTGGAGAGAGTGATGAGGGGATGTACGAGAGAAGTCAAGGAATTAGGTTACAAAACTTTGGTCAGACCATTGCTCGAATATGGTAGTGTAGTATGGGACCCTCATTTTAGGTATCAAATACAGGAGTTGGAGAGGGTGCAAAAAAGGGCTGCTAGATTTGTTTCTGGAAATTATCGCAGAATGCAATCAGTGACGGATACGATAAAGGAGCTGGAATGGGATTCATTGCAAGACAAGAGGAGGATGAGGAGGGTCATGGGAGTGTACAGGGCATATACTGGCGATGAGGCATGGAAAGATATTGCAATAGGTATGAAAGTAGTGCATGGAAGGGAAAAGATGACCATGACCACAAGCTGGCACTCGATTTCAGGTACAAGGGTGTGGGAAGATTCTCTTTTTTAGGTAAGGGGGTCAGGGATTGGAATGAGTTACCAAGAGAAATGATGAATAATTTACCGAAAACTTTGAAAGAATTTAAAAATAAAATTTGTATAGGGCAAATGTGGGTAGGTGCAGGATAGGGGGAAGATGGGTGTGTAGGGAAATTGCCACCGGAGCCTATGCTCCATTGCAATTAAATTAAATTAAAAAGTTAATGATAAGAGGGGACCATATCAAAATATGTGAAAATTTTGTATCCTTTAGAGAAGTAAAAGATCAGTCTGCCCAAGGTCGTCCAGCAGAAATACTTACTTCATTGGAAGAGAAAAACTTGGAAATGATCAAATGTGGAGAAGGCTACGACGGGGCTGCAGTCATGAGTGGCATACAGAGCAGTGCAGCAGCGTATTAAAGAAAAAGCCCCACAAGGATACACAGTGCACTGAGCTGCACATAACCCTAATTTAGTAATAAAGGATGCTGTGGAAGGAAACAGAGTGGTCTGGAAGTTTTTTGAAACCATTCAAAGTGCTTTTTTGATCATATTTTTTCTACGCTGACAAGATTTGAAGTCATTGTACGAAATCGAAGCTTGAACTGATTCACCGAATTCGAAAATAACACTGAAAACTCTTAATTCAACTCACTGGACTGGTAGGCATGAGGCAGTGTATGCACTGAAACACAGGTTCTGTGAAGTGTTGAATAGCCTTACCCACCTGATTGATTTCGAGGAAAAACAAGGAAAGAAATTAAGCACAGCAGGTAAAGAACAAATTTTAAAAATTTTAATTTTGTATTGCTTTTTGTTGTGCAGTGTGAAGTTATAGAGCCTCTCAATCTCGTATCAAAATTCTTAAAATCTGAAAGAATCTACCTGTTGTATGCATATGGAATAATGCGTAATTTATTGCTAAGGATAACCAAAATATGTGGAATATACAGTGAATTTCGCCAGAACAAAATGATGAAAACACTTTGATGAATTGAGTGAAGACGAAAGATTAATAAACCCATAATCTTTTTTCCAAGTCACTGTGTTCTATTCAATGATAGACACACTTTGTACTCAACTTGATCACCGTTTTGAAGGGACAAAAGCTCTTCTTGACACTTATCAATTAATAAAATCTGATTTTTTAGCCAATGCAAGTGAAAGTGATATTCACTAAAAAGCAGTTTATTTCGTTAATAAGTTTACAAATGATGCGAGTCCAGCCTTTCCTTCACAATTATCTTCAGTGAAAAATTCGTTTCAAAACAAACTTGAAAAATGAAACGTGTTAAGGAATTTGCTAATTATATAATAGTCGACCACAGTTCTCTTTCATCAAGCAATCCAGATATTTGCACAGCGTGCATTATGTATTTGTATTTTTATGTATCTGAGGCTGAACGGTCCCTTTCTAAGCTTAAATTGATTAAAAATTACTTGAGAAGTACAATGGCTCAAGAAAGACCCAGGTTTGCTTTCTATTGAGAATGCTGTCTCTAAGGACCTCGCTGTTAGAGACGTTAAGAAGTTAGAGAAGAGATATATTGAGAATGATCGAGCTCAACAAGTCAACTTTGACAAAGTAATTGATGAATTCGCTTCTTTGAAAGTTAGGAAACAAATGTTTAAGAAACAATCAAATATAGCTAATCCTTAATCTTTTCGGTTGCTGGACTTGTGCTTTAGTGACCTTGATGTCTTGATTGACAAGGCATCCGCATTTGTTGAACAGGACAAGTATCACCCTGCATTAGCTGCGCTACTAAAATTTCAGACAAATCTGAAATCAAGTGATGCCCCTATTTATGTATATAGAAGTGCTGACTTTGCTGCATTGAATAAATATTTCACTGGTATCAACTGGATAAATCTATATGAACTGGACAATATTGATGATAAAGTAAAATGGTTAAACGAGATTGTTCACAGTGGTATTAATCAGTTTGTTCCGGTGAACTATCAAAAAAATGCGAATTATCCATGTTGGTTTTCTAAAGAACTGATATGTAAAATAAAACAGAAGAAAATCGCTCATAGAAATTACAAGAAGAGAAGAACCAGCAGTAATTACATCGCATTTAGTAATTTACGATCAGAATGCAAAAATCTAAGTACAGCTTGTTATAATAATTATATTGATAAAATTGAATATGATCTGAAAACTGACACCAAAAAATTCTGGAGTTTTATTAAGAACTAGCTGTGCCCGCGACTTTGTCCGCGTGGAATAGTTATTTTGGGCATCATATTTATTTTTGCAAACAACCTCCTCAGCTTTATAAATTATAGCAGTTACCCACGACTTTGTCCGCGTCAGTTTCTGTTATTAGTTTAGACAATTTTTTGCAAATTTAGTTTTTAAGTTTTTAAAAGAACATAATTATTTTAAAGTACTTCTGCGTAAATAATATTTTTAGTTTTATTTTCTTGTGGCAGAAGAACATATTGGTTTTCTCCGCAACCCGATCTTGACAACGCGACATATAGTTGGCCGTGTGAAAAGCAGTCTTGACGTAAATCGATTCCTACGTTTTAAATGTTTGCCCCTGTGATTTATTAATTGTAACGGCGAAAGATAGCTTAACGGGAAATTGAATTCTTTTAAAATTAAAAGGTAAATCATTTGGAATCATTGGGATGCGAGGTATAAGCACTGTTTGACCAACTGCTGGACCAGTCAAAACTATTGCAACGATCACGTTATTGCGTAGAAATTTAATTTGAAGTCGGGTTCCGTTACATAAATTTGGTGGTTTGAGATTTCTAAGTAAAATTATTGGGGCACCTATTTTTAACTTGATGGAATATGGGGGAAGGCCACTTGGGTTCAAAGAATTAAGAAACTCTTGTGGGTAATGTACCGCATCTTCTTGATCCATTACGTTATCAATAGATGTGTAGGTAACTATGTCTCCTGGAGGTTTACTTAAAATTAGGTCGTTAATTTCGTCCACGCTACTGTTTCTCGCCGCCAATATTGCCCTTTGACACATCCATTGATGATCTTTATTTTCTATTTCGCTGATTTCAGGGTAAACTTTCGATATTAAGTCCTCAATGTTACTTACTCTTTCTCCTAAATCGCGATCAATTTCAATTTTATTTTCAAAATGAGGTACTTTCCCGTCTCCTATTAAAAGTAACTTTGAAGGAAAAGTTATACTACCTCCCCCAAAATGTGCTCTCATATTTGTAGTTAATTTTAAAATGTTAACAAACTTCCATAATGGGGAAATACAACCGTTCAGAAGAGAGCCGACCGCGCGTAATATCTTCTAAGATGTTCATTGAAATTAAGTGATGCCAAAGACAATTTTGTTCACAATTAAATACTCTTAACCAACAACACATTTATTTTGATAAAGATTAATATTATTATGTTGATACAACTCTAACAAATAATTGGTAATAATGCATTAATTTCGACCAAATTTGATTACCATAAAAACGGTTCTAGTGAGTTAATCTTAAAAGATAGACATATACTGTCGCGGACATTTTTTTTAGATCATTTCAAGAGGAATAATCCCTTCATACATATTTTTTTGGTATCTTGAACCGTTTTCGCAGCGCACGCAACAGAAGCCCTCAAAGATGAATAATTTTCCCCGTTTTTTCCACATTTTCCATTGTTTCTTCGCTCCTATTAGTCGCAGCGTGATGTTATATAGCTTAAAGCCTTCCTCGATAAATGGTCTATTCAACACAAAAAGAATTTTTCAATTCGAACCAGTAGTTCCTGAGATTAGCGCGTTCAAACAAACAAACAAACAAACAAACAAACAAACTCTTCAGCTTTATAATATTAGTATAGATAAGCGACGACACAGTGATGTTGACATTCCCTCAACCATGACCTGGAACAGCACAACTGTGAGTAATGGTGCTGATGTCAACAACTTATTTGCATCAGACTTCAAGAGAATATACAAAGAACCATCAGAACTTCTAAATGCTGATACTATGCATGACAGTAGCAGTAAATATCCAGATGTGAACCTCTCTAAATTTGAAGTTCACTTTGATGATGTATTTCATGAGCTTACACGACTGAACATAAATAAGGGTGCTGGACCCGACCAGATACCTAACATCTTATTAAGAAATTGTGCTGCTGGACTCTGTGAGCCAATCACTCACATCTTCAATAAGTCTCTTGAAACAGGAAGTTTTCCCTCAACGTGGAAAATAGGATATATTAAACCCATACATAAATCAGGTGCAAAATCCGACATCAGCAAATATAGGCCAATTTGCATTCAATCCTCACTGGCAAAGCTTCTAGAGAAAATTGTCCTGCCACAGCTTACTTTTGCATTTAAAAATGTCGTAACCTCAAGACAGCATGGATTCTTTGGCAGAAGATCTACAACAACTAATCTCTACTTGTATGTTAACTTCATACTTAATGCTTTGAATAAAGGTCAGGATGTGCACTCTATATATACCGATTTTAGCAAGGCCTTTGACATGGTGAACCATGATATTCTGTTAAATAAATTAAGTCGTTATGGTATAAGATCCAAGGCCTTGGATTGGCTTCGCTCTTACTTATCCGACAGACATCTACAAGTGCGAATTAATGGCCATTTGTCGAATCAGTACACCGTTATGTCTGGTGTGCCACAAGGTTCCCATCTAGGACCTATTCTATTCAGCATCTTCATAAATGACATTGGTGAAAAGTTTATGTCTGATTATTTGCTCTATGCTGATGATATGAAGACCTTCAGAGCTATTTACAGTGCTCATGACATTGATATATTACAACAAGATATCTCCGAGTTAGAGGTATGGTGTCAGTTAAATAAGTTACACTTTAAATATAGAAAAATGTGCTGTCATGATGTTTTCTCGACGTCTCAACCAGCTACCTGTTAATTACTCTATATGTGGTCAAAACGTGGGAACAGTCAATTCAGTTAAAGACTTGGGAGTGATAATCGATGACAGGCTTACCTTCTCAGAGCACATTAATTACATAACTCAGCGAGCATTTCGTGTCCTGGGTTTCATATGTAGAGCTGGTAAAGAATTCAAAAACATTAATACATTGTTTCTACCTTTCTCTGCCTATGTCAAACCGTTACTTGATTATGGTAGTATTGTATGGTCACCCTTTACAGACCAGCAAATTAGCCGTGTCGAAAAAGTTTAACGCAAGTTTTGTAAGTTTCTGTTACACTATTTTCATCGTGAAAACATGGAAGATGTGTGTGATGTATATCAACATTATAAAATTAACAGCTTGCAAAGTCAGAGGCAGTTGACTGACCTATGCTCTTCTACAAAGTCATCAATGGACTTATTGATTCACCAGATATACTCGAACAATTCCAATTTAATTGCTCTAGGGTAGACCTACGAACAAGACGACTGCTGGATGCTGTCAAACCCAACAAAAATTATGTTGCTTCTGGGCCGTACCAAAGGATAGTAAACCTGGTTAACCTATATGCAACCAATGTCAACTTCTTTGGAGGTTCTTATACTGGACTGATCTCCAACATTAAAAGACTTTTGTGAATCACTTATTAATTATGTAGCTTGTATGTTGATGATAAATTTTATTTCAATATGTATAAAGCCGATTGGCGTTTAAATAAATAAATAAATAAAATTTTAATAAACATACACTCTTTTTTATAAATTGTACTTTTGTAAGTACTTTGCTTTTGCATTGTTCACCTTATCCTTTTTACAACCATAAGTACTGAATATTTAGTTTCCAAAATCTGTATCATAAAAATAATGCATTTAAAAAATTGTTAAGTGTATAAGCTAAATAAATACTTGAATATTTGGCTTAGTGAACCTTTTGTAGCTAGTTTTGATACCATTGCATGGACCAATAGATAAATACAAATTTTTGTCCAATTGCAATAAATCCCCATGCATGCAAAAATAAATAAATATTTAGGGGCCTCACTATAAAGCCTTGCCCCGGGGCCTCCAAGTTTATAGTTTATAGTTACGGCCCTGTTCGTGTTAAATATGTGTATGCCCACGAAAATAAGCTGGTACAGGAATTTATAGAGACAATAACAATAACATAGATTCATGAAAAGTGTAGAAGCTATCAAATGCAATAAATGATTTGTTTCTACTAAATGCAATGAAATTTTCCAGCATTATAGGATTTTATCGACAAAAAATAAACTTAAGGATTCTAGATATTCTGTGCTTATGGCATTACTTTTTTTCCTTATGGCTTTAGGTCATTGTAGGGGGATGGGACTGGGGGACAAAGAACGGCAAACAATTCAGCCATGGCCCTTTTTGAAGGACACATCCTGGCATTAACCTGGAGTAATTTATGGAAAAAATGGAAAAAACCAAACTTTGATGCCCAGATTGGGTTTTCAACTGGAGTCCTTCCAAATGTGAGGCCAGAGCATTACAAGCCTTCACACCTTGTCAACATCGAGGTTATTAGAGGCAGAAAAGGACTGGTGGCAAGGAAAGGAAAGGAATTCAGTTATGACATTTGCCTGGCGAGATTTGGGGAAAACATTGAAAACCCAAATCTCAATGGCCAGAAGGGGATTCAAACCTGTTCCCTCCGAAGTGTGAAGTCAAAGTGTTACTGCTCACCCACCATACTTGGTGAGATTCTTCTGAGTCAATAAAGTAAATGTTTTCTCTCCCTCTTAACCATGACTATCTGGATACATGATAAAGTAAATTAATCTGCAACGAGAGATGTGATTTAAATTAATTACTTAGCTATATTTGCACCTAAAAAACATAAAACTCCAATGTTCATTTTTATCAGCAACAGGTAAATTATTCATCACTGAAAAATGATGTTAGGCAGAATAATCTAAATTTAACACTGTGGTGGTTTTGGAGTGACTATATTAATATCTCCCAACAAAATTAAGACTTCTCGCGCACATGGTGCACCCCGTTTGGATGGAAAAGACTCTGGTGACTGAAAGATTCCCAGTATAGCTTTCTCTTTAATAACAAGGAAGTACCTTACCCATGAGGAGCAGATTCCATTTCTGAAGTCTCTTGTTCAGCATCTTCCAGAATATTCTAAAAAATAAAAGGGGAAATAATTTTAAATACAACAATATATGTACATAAAATCATCCATGCAGGAAGTGACAACACCAACACATATATGCAAAGTTATTTTTTTAAAAAATACTGACCATTATGTCTCGTATGTCAAACCAAACATAAATGCAAGCAAATAATTGTTTTGTGGGTTGTTTCTGACTTGTAACTAAACAAATGCTTTTGATGGCATAAGCGTTTTGCCTTTATTCAAGGCATCATCAGTGCCCTAGAAAAAAAATATATATATATATATATATATATATACAATGCTGTTGTTTGATTTTTGTACAGTTTTCTGAAAATATTAAGTAGGTACTTACAGTTTTTATATATGCGAATAAAGGCGAAACGCGTATGCCATCAAAAGCATTTGTTTAGTTGCAAGTCAGAAGCAACCCACAAAACAGTTATCATAGCAACGAAGGACTTGGGCCGAAAAAATCACCAACATGTTACAAGCAAACATCAAATACTCAACTGCCAAACAGTTTGTAAATTAAAACTTAAGTTAGTTTCAAATATCATCTAAACATATGGGTCTAACAAAAGGAAAATAATTCTATAAAGGGCTACAAGAAAGCTCTTACTGATTGCTGATATAGCCTTTCTGATTTATTAAAGACACTGCAAAATTACTATATGTATTTTAAGAATGAACTTTTTTGTATTACATATAAACAAACATACTAAATAATATAAATATGTTAATTTTTTCAGTGTTTCCCATGTCATTCAATAAAGAAACTTCTAACAGCGTTTATGAAGAAATGGTATTGCATTCATCTGAAGTGATATTGTGGAACCATGGAAAGCCATAATCTGTGTGGCAGGGCCTAGCATAGACAGCAAGCCATACTCGCCAATTGCCTAAACATTACTGCTCACTCAGCATGCTCATTCCATTTTTTGGAAATTTATATACCAAATACGTCAAAGTTAATTTGGATAAATGGAACAAAATACAATTTACAACTACTGAGTGTTCTTTTTTTTTTTTGCCTCGAGCTTTGTTGGCTTGTTGATACCACTGGGACTGAGAAAGGATTGAAAATAATGAATGCGAAGGAACTTAGCCATGCAAATTTGAAGGAATCAGCATGACAATAACCTGAAGTAATTTTTAAAAACTATGGAAAACTGTAATCTGGATGGTGTGGCCAAAATCAGACCATGATTCAAACACACATCCTACCACATGACAGGCTTGAGTGTTAACCTTCCCACAGTCAAAGTAAGATTCCTCAAAGGAGAAGGTCTGTTCTGTAAAATATCCAGTCTGCAGCAGGAATCAAAAAACAAAAGTTCAATTTTTTAAGAATGCAAAAACTACTAATAAACTGCTATTCAAAATAAATATACAAATCATTTTTTTTAATTGTTTTACTTTAGAAAGGGTACAAGCATCAACAGCATAAATGCTTTAGTTTATTAGTAAATGTATATATCAAACTGAAAAAATAGTACAATGTTTTTCCTATCATAGAAGTGCAATAGTTGTGATCGCTATTTCTTAATAAGCCTTGAATCATAAAAGCAACTACCGATTTAAAAAAAAGTATTTATATTTAATGGGAGACAATCTTACAATGTTTCTACACAACAGCCAATACTGCAGCACATTACCAAAAACAAATTAGATGTCAAAGAAAAAACTAAGTAGTTTTTAATATGATCCCTGAAATTACTATTACCCAATTTCCTAATTTTTTTATATTAAAGAAAATTATATTGTTTCTATACTAATTAATGCAACATGCCATGCTCTTCACCACATTTATGAAACAGCACACAAACAGACTTTACAGATGGTTTTCCTGCTAGCCTCATGAAGAACACTTCCATTAAATCAACAATAGCAGTTCAGTAGATTCAATCACATACACAACATATTTAAATTTTAAGAATTATTATTATTATTATTTTGTAACATACTCCGAGCACTTGTCTTACCTCAGAGATATTTCCACATTCAATGATGTAAAATACTTATAACTGCACAAAATATTAAACATGCCATAGAACAATATGAGAATTCAATTTTTACCGACATTTAAATTAAACTTCAGGGAGAGACTACAAGTGGGAGTATTAGGAGAAGTTAACAAGGAAAAAATTGTGGTGGTTTTGTCGTATTATGAGGATGGAGGAAGGGAGGATACCGAAAGTAGCACAGCTGAACAGCAGAAAGGGTAGGAGACCAGTTGGAAGAACTTGGGCTAGATGGATGGACCAAGTGAAGAAAGATGCAGAGTCTAAGGTCGTTATTTGGATAAAAGTGATGGAGGAAAAAAATCTTGGAATAACCGCCAGACTTGCAAGAGGATGTGCAGGATAACCCACAAAATCAGAAACGTCTAATAATGATGATGATGATAATGATAGAAGAGAAGAAACCTGTTGGTAAAGAAGTGTCATTCATGTAGAAAAGACTGTAAAAGCTAGAGTATGGATATCAAACAAGCTCAAGAAACTTTGTGAAGTTGAAAAAATAGAGCAACTGTGACCTTCACAAAAATACAAGAAGCAGTGTTGAACCACAGCATCAAATATGGTTCTATTAAAGTGGAAATAGATCAGTTCATGACCAGCATCTAATTAATTCTAACAAATTCTCACAGACTATGAACTATTCCACAAGGCAAAAATAATTACTACATAGTAGTTCACAAAAAGTATTTTCAGTTACTAAATTTTTAAGCAAAAGCATAGTAAGGATTGTAATATGGAGAATATTTGTTAATATTGGAACCATGCAGATATGTGCAGCTAACAGTATATATATATATATATATATATATATATATATATATATATATATGCCACTTCCCACTGAGAGAGTTCAAGCAGAGTGGTGGCTACAGCAAATACTCTAGTACCCAACTGCAAAGTCATTACCAAGAACAATGCGAACATCCTAGACAAGTTTTAAAAGAAATCATTTGAACATGATTTTAGCAATGTATTCACAGAGCTGAATAGATAAGTGTGGTGATGATAAAACAAGAGTTTAGACGATAGAAGCCACTAAGCTGGCATATAGCACTAATTACTAAACAAAGGAACAATTCTCACAGCACTTTCAGTTAGTTACCACTCTATCAATTTTTTAGTTCATGAAGTTTGTATATCTTGGAATTTCAGAAATTTTAATTATCTGTTGGTACATCTGACTAAAGTATAAGTAAACTTCAAGTGATGGGAACAAGTAGAAATAAAATGGTATGGTAATACTAAAATTAATATGAATGAATTAAACAAATGATTTAAAGAGAAACTAATTTGGTTATTTTTGAAACAGCTTGGCAGTGAATATTATCAAGAATATGCAATGAGAAACAATGTGAGGCTAAAGGCAGAGAGTGATATTTTATGGAAAATTGCACTGGTTGTTTGACAACTATTTTATTATACACAGCTGGCATAGTAGCAGACTACACATTCAGGAGAGAATATTGCTGGCTCAATTGAATGGCACCCAAAAAGACATGTTATCATTCGTGTCACTTGTAATTTGCAGACAAAACTCTACTTTGGAGGAAAAACAACAAGAAAATCGGGTTTTATCTAGATCACGATACCGCTTCAACGACTTACCGCCTCTCAATTATAAACACTTCGGGATGGAGAGAGTATGATGTTACTACGTTACTGAATGTGAGGTATACGTTCCGCACGCAGCTCTAAATGTCTATAACGGGGCCTTCCATGGAAAGTATGGGTTTTTTTCGGATGGGTAAAAAAAAAAGCTGTGTCATTCGTACGGTATCCATCTTAAGCAGTCAGCAATACTTTCGCTAATAAATGGCTGTTAGACTCAATTCTTATTAGCGTTGTTATTACTAAAAATTGGGATGGAACATATGCTTCGATAAGAATCACCACACACCTAATTTTTCCTAAACGAATTTCAACTTTAAATTTGTTAAGTGTTTATGGTAACTGGTTTAGCAAATCCCTGGATAATTTATTTTGATGCCTGACACCTACCTTCAGCAAGAGAGATAAAATTTTAACTTTCAGAAAAAAAAGAAACATTTTGTGCAAACTTCATAAATCAATTTAAAATTAAAAATCATAAAGAGCATCGGTAAACGATTGGAGAAACTATATTAAAATAAATTAAGATAAAATAATTAAGAAGAAAAGGCAAAAAAAAAAAGGATATTTCCAGCGGAGCATGCACTCAATTATAATTGAATTAAATACTGAATTTCGCTTCTACAGATATTGAATGTTAATGTTACAAACATCTTTGCAATGAGTACTAGTTTGCTAAAAGTATGGTTGGTATCGCTAAGTTTTTATTGTTTGAAGAATCTGTCCACAAGTGCTTGTGTGGTCACTGAACCTAGATTGTTCTTATTAATTGTGTTTTGAATTCAAATATTATGGTAAGTGTATCAAATTTATTTATCATTTGTAATTTTAAGATTGAAATTTTTGTCTTCCATTAATCGGTATTGAGATAATGGCGCATCAGTCACAGTTTCACTTTTTAAACAGTTAAGAGATCAGCAATTGTTTGGAGCAAATACCCATAGTAAATTTGGGAGAGAATTAGAAAATTATATTGATCAGATATAGAGTACTGCTTCCTTTCACATCACGAACGGTGAATTCCAAGTTAGATGTTTAGATCGATAGCAGCCATATTGGCGGAGATTCTGATTAGATATGCAATTCACACTGGACTGGAATTGAAACTGTATTTCTTGGCACATAATATGGATATTAGCATTTATTTTAATTTTGAGTTTCGTTTCATGCGCGACATATTAATGAAGTCACCATTTCAAGCATCTTAATTTAGCAGACTATACCAGAATTGTTAGTTCTTTTCTGGGCATAGCTTGAGGTACAAGAATTTATGTAAGTTAACTAATTTAATATATGTTTTATTACTGAGTGCCATGTTTCCAACGTCATTACTCCAGTTGCATGTAAGTAGTAATGTAGTTTCAGCAGTATTGTGATCTGTAACAGTGTGATTATTAGATTTAGCTATAACTGTTTATCATAATTTTGTGTCCAGAAATGTGGAAACATAACTTGAACTTGCTGGTCTATATTAGAGTCAGAACTTCTTCTGCAATGTGCTGTTGACCGTTTCGTGTATATATTGCATGAAATGGAATGGAAAGTTCGGAATAATTAACACGAAATGTGGTACTATTTTTACATATCGCCAGCACAAAATTACACTGTAATCGGCGCTTGTTAAAGTCTTTAACAAAGGGCTAGCGATGACAGTTTAAACATCTTCACAGTTTTATGAATAAATTCTTTTCAATGAAGTATAATTGTAGTTACCTACTCTATTGATTATACTACGAAGAGTGTATGGAGTGTTGACTGATACAGTAAATGTGTAGTGTTGTATTATTACCCATTATATCTGGAATTCAGATCTCAAAAGGTACTTTCTCTTCCAGATTCCCTGGGAATATTAGGGAATTATGATTGCTAAGATTTCTGATATCTAATTTCTATAGAATTTTGAGGCATGTAGCATCCATAAAATCCAGGAAATTGAGTTACATAATTTGGTATTTTGTATTTGTATTTGTATTTATTGGTCCCTTAGCATCATACATAGTACAAAGTACAAATGATATGGGATAAGTCAAAAATAGTCTGTACGCAGACAGACAGTACATTCTCTCTCTCACTCTCTCTCTCTCTCACACGCACACACACACTCATGGGCATTTTATCAATGCTGTGATCATTCGTAAGATAGCTGTACAAGTTTAATAAAGACACAAAATTTATAATTACAAATAACACATGATTTTAAGTCTATCATTAGGTTTGAAAATACTCATCAGTACTGTAGAAGCAGTGGCCGAGCATGTACTCCTTCAGTCCTGAAGTGAATTTTGAATTTTCTTTTACTGATTTGATACTATGTGGTAGGTTATTAAACAATCTTATTCCTGTATGTAATGGTCCTTTCTGACATAGGGTAGTATTTGTTTGTGGTACATGTAAATCTAATGTCTGTCTAGTATTATATGTGTGCACATCATTGTTTGTTTGTAATGTATACCCAGAAGCTTCAGTATTTTTTTTAATGAATGTTATAGTTTCCAGCATATATATACAGGGCAGTGGTAGAATTTGCATCTTTCTAAATAAAAGTCTACATGAGGTTCTACTCTGTACACCATTCATAATCCTAATAATTTTTTTTCTGCATTTTGAAACATTTGATACTTGGTAGGGAATTTCCCCAAAATATAACACCGTACCTTAATAATGAGTGCACATACGCAAATAAATATTCTTAATTGTTTCATTTGATATGCAGCCAACTAATATTCTCATCATGTAGCAAATGGTATTTAATTTTTTACAAAGGTGATCAACATGTATATTCCATTTTAAATTATCTTGTATCCATATTCCCAGAAATTTTGTTTTTCCTATATTTTTCAGTAGTTCATCACAGAGTTTTATTGTAGGTACAGGGGTATCTAAATTAGTTTTGGTCCTGAAGTGTATGGCATGTGTTTTTTCTGTGTTTATTATTAGTTTGTTTTGAGAAAACCAGTTTGCTAAGTTTTTAGAACAGTGTTCAATGTTTTTCACTAATTTTTCCTTATTACAGTCTTTTATTAATACGTTGGTGTCATCTGCATATTTAATATACTTCTGGCAGGTACTTGTAGTTTCTAGATCATTTATATAGACTAAGAACAGTAAAGGCCCAAGAATTGATCCTTGCGGCACTCCATATTTCATGTGTTTGCAATCTGAGCGCACATAGTTTACACTGTTGTTAGTCTTAAAACTACATTCAACAATCTGTTTCCGATTATAAAGGTATGACTTTATCCAATTTTTTGCTACTCCTCTAACTCCTAAATGTTCTAATTTTGTGAGCAGGATATTATGGTCAATTACATCAAATGCCTTTGAGAGATCCAAACATATTCCAGACACATGTCCTTTTTCATCAAGTGTCTGTAAGATTTCTGTATAAAATGAAAAAATTGCAGTTTCAGTTTGATTTATTCTTCCTAAATCCATGTTGAGTATTTGATAATAGTTTATTATTTTCTAAAAAGTTTACAAGTCTTTTGTGAAATAGTTTTTCTAAGATTTTGGAGAAACATGAGAGGTTCGACACCGGGCGATAGTTTGACACGTTTTCTTTTTCGCCTTTTTTGAATAGGGGTTTAACTTTTGCTGTTTTAAGCCTGTCTGGGAATATTCCACTAGAAAATGAACTATTACATATATGAGAGAGAGGGCAAGCTATTAATTTAGCACATTTTTTTAAAAGAAAATCTGGAACTTCATCAATTCCAGATGAAAATTTAGGTTTTAACTCGCCAATAATTTTTAATACTTCTTCTTCATTTGTGGGTTGAATAAAAAGTGTTTTCCTATTAGTTTTACTGATATTAGCTTGTGTGTTGTTGTTGGACTTATCAACATTTTTCTTAATCAGGTCTTCAGCAATATTTGAGAAATATGTATTAAAGGTATTGGATATCTCTAAAGGATCAGATATTATTTTTTTATTCTTTTGCAGTTGAATGTTATGGCTATCTACCTGTCTTGTTCCTACTTCATTCTTAACTATCTTCCACATGGCTTTCATTTTATTAGTAGCTGAGGAAATATATCTGTCATTTTCTAATTTTTTGGCATATCTTACTACCCTGTTAAGAACCTGTTTGTATTTTTGAAATATTTATCAAATTCTGGTGTTGTTTCCTGTGTTTTTGAGATTGTATGTAATAGTTGTTTCCTTTTTGTAGATATTATGATACCAGCAGTAATCCAGCCTTTTGTATTATTTATTACATTTTGCTTTTTGTCCTAAGTGGGAAACATATTTCAAAATAATACAAGAATGTATTAATGAATGACTCATATTTCTCATTTGTATTTGGGCAAACTGTGCATTTCTTCCCAACTTTCATTTTGAAGAGATTATTAAATTGGTTAATCTGTTGATCCTTAAAACTACGTGATTTTACCGTTGTCTGTGTATTGTTTTAGATTCCAACTTTAATGTTAACATTTGTGCTAAGTGATCTGAATAACCTGTATCAAAATTTACTGCATTGTATCTATAATTATTGCTATTTACAAAAAACTGGTCAATTGTTGTTGCTGTATTTTTTGTAATTCGTGTGGGTGTTTCTATCAAACTTTTAAGATTGAAAGAAGACGTTAACCTCAAGTATCACTTTTCAGCTTTGAGTCCTTAGAAAAATCTATATTAAAATCACCACATACAATTATAGTTTTATTTACTAATGGTAACTTTTTAATGCTTCTCAAACAAATTAAGAATGTACTGTTGTCACCATCTGGAGATCTATATACACAAATTAGTATGATTTTATATTTTGGGATGGATATACCAGATACTTCAAAGTGCTTTTCTTTAGAATATTTTTTCAGTGAGTTTATTTCTTTAAAATCAATGTCATTTTTAATAAATATACAATTTCCTCCCTGTTTGTATTCATTTCTGCAAAAAAATGAGGCTAAGGTAAAGTTTGGGATGCTTGTTACATTTAGTTGAGCTGTATTGAGCCAGTGTTCTGTTAAACATACAACTGCTATATCTTTAAGATGTGTTTGAGAGAAGTAATTCGATTTCAGTTTTCTTATTTTTAAGAGATTGCACATTATGGTGACAAATTAAAAAGTTTGAACTTGCTTTTTTGGTATGTACATTTGCTCGACCACTTACCTCTTTATTGGTGCCCTCTACCTTACAAGCTTTATTTGTATTTACACTTTTTTCACTGTAGCACAGTCTCACTTTAGGTAGAGCTAAGGGGATCACCACTTGCTTATTGTTATTTATCTGGATGTCAGTTTGTCTGCATGGCGAGCCCATAAAAAATCAGCATCTCTTGTTGGTTGCTTCTTTGTGCGGGTTGATGACCTTATCACTAGTCTTGAGAAATTTTCTGCTTCTGCTGCTGCTGATGTAGTTGGGGTTTCAGCTTCTGTTGTCTCTTCTCCTATGATGACTGTTTCTACTTTTCTTTCTTGAGGCACTTTCCAGTCAAGATGTAAAATTTCCTGGCACTCTAATTCTTTTGATATGACTTTCAACAATATTCTTGAAATTTCAGCTTTCCCTTTTGTATTAAGATGCTGTCCATGATTTGTGTAGTATTCTCTGTCACTTGGTGTGCTGATAAACTGAGTATTTTGGAATTGTTTCACAATTTTGCCTAGTTTTCTGTTGGTTTTCATTATTTCTTTATTCACACAGGACCATTCTCGCTTTGAGATTATGATTGATTGATGCAAAGCTTCCATGTTAAATAAAAATAAAAATTGGTCAACCATCATTTCAAAGTCAATTATTCACTAATACTTAATCAAAAAAACATAAATGTCACTGACACTGCAAAAGGAGTTACCATACAAAGTATGGTGCAATTGTGTGTAACAGAATAGTCTTTTTTAGAAAAACTAAATAAAATTTATTTCTACAATCCTGTTACAAATATGTGAGGCTTGATATATTGTGGTGCTTGATTTATATTTACTACATTTGGCAGAACTCATTCAGGTGCTCATAACGCCAGTTTTACTAGTTAAAGAATTCGAACTGTTTTTTAAATCATCATTTGTGACTATATATAACTGATTTTTGATTATATAGTGCTTACTTTTCTTGAAAATACACAATTTGTCATCTTTTAAAAGGAATTGTTGATTATTTAGCATTCTGTGACATTTCTATAGAACTTATACCAAAGGTTTCAGTTTCACTGTTGTCAATCTCTTGTACCTTATGATTGTTAACAATGTTTGAGTGCTGATGCTTCATTTTTGTATTGTTAATAGAAGTCAGTGAGGGCTATTTTTTTGTTTCTTTTGATTGTGGAATTCCAAATTGTTTGTAGTGTGTCTTGGTGCTACTAACTTCTTAAAATTTCAGGACCCATATTTCAATTTGGTCCACATACCATCATCAAATAAGGAATATTATTAAACATCATTGCTTTTAATTTTAGGAATCGGGAGCAGTTGGTGCCAATTGCACTTACAGCGACATTGACATCAAACAAGACCCTTTCACTATAGAGATTGTTCCCAAACTAAAAGTGGTAAGTGTGATTATTAAAAGATATGATTTGATGGTTGTCTTGATATGAATACCTTACTTAGTGGAAATTTTGTTTATTTAGCATCCAGTGACATTTTTTCTTTTTTTTTAAGAACTTGTACCAAAGAGTTCAAGTTTACTGTTATTGATTTCTTGTACATTAGGATTGTTAACAGTGTTTGAGGACTGATGCTTCATTTTTGTATTAATAATAGATGCCAGTGCTGGCTATATTCCAGTCTCTTATATTTGTGGACTTCCAAATTGTTTGAATAGTGTTTTGCTGCTACTAACTTCTTAAAATTGTAGGACCTATATTACTATTTGGTCCACATACCATCATCAAATACAGAATATTATTAAACAATATTGCTTTTAATTTTAGGAACCTGGAGCAGTTGATGCCATTGGCACTTCCAGCGACATTGACATCAAAGATGACTCTTGCACTACAGAGAATATTCTGAAACTGAAAGCGGTAAGTGTGATTATTAAAAGTTATGATTTGCTGGTTGTCTTGATGTGAATACCTTGCTTAATGGAAATTTTGGTTATTTAGCATCCTGTGACATTTTTTTAAAGAACTTGTACCAAAGAGTTCAAGTTTACTGTTATTGATTTCTTGTACATTAGGATTGTTAACAGTGTTTGAAGGCTGATGCTTCATTTTTGTATTAATAATAGATGCCAGTGCTGGCTATGTTTCCGTATCTTATATATGTGGAATTCCAAATTTTTTGTACAGCGTTTTGCTGCTACTAACTTCTTAAAATTTTAGGACCTACAGTATATTACTAATTGGTACACATACCATCCTCAAATGAGGAATATTATTAAACAATATTGCTTTTAATTGTAGGAACCTGGAGCACCTGATGCCAGTGACACTTACAGCGACATTGACATCAAACACAACCCTTTCACTATAGAAATTGTTCCCAAACTGAAAGTGGTAAGTGGGATTATTAAAAGTTATGATTTGTGGGTTGTCTTGATATGAATACCTTCATTAATGGGTTGAAATAGTTTCTTATTTTCTTGAAATGTCATATAATTTTACAGTGTAGGTTACATGTTGGCTTTTAAGTAAAAAATAAATAAATTTTATTATTTGCTACCTGTGGCTTCCTTCAATGTCATTAGTTATTCTACGATATTCATAATCACTTTAATGCAAATGGCTTATAACATGCAAAAATTTCTCATTATTTTAGAAATTCCTGGAGAATGTTATAAAGAATCTATTATTATAGGTATGAATAGAGCAAGAAGTTATATGGAATCAGATCACGTACTATCATATATCACTCTCATCTACGTAACCCAGCTAGGGAATTTTCCATACAGCAGGACAACTGTCTGTTGTGAAGTTTGGCAGAGAGCGCCGTGTAGTTCGATCCACAGGACTTTCAGATTCATAAATACCTAACAGGGCAACACAAAATACACTATCTGGTTTAAAGAATTTGGACATCCGTTTGTAACATGGAGTTTAACGTTAATGTTATGAGGGGCAAACTCCCTGTATAAAAGTAGGTGGGGAGTACTGTGTTGTCTGTAGAGAAGCAGCAATATCAGAATGGGTTGGTCAGCAAAGCTCAGCAATTAGGCATTGTGTCACCTCAGTAACAAATTCATTTTGGGCATTTCCACTCTTCTGAAGATGGTGACATGAAGTGGAAACACTATTGAGTAACCATGACTAAGTCAAATGTACACGTTCTTTAATGACAAACAGGGACCGTGAATCATTTCAAAGGATGGTTGTAAGAATAGGATATTTGACAGTTTTAAAAATATATCATAAATTGCAATCGTTCTCGTAGATTAATTCTTCAGGAAGCTAATTATTTGAATTTTGAAATTTAAAGTGGATTATTTTTATCAAAAGTGAAATAAAAAACGGACTTTTCTCACCTCTGCCCACTTGACAGAAAAGGTTCTAGGATTGGTTGAGACTTGATTGATGCCAATGCATCTGTAAATGCTGGGGTTGCGAACAGAGCGTTTAATACTATCCAAGTTTTAAACTATTAAATGTTGCTGGTCATTTCTTGTTATTAATAAAATTTCATTTTGAATACAAATCGAGAGCAATTTGTAAAAGCCTACAGCAGAAAAATATCAATTATAGATACCTTAGTTGTGAAGCTAGCTATAGAAAAAACCCCTGACCTTTATTCTGCCGAGCTTAAAAATTTAACAGCTTCAATTTGAGAATCATTTTTATTTAAATTGAAAGTTAGAGATTGATTGTTTTGCGTTAGCAAACCATACATCGATAAATTCTGTACCTGAAATTTGCTGAAAATAAAGAAAAGTTGTATGGCTGTCACAAACATGTGCAAACAAATAAAGGTATTTCTTGTAACTAATAAGTAGCTCTTTCAAGTAAATATAAGAGATCAGTATAATGTGGTATAATCATGAAATTAGCTCAGTAGTTTTTTTTTAAATTAAAATTTTCTCGATCTGTTTTAATGATGCTAATAATTAAGTTTAAAAATGTATTACGGAAAGATCAGGTGTAAACTTACCTTGAGCCTCGCCATAAGCAATAGCAACACACATGTCACTACTACATAGCAAGCAGAAACACAGTGTAATCATCGACCAAGCTCAGTCGAATGTCAGGGCCGACTGGAGCACTTGATCGGTGGATCACAGGAAGCCCATTGTTTTAACTATTTTTTCTATTGTTAGGTGCAAATTCATGGAAAATAAACCTTTGTTCTGAGTAATATGGTTTACCTACTTTGAATATACATTGTTTGTTTTTTTCATTTACCTACCTCATTTCACTTCATCTTACATGAAGAAACTGTGATTTTTAAGTGTTTGCTATTAACAAAAACAGATGCAGCAAAGAAGTAGTATCCAGGTAGCTGCTTGATTGAAGAATGGTAATGGAATTCAGAACATCCTACGTTCGAACGTAGGTTGGGATAATATTTTTTGCATGCATTTGTTTCCATTTTTGTTTGTGGTTTTTTGCACTATAGAACCATGTTTTTTTTTTTTTTTTTTTTTTTTTTTTTTTTTTTTTTTTTTTTTTTTTTTGAAGAATTCATAATGGTTGCTAAGAGTCATGCAAGTGTTTGAAATAGATTTCTATCACACAAAAAATTTAATTTTTAATCTTATCAGAGGTAGAATATCATGCAAAAAAAAAAACAAAAAAAAACAAAAAACAGGTGCACAGCGGTGAATAATGAAATTTATTTTCGAAGTGAGATTACTTGCAGAAATTTCATGCTAATCTTGCGACAGTTCCTGAATGCTTTATGTCCTTTTCATTGGAATTTTTACGTGATGATACAATTTCAGTTTACCTTCCTTACAAAATTACGTCTATTTTGCTTGTATTTACTTTTAATGTGCAAATAATCTTCATTTAAAAAAAAAAAAAAAAAAAAAAAAAAAACCTGTTTTTTGGTGTATAAGAAAAATCCAATTTCCTTTTTGAAATCTTCTTTGGTTGTTTCAAATGGTTATAATTCGCTTGTTATCCAAACAGATGTGAAGCATTCAGAAAAAGAAAAGAAAAATTAAATTGATGTTTTGGTGGATTTTTGGGAAAAATTATTATACAATGCAACTAACTAGCAACTAGTATCCAAAGAAAATGACAAAAAGAAAAAAAAATTAAACATATTCTGAAGCGAGGAGCGAACCTAAGGACCCTATCCCTAATAATAGTCGTCCTAAACATTTTATTACATTTAACTCCATGAAATTGTGGTTTAAATGAGCTTCATAGAATATCGTGACTTTGTCACAATACCAAATTGAAGTTGTTACATTTTTAAGTGCCACAGAAAAAAACTTCAGTGGTTGTTCCTATAGCTATCCGCAAAAAAAGGCGTCTACTTTCAATATTTTTCCGCTGTAGACTCTTACAGATTGTTCTCGATTTTATATTCAAAATGAACTTTCATTAATAACAAGAAATAAACAGCTACAAACAATAAAAATAGTTGAAAACTTGGGTAATAGGAAACACTCCATTTTCAGCCGCAGATTTTACAGATGAATGACATCACAAGTGTCGTTGTCTGTGCCAGGCAGCAAAGGACCGTTTTGGCGGACTTTTAAATTCTTCAAATTTTTACTTTCAGTTTTACGAAAAATAAGGAACATTCATCAAAAAATCTCTGTACTCAGTTAAAGGGCTACTAGATTTGTTTCTGGAAATTATTGCAGAATGCAATCAGTCACGGATATGATAAAAGATCTGGAATGGGATTCACTGCAAGACGAGGAGGATGAGGAGGGTCATGCGAGTGTATTGGGCGTATACTGGCTAATGAGGATGATGGAAAGATATTGGAGTAGGTATGAAAAGTAGTTCATGGAAGGGAAAAGATGACCATGAACAGAAGCTGGCACTTTATTTCAGGCACAAGGGTGTGGGAAGAGTCTCTTTTTTAGGTAATGGTATCAGGGATTGGAATGAGTTACCAAGAGAAATGATGAATAATTTACCGAAAATGTTGAAAGAATTTAAAGATAAAATTTGTATAGGTCAAATGTAGGTGGGTACAGGATAGGGGGGAAGATGGGGGTGTAGGGAAATTGCCACCGTAGCCTGCGCTCCATTGCAGTTAAATTAAATAAAAAAAAGAATAAGTTGTACCAATAAACTATTTAAAACCATTTTCAAGAAGTAGTCAAATACACCATTTGCAAAGAATTAGAGGCATATATCACTTGATAGTCCCAAAGTGCTATGAGTAAGTCTAGCCTAGCACAATATCTGGGCTTCAGGAGTTAAAAATAATGGGGTACATAGGTTGAGTTCAGTTGTAAGGGACACTTGGGGCGGTGTAAAGTGAACAGTGGATGGCTGGAAAATAGTGGTTTGGAGTGATAAATCATGATATACCCTGTGGAAATCCGATGGAAGATATTAGGTTTCAGCCAATGATTGGATAATGTTATTTGCCATGATGCTTGGTAAGAATAGTGAAAAAGACAGCAGTTCTAATTATGTTTCATGTGGTTAGAAAATTAACACCGCACAATGATGACTTATTGGGGAGCTCTATTCCTCTATCTTTATTTCTCAAAGACTTTGACAATAATGTAAAAATTTTATTCTTTTGATAATTAACCGTTTTTTTATTTAAAATCCATTCAATTAACTGCCTCAGTTTTATGTGATTTGCTTATTTTTCTTGCTACAACTAAATTTTAAGGTTTGCATGTGAAGATCTTTTATGAGAATTTTGGCAAGGAGAATAATATATTTCTTTAGTTAATTGAAGGATGGTGGATTCATTTTGGGGGACCTAAAGGCAACACTGGCATGCACCATGGGGATTTTCCATGATACTAGCTAGATGTTCTAATGTCTGCCGTCAATATAACTGCCTTGAATTACTTGATAAGCATATGTACTGTTCCATCTGTTTTGTTGTTCTGCTCAATGGTGCTATCAAACTCTATAATGTCTTAAGAGAGACCATGTTTTTCCATTGTTAAATGTTTTTTAACAACTCACCTCCTCTAACAATTAATTTTTAAACCAATATCACCATAATATTGGCCACAGCATCTTCATAGATGATAGTTGTAGCGACTCAGCTATAGAAGCACAAGATGAGGGGCGGATCAGTACCTAATTGGCTGGGGGCTGCCCAGCTTGACACGGGCGGTAACTGATCAATTAGCCTCAATGGACTATCCCACCGACGGAAATCACCCCTGGCGCTCGTGCGCACGCCCATCAGCACAGAGTGACTGTGACTCCCCATGTTGTTTCCGCACCTTGACAGGTACGTGTGAAGTGTCCTCTCCACGTCACTACATCGCCTGGGACGGTAGTTGGAAGCCATGAACTTGCCCAGCATTTGTGACTTCCTCTCGACCTTGACAGCTAGTTCTGTAGAGGCAATGGGTCGCCACGTGCAGAACCATCTCGGTTGCAGGAGTTGCCGACTTGTTCGGGTAGAACCCTAATGTCACCAACGGTACTCCGTATCCGTTGCCTCATCCTGCCAGCAATGCCATACCGAAGATCTTCTTCTCCGCCGTTGTTGCTGTTGAGGACTTCACCCGTAACCCTGGGCAAGGGGACTGCGATATACCCCACAGAACTGGGTCTCTGCCGGACTTAGCCGCTCCACACTTCGGACTACTGAAGTGCAGAGCGCCCATCCCCGCGACTAGGACGCGCTGGACAGGTTTTACTCCGGTGGCAGACAGAGAAGGAGGCTCTGACAACCCTAGGAGCCGGGTTAATGGCCTCGTATTGAGCTAAGACCAAAAGCACCAATATCACCAACATACAGGCAAATACAACAAAGTGGTATGCAAATCAAATAATGAATACTTATTGGAACACCTAATGAATATGAAGATTTAGAAAAATTGCTCATATATTAAATCTTCAACTCAGTTCCATACCTTTGATGAAATAAGAAAACTTTACTTACAAAAGAATATTTTATTGTACATATTCAAAACTATTTTAAAGCTGACCCAAAAAACTTGCAGAGCAAACCAGGAAGGTTGGAAGTTAATTCACTTTACAGATTTCGGTTGTTCACTCCATATTTTGCAACATGGATAACTCATAGTCACCACCGTCAAATGTTTCTAGATCTCGGAAATCAATCGCAAAGGAGGGAATGTAAAAAATTGACTACCAGGATCAACAGGTATTTTTAAAGAAGCAAGCATCCAAGAAGCACCCATCATAAGGTCTCCCTAGTAGGCTTAAATCTGTAAGAAAAGGCTAGTAGTATGTACATAATGTTTCTTCTTCTAAAAATTAAGTCCACTACTTTGATTCCGTTGTAGACTGAAGTTTTTAAATACATCTGTACTACTCTAACAAAGCTTGCCTTGTCTGCATGAATTTTGGCCTGATAATATACTTTTTAATTTTCCATTTCTTCCTAAATTACTGCAAGCAAATGCCAAGATACCTCCCTTGAGGGGCTGCGAAGAAATTACTTCCCATTTTGTGTCCCCAATAATCCATTTCAAGCTTTAATAACCTTCACATTAACATGTCATAAAGCACTAAGACAAGCTGATCTGCGTGATGTGTACTTGGATCAGTGTAGTATTCACACTGGTTGTTATACTGTTGAAATTGGAGCAAATAAACTAGCCATTTTACCAGTGACAAACTGGCTTTGGATGTCTTCTCGGGAATACTGGAAATCTTTGGGTTATAGACAAAGTTAAAATTAAAATTTATTTATTACTTGATACAGATGCACTGTGAATAGACCTGGCATCTTTTTTCTGAAATTACTTTATTCGGTATATTTTTGATGCTGCACTGTGCTTCTCACTTTCTTATTATAAGTGTATTTTTGCATACACAACTTACAAAGTGACAGCCAATATGTGCTTTACTTATTATTGGGTTTTTGTCCCATGAAATGATGAAAAATTAATTATCATATGGTGATATTTCTCACTCTATTTTTCAAAATCAATGTATATTGGATTTGATAGATATATTTCCTATTGCTGTATCTTAGTATTATAACTTTTTATAGTTTTTTTATATTGTTGTGAACTTCCCTAACTGTTAGACCAGACCTGGTGGGTGTGCTTTATGATTTATGCACAACATTCGCAATGATGTGTGTTTTGTACATTTTTCCATTGAGATTTTGATTTTTCATGGATCCCTAAAAAAAATTGTAACATCATTATCGATGAGATTCATAGCACTAAAGAAAAAGATCTAACTATTATTACCTTTTTTGAGGTTTATAATGCCTTTCATAAACAAACCGGTTAAATTTTGTTCAAAAATTTGGAGACAATAGACAATTTTGCTTTAGCTAATTCCAAAATCACTTTCATTTTATTAGAAAAGTGTTTTTAAATGATTTTCTGTAAATAGTAAATTATAAGAATTAATATTCAGAGTGGATCTTAAGAACACAGTTTTTCTTGGCATTGGGAATACATGAAATGTTCTCAGGTGAGTAGCTGAGTTAAAGATGTGTTATAATTACACAATATTTCGGTGATCTCATTCCTTGTCTCCATCTTCTGGCGAAGTGACCATGAATGAGATCGCCAAAATATCATGTAACTACGAACTTCTTTTAACTCGGCTAGTCACCCGAGAACATTTCATATATAGAGTGGATCTTAATTGTAAAAGTCATTTTCAGCTTCTTTTACTTTTATCTCTCCTGTAATAGTTTTTTCTAAAAAATTGCTTTTTTATTAATAGCTTTTCACTATTTTCGATTTACCTAACCTTAAGTTTTCTTCAGTGATTTCTTTTGCTGATTCCCATACCCTAAATATAATATCATGAATTTCTTAAATTTTTAGGAATGCTCAGAGGATGCCAAACCAGGGGATTCAGTGTTGGAATCTATTAGTGATGGGTAAGGCCATTTGTTGTTATTAAACAGTTATTTGATTACATATACTGTAATTTCGAATTTCTCTAAATCCAGGACTGCTGCAATCTGGAATGTGGTTTGCTCTGACTTAACATACTTTGTGCTATAGTAAATAGATTGCTCATTGCTGATGAAATTTGGTATTAGAAAGACAATGTCAGTTGTCAAAAGGTATAATTTTACTGCTTTTTTTTCACAAATACAATTAAGGCTAAGTGGTTTAAGTTAAGTAGGACTGTTAAGAAATTATTAGTTTATGTAGTAATAAATTAACATCATTCATTGCATATAAATTTATTTTTATATTTGATAATATTTTTATATTTTTTTTCAATACTTTGTCCTGTTTCTACTGTATTCAGTTCAGTTTCATAAGTAATTTCAACTCCTGAAGGATGATGGACTTGTCATACTATTGACATGTTTTAAATAGCATACAAACTTATTTAAAAATTATGCTCCTATCAAAATGAATATTCTTTGAATAGACTCATATTTTATTTAAACAGCTTCAGTGCTACTTATTGAGCTATTGATTTAATTTTAACTTACAGTGAATAGTTTAATTAAAAATCAGTTTCTTTTTTCCTGCTATTTCTATTTCTGTTATATATAGGAGGAAGGCAGATTTTGAGTTATTTTGCTTGACCTTGTTTGTGAATTATTCAGGAACACCTTTAATTATATCAGCAAGTTAGATAAATAACCTGCAGATTTGTTTCCCTATCACAATTGGTTCTGAAATCTCCACAAATTCTCAGACAAAAATATTTTCTGTAAGTAACTCATATTTTGCTTTCTGTATTTGTTATTTCATTAATATTTTTATGTAGTTTCTTCATTGCTAGAATTCATCATAATTATTCTGGTGTAATATTTCCTTTTTTAATTTTGATTAGACTGTTTACCTTTTTTTTTGGTACAATTTGTATGCATTTGTAATAGGTACTTTCCACATTCACTTTGCAATGGTTTGTGGACTTTTTCTTTACCAGTGTTTGATGTTATTTGTATCTAACTCCTAGATAGGTTCTTAGTCCTGTAGTAATTCAGGAAGTAATTTTTTCAAGTTTAGTTTGGTGTGCATGGTGCAAGATATGTGGGTAAAGAGCTGCTGTGTCAATAGCTGGAATAAAAGTTTTTCCTGATTTGTATTAATGTATGTTCCCATTTTTCGTTTGTTAAGGAATTTCTAAGAAATTTATTATTAATCTGAGTAAAGTTCTTTTTTCTTTCATTTTTAGCATGGTTTTGATTGGTTTCATACAAGAATAATAGGACTGTGGTAAGTGATACCTGTGTATACAAGAGCCTATCTGTGTATGTTTTTGTTATTTTTATAATTGTTTCAAACATCAGAGATTCTTGTAGGAATGTATACTTGCATGATGAATCGATTTGTGTATTTATGTACCCATTATGTACATTTTGATCATTTTTCTTTGTATGGTTATAAGTGCTAATATTTATACCTCCCATGAGTATAAATTCTTTATTATCGGTAGTATTTGAAGGATATTTCTCAGTTGATCCATGAATTTCTTAGGGTATGTAGAAGGTGATTGATATATACTAAGGATTGTATAACTTTCTTTACAATATGTGAGGTTTTTCTGACAAATGTTAGCTGTTGTAATAAAACTCATTTATGTTGTTTCAGCATTGACTGTGGATTTTTATTACATCTATGTTTTTAAACATATGAGCAATTTACTGCAGTCTACTACAGTGAAAGAAATATCAGGTAATATCAAGATGGGGATACTGTTGCGGCCTCATGCAGTACACTCTGATCATCTGATATATATGACTTCATTGTCACGTATGGTCCAGGCTGCATTACAACATAAACTCAAATGATGATTTATGAAATCATATTTCATAAATATGTGTTTTGGTCATAAAGCAGTCTGTACCAAAGTGAAACGTTACCATAATGCATGACTTTACAGATTTCCAATTTTCAGATCATTACTATAGCTGTTACTGTGTTGGTACGTGCTGACTGAATACATCACAATGATTTCATATAAGCCACATGATCTGTGTGTTTACTAGGCAAGGCCACAGCGGTATCCCCATCTTGATATTACCAGAAATATCTTCAGGAAGCTGTGTTTCTGAAAGTACTATATCTTCTGGCTTGTTATCAAGCAGATCAATCAACACAAGAAAACTTCCAAAATTTGTGATGATACCACATACTAATATACGAAATGTCTATTATTACATTGTTCCTAGACAGATACTTGAAAAACTCTTGCAGCTCACAAAAAAACCAAAGTTAAGCTAAGTGTTTGATTCGTTATGTTTGTCATTTTTTCTTATGTTAAACTGTCCCCTTCACATGAGCCTATTGTATTTACAACCAAATTTTTGTAGGTCAGCCACAGACTGGATATACAGGATGGCTGTGGTTTTGTTTTCCTCAGAAAGATTTTCCTACTTTTGGTGCAGGTGTACCTGTAAATTTTACTCTTCTGTAATTTTCATATTGGCCAGTAAATATTTTTATTTTGCTTAGTTACTTGCTCATTAATTCACACTGTCAGATTTTGTGTATTCCTGTGTCCTGCCAAAAGATTTTTCTGCGCTCCTGTTTCTTTTCTATGATCAAGGTTTGTTTTTACGATTATCAGCAAAATTTTCTTCTGTCTCTGTTTGTTTTTGCAGGGAGTCTGTGACAGATTTGAGAGTTTTTCCAGCGGCAAAAGCCTATTTCTAAGGAGGAAGCTAGTTTTCCCATTTTACAATAAACTGTTTCAACCTAGTCATTTGGGACACCTTAGAACTCTTATCTTGTAGCTTTGTAGAATATTGTTCTAAATTACTCAATTAAACCAGCAGATGTTCACATTGCATTTTTAGTAGTAGGCTTTTCATTTATTTTGGTTACTCTTCAGCATGTAAAAACATTTTTGGATTTCGTTATTTTGTTTAATAAATCTGCTAACTTTTGACTGAAATCCAATAATAGTTCAGAGATCTTTTAAATAGATACTGTACGACATTTGCAATCTCACAAATACAGCTTTCATTAAGTGAGGTTGAATACTAAACATCGAATTCTTGGAAGTCGTAGGGTTATTTTAAAACTTCTTATAGCAATAAAAGATTTCATCAGGAATTGCAACTATCCCTTTGAATATTACATTTGATACTCATGCGCAAGGAAAATTAATAATGTTTCTCCACACTTTCCCTCACACTGTTAACAATTTTCGTTCTCTTTTAGAAGAATTTGGCAGAAGTTGACAGTAATTGAATTACTGTTTTGCACAATTTTTCCTAATCCAGATTTTATATCACGAAGAAAACATTACAGTACATTTGAGACACTATAGAAGTGTGTGAAGGTAAAGGAGAGCATCAATAGTACATCAAATATGAAATAAGTTCAAGTCCCAAGAATCTTTATAAAAAATAAATCAGACATTTCTGAAGAGTTACTAAAAGAAATGTTTGCAGGCAGCGCTGGTGCTACGATTTATGGGCCCAAGAAGAATATGTTGGACCCCCTACCACTAAAATTTTTTCCATTAACCTTTGGTTTTTCTGATAAATTCAGAAAATTTTATTGTAAAAAATCAAATAACACCTTTACGATAAAGTTATTAATGTTTAATTTCTATTTAGCTATACAAACTCGCCAGCATGACCATCTCCCTCCCTTGATGCCAGCCCTGGTAGCTGGCAGAACAGCAGAATTTTGAAAAAGTAATTATTTCTCATCTTCCATCGCTTCATGACACTAATTGTTCTTAGAGTTTTGTAGCTTACCTAGAACTTCGTAATTTTGTTTCTGGAACATCCTATAGTCTATCAAAAATACGCTTACTGACTGCGGTAATAAAAAACAAAAATCTAATCAGGAATTTGGGTCTTTTAAGTTTAAAGATAAATAAAAGAAGCAAGTATTTTTGTTTTTTTGGAGGTTAATTTAAGGAAAACTTGTTCTTTTTTTGGGCTATCAATAACATTTAGAAGGACGTTGATGTAATCCTTGATTTTTCATTACGTATTTTTTATAGATATTCATAAATACATACGGGTGATACTAAGTTTGCTACATTATTTAAAGTGTGGTTGCATTTGTTCCAATTCTGTTGCCGATTCTATTTATAAGCTCTGAAATCCTCTTCATTGACAACTTGTAAAATGCTGAAACTGTGTTTTTTGTGCGCTAATATAAATCACAGCAGATTGTAGGAAGTAATATCATCAAAAAGAGATAATTAATATTTGATAATTTAAACTTCTTAATTTTCCCCTTGTTGTGTCATTACCTTATGAATATATGATAAAACTATTAACTTGGTTTTAGGTAACTATTGCATAAACTACCACTTCTTTTAAAAATAAAAAAGCTATAGCTGTAAAATATACTGTGTGAAAGGAAATTAATGTAGTAGCAATATCTACTATGTTATATTATCAATTATCTACTCTCACAATTAATGTCTTATGACAGTAAATGTTAAAATGGTAAAAATTGTGTAACTTTTTGCATAATACAATATAGTATCTTATTGCGAATCAGATCTTTATTAAAATATTTTCAAATATTTATGTAGGTATTTCTTGCAGCAGTCATTTATTCTTCACTAGTATTTTCTTTGTTCACAATAACAATTCTATTATTTAAAGAAATCATAGAATATAAGAGTGGGTTTATTATGCAGCTTGTCCTGTTACTTAAAACTAGATATTCCAACCTATATTTAAATACAGCGGGATATAAATTTTATCACTTCAATTTATAATAGTCACTTTTAGTACTTATCATTGCTCAGTATTCATTCATGGAATAATAATTTGTTATTTCTTCTAGATGTGTGGATGTGGCTAGAAACAAGTATTTATTTAAGCTAAAATCTCCGTCGTCTGCTAACTTCAGTTACCTTGGAGTATATAAAATTCATTCAGCTGAACGACCGTTATCCTGTGAAGTTTGTGAGAAGACGTTTGCTGATCCTTCTGGACTTACACTGCATAGAAAAATACATTCTTGTGAACAGCTCATTGCTTGTGAAGATTGTGATAAATCGTTTACTAAACCTTCAAGCCTTAATCGTCACAGAAAAATTCATTTTGGTGAACGTCCGTTTGCTTATGAAGTTAACGGAAAGTCATTTTCTCTTTCTACTACCCTTAGAGACCATGGAAGATTTCATTCTGGTGAACGGCCGTTTTCCTGTGAAGTTTGTGGAAAATCGCTTTCTCATATTTCCAGCCTTAAACACCATAGTAGGATTCATACTGGTGAATGGCCGTTTGTATGTGAACTTTGTGGAAAATCTTTTACCTGGTTTTCTAGCCTTAATCGTCACAGAATAATTCATTCTGGTGAACGGCCGTTTACTTGTGAAGTTTGCGGAAAGTCATTTTCTCTTTCTACAACCCTTAGAGTCCATGGCAGAATTCATTCTGGAGAACGGCCGTTTGCCTGTGAAGATTGTGGAAAATCGTTTTCTCAAGCTTCTAGCCTTAAGGGTCATAGGAGGATTCATTCTGGTGAACGGCCGTTTGTTTGTAAACTTTGTGGAAAATCGTTTAATAAATCTTCTAACCTTAATTGTCACAGAAAAATTCATTCTTGTGAACGTCCATTTGCTTGTGAAATTTGTGGTAAATCTTTTTCTCGTTCTGATATTCTTAAAAAACATAAAACAATTCATTATTTTTAATTGCCATTTGCCAGTTAAGTTTGCGGAAAATTATTTTCTCGTTCTTGTACTCTTACAGACAACAGAAAAGTCCATTCTGGTGAATGGTCGTTTGCTGTGAACTTTGTGGAAATTAGTTTACTACATTTTCTAGCAGTAATTAATTATGTTGAACGGCCGTATACATATAAAATTTGCAGAAAATCATTTTCTGTTTCCGATATCCTTACTAACTTAAAAAAATCATTCTGGTGAACTGTCGAATCCTCAGAAAATCATTTTCTCTTTCTTCCAGCCCCAAATGTATTAGAAAACTTCACTCTGATTAAAAGTGTGGAAATGTGTTTTGTTACTCTGCTATCCTTACACCTCATAGAAGAATTTATGATAATGGTCGGCCAGTTGAGTATGATATCAGTCTGAAATCATTCATTTTGTATGTTTGCCTTACACTTCATTAAAGAATTCATACCTGTGAATGACCGTTTGTTGTAGTTTGTGTAAAATCATTTACTCAGCCGGCCAACCTTATGAGTCACAGAAGAATTAATTCTGGTGAATAGCCATTTGCTAGTCAAGTTCATAGAAAATCGTTTACCTGATCTACTGTCCTTATAGTCGGTAGAAAAATATATTTAGCTGAACAACTGTTTCTTTGTGTAGTTTGTGCAAAATTGTTTTCACATTCTTGGAGCCTTAAACTTCATAGAAAAATACATTCTGGTGACTGGCAGTGCATCTGTGAATGTAGAAAATGGTTTAATAAGTCTAGTATCCTTATAGGTCGTAGACGAGTTCATGGTTATTTAAGTCTGCTGTCCTTTTTCTTCAGAGAAGAATTAATTCTGCTGAATAGATGTATATTAGGTTTGTCTAAACATATTTTCTGTATCTTGTTATCTGGGTGCTTACTGAAAAGTTGATTCAAAATTGAATCAATCTGTTTATGATAACTGTGATTATCGTTTTTGCATTTCATGGTACCTTCGGTATCCATAAATATATATATACGAAAGTGAATTTGTAGTTGTGAAGTTTTTGAAATTCTGTTTGTTGATGGTTACAGTTTGTATATGACCAAATAAGGTTCTCGGAAGAGTGAACATTTGAGTGAAGAGTTTATGAAATATAGTTTGGAAGCATTTAAAATCTATGTATAAAAGTTTGTACAGTTAGAAATTTTTTATTTGGGGACTTTGGAACTACAGTTTTCAATAAACTGAAAATGTTTGTGTTAAATAGTTCTGCCAAAACATAGTGTAATTATACTATTAGTATTGATTTTTTTTTAAAGAAATAATTGTTTAGTTTACTATCCCTGTATTTACAATTGTTATGGAAAATATTGTTTTAGGAGGAATGTAGCTACTCTAATAATACTGCTGTTTGCAGAAGATGTTTATGGATAATTGTTTATTATGTTTGCTAGCCTTAAAACTAATGAAAGATTTCGTTTCAGTTAATGACTTTCTGATTCTGATATTTGATTTCAAATTGAACTTGAAACTCAGAAGTATCTTAATTCAGTTTCCAATAAATTGTACTTTTTTTAAAATATATATATATATATATATATACATATATTACTGCTACTTGTTAAAAGATCCTATGTTTGTGCATGGTCCTTGTGTAATAGCAGTGTTATTTATATAGCGAAAATGGTGTTTGTTTTATTAGTTTAAATATTTTTATTGACGATGAAAATTAATTTAAGACTTAAGAAAAATTAATTTCAGTTGAATGCAATTGTTTTAGAGATCAGAGTTGTTTAAATCATATTTATAATTTATGTAAGCAATATTTTGAAATCAGTTTTACTTGTTTGTGCCAAAATGTGCTTCAACTTTGTTTACATAATATCAAGTATGTAGTTCACCTAAACCATTCAGAGATCAGCACAATATTAAGTATTGCCCACTCGCAAGTGGAGTGAGAATTTTGAAGTTGACGGAAATAAAATTTTCCTCATCACATTTAGGTTGTTTTTATTTGATCGTAGTAAATACTAAGGTTAGTTTTTATTGGTGTATGTGGAATACTGAAGACTTAACCTTATTTTACCTAATCCTCAGCATGGATCTATTTAATAGGATTAAGAAATAAATAAATACATTTTTGAAGGTTGATTCATGTGTTTGTATTTAAAATTGACCTGCAATTGGAATAGTATTTCCTTTTTAGTGCTAATTTAATGCAGCTGCAGCTCTCTTCAATAGCGTGCAGAATGTTTCTTTAAATTTATGTAATTAGAATCCAACTTTTATAACTGTACTGTATATCTTATAGCTATTTTATGTGTTAATTAAATATCACTTTTGCATTAGATTAGGTTATAGATTTAACTGGTAGTTACACGTTGGTCAAGTCTTGCCTATAAATTAAATCATTTCTTAATATGTGATATACCAGAGATTAATAATTCATTTATCCTGTCAAAAAGTATTTCATGTATACCTTGATACTTAGAAGTTACTATCATACACATATAACCATTCATTCATATAAGATAAGCTAAAAAATTTTAGTTGTGTATATTATTACCTTCCACATGTTATTTTTGTGGGAATATCAAAAGTTAGATGCCACATTTCCATGTTATCTTGGTTCTAATTCAGATGTTGTCTGATACACATAATAAAATTGATACTATGATGTGCACTTAATACCTCGCGATATGTGTTTGCGTAAAATTCAAAGAGAAATACCGAGGTAAATAACTTTTTCAAACCAGACACTACAAATACAGAGTCTTTGTATCTATGGGCAAGTCTCTGTCTCTGTGGACAAGTGGACATTTTAGTTTTAGATGCCAAATATGTAGTCTTGCCAAAATAATGTAAAAATCATATGAATATTCAAGACACTCGGAATAAATCTTTACGTCTCCATTTATATCTCAATTTGCTGTTAATCTTTCCCAAATATTCTTTTACAGAAATTATGAAGAGAAGTAAAGTCAATATGAACAGGGGTGATGGCCTCAAGAATTCCAGTCTAGGCCAAAAATGCTGGAACAATAAAACATTTAAAAATGCCTCTGCATCCTCTTACCAGGTGTGCCAAAAATACCTGATTCCACTTTCATGAAGGTAATGACTCCATTCAGAGTGTACCAGATGGGACATGGTAAATAGTGAAATCCTGGAGCCTTAAAACGGACTTTTCGGCTAAGAGAGATGACGTCTATAGAAAAACCGGCAAGTTTAAGACACGAAGGTGGCATACCCACCATGTGACTTTACCCAGCTATGGGCTGGTAACCCATAATGGGGTGATATTTCTTCTAGTTGCAACAATCACCCAGAGAATAGAAGCCAAAGGGATCTTTATATAACCGTAAAGGGTAGGAAAAGGACTAACAGTTTTGAAACTGGAGAGGAAATAAAGGTAGCAGCATGGTGCACTAGAGGTCTGAGTAATAAAGAAATGGAATATTAAAAATAATTAAAAGACATTAAGATAGATATGACTATAAAAGCAGAAAATGAAATTAAAAGGTAGTACAGAATTAAAAATTATAACATAGTTTATTGTGGAGTAGCTATAACGGCTAGGAAGGATTGGAAATCTAGAATTAATACTTCAGTGGATTAATGACCGCATTGAAAATCTCAGAACTAATACAAAGAGTGAGTATTTGACAATTTTTGAGATGTATAATACAGAAGAAGGAAAAATGAAACACGCACAAGATTTCTGTGATAAATTACAATATTACCTCAATGGTACCAACAAAAATTGTTATGTATAGGATATATTTTAATTAGTTTTATTTAATTGTTTTTAGCTTCTCCAAAGTCTTACACTCAGTGGCATTCGTGGAATAAAATACTGGTTCGATTGTATGGAAACTTCCATCCGTTAGCTCCGAATCTTATGCCGGCGCATGGCTGAAATTGCACACTTGGCTAAGATCACCCTGTAGCGCACAACTAGTAATCTCTCACAATTGAATTTGATCTACGAAATTGGCAAGCGCTGTCTCGGATCTTCTATCGATCGATCACTGCTAGTATCCGCTGATTCCCGTTTAACTATCTGTCTTAGAATGTTTTCTATTACAGAAACCTAACCATTGCTCATACTATATGGCGTGGAGTTCACAGATTTATTTTTACTTGTAACTGAACCATCGATTATGTTGCAATAAAAACGGAATAATAAAGACTTCAGTTTTCATTCAGCTAGAACATTAGAAAACCGTCTGATTCTCCAATCCCATGCAGTCAAAATTTAGGTCCCAGTTAACAGAAGAAGAATTGAATGTATGAGAAAGAAGAGATAGTTCGCAAGTTGTATTAAAATTATTGAGAAAAATAGTTTAATTAAAGTACAGAATAACTACTATAGCCATCTGACAAACAGAGTCATTACAGTTTTTACAAAGGAAACAGCCACATGTGACCACATGGAGAGCAAGTAATAAGTTATGATGGAAAATTCCTGACAGGTTTTTCCAGCTTTAATAATTTAAAAGTAAATACCTTTTTCAGACATAAGGATATGCGTAAGTTTACATGGAGCTGCCAAGGCAATAGACCAATAATTGATTATACTATAGAAAATGAGAAAACAGCATTACTTGTATATGACATCATAGTATTGAGAAGCAATGTGTATATAGCGATCACAATTTACTTACCAGTATTACAAAAGCGGCAATGCCTATGAAGCACTGTAAGATACAACAAACTACAGATCCTACAAAAGAAACATATAAAGTACGTCTGTTAACTCTTTGACTGCTGCAGACGTGTTAACGCGCCTGGCTATTACTGCGCCCAGGTGCTTCAAATGTGTATACACGCGCCGCCTTGCCGCTATGTGTCTGCTCTGCGCGCGATAAGACGTCGGGCCGCTCGGGTCCCTGTGTGCTCTGCACGTGTTAACACGCTAGCCTCATAGCGGCCTATTCATGAAGCAATATTTCCAGCCAGGGTGGTTAGTTGTTTTCCTCATTCGGCCCTTGAGTGTTGGCTGCTGCGATCTATTTTGTGTTGCTCTTTTCCTTTTAGTTTTTGCTGAGAAAATAGCACGCCGGCATGTTTGTACAGTGGAAGAAATCATGGAGATTCTTACTAGAAGCGACATTGAATATGATCTCTTTGATATGGATGAAAGTGATGACCCTTCGATAGGATCTCGACATAATATTCCTAAGCCGTGTACATCAGCAAGTGGAAAATGACCATTTGTCTCCACCAGATGTGAAAATTCTTCAGAATTTGAAGCTACAGATAGTGAGGGCGAAATGTGTGGAAAAAGAGAATGCTTTAATGACGCGTTTGACCACAGGTGCTTGACGATTAAGCTGCAGGACACTAGTGTGGATTAGGTTAACAATCCAGCAGTTTGTCATTTTTTCTGATATTTCTAACAGAATATCATATAATATCTATTGCTGATGAGTCCAACAGATACGCGAGAATCAATTCACACTATATTTTCACTATGAAGAGGTTTAGAAAGTTATTTTTCCACATTCTTGAACACTGCATTTTAAATGCTCACGCTCTTCACAGAGTAGTAACCGGCCGAAAAATGCCAGTTGCAAAGTTTCTTCTGTCTCAGGTAAGGGGGCATCCATAAATTTAAATTACGTGAGGTGTTTTTCAGGATTTCCGGACACCCCCCCCCCCCCCCGTCATGTAAGATCAGGTCCGTGAGACCCCCCCGCCCTTTCCTAGAAATCGCCCTCGCAACTTTTTGAGACTTTTTTTTAGGTCTCAACCTTCCAAAGTTACACTTTTCGAGAAAATACATCGACTTTCACGTCATTTTTAGACTATTTTTAGCTCTACAGTTCAAAAAATCTCACGCGAGATTTCCGTTGACCCCCTCTCCCCCTTGGTAATATTTCTCCGGACCCTTCCCCCTCCTATTTCACCTCACGTAATTTATGGACGCCCCCTTAGACAACTCGTTGAAGCATATACCACAGAACAGAACGAACCTAGCAATGGAAGACGCTCTGATAAAGAATTTCGTCAAGGATTTACTAGGAGACATTTTCCAAATTTCATTCATATTGAAAATTCAAAGAAGAGCGTGCCAATGCGTAAATGCGCTGTATGTTCTAAACAGAAAGTGCGTCGAGAAACCAATGGAAAACATGTAATGTACCATTTTTCAAGGCTTATCACACAAAAAGAATTACTAACCATGGGTAACTGCAAGTAATAATTATTTTACATTTATTACGCCTCTAAAACTAAAGGAAATACAAAAAAATTAAAAAGCCCGGGTCAAAAAGATGACTGGAACATATATGCAGAATTTGTGAAAGGTATTCGGAAAGGTTCTCTCCATATAAACTACTACGCTCACAAAACAAAAACATTTCAGTTGTTATTTAGTATATGAAGTACCCGCATGTTTACTTATGCAAACATTCACTTTTGGAGGAACTTTAAATTGAAAAACTTTGGATGTTATATTAACAGCATTTATTTTGTATCTGCGGTTTCAAATCGCAGAGCAACAGCAGAAGAACGTCATACACAACGCTCCAGACATATTCAGTACACAGTGGTCCGGTCGAACACGGCATTCCAGGGCAGGTAAACAGCTTAGGCGTAAACAAAGCCGCACTCAGCGAGGGCTCGGCCGGGCAAACCGTAGCAGTTAAAAGGTTAAAAGAAAAATGTATAAGTCTTCCCGACCAACAAAGACTTGTCCTACAAGAAAGTAATTGTTCCAGTATAGAACAATATTATACCTCATTCACTCACAACTGGCGTGCCAAGGTCACGTGCCCCACGCATCACCACCCACCTGTTGCCTTCCCCTTATTGCAGACCGCTGCCTGCAGGCAGGCAGTAGGCATTGAATGGCGTGATATTGTCATGTTTATACCAATTCATCGTTAAAAAATACTGTAAGTGAAATGGCGTCAGGTAGTTGCTGTATTAGATGATAGTCAAAATACCATAATTTTTGATTTACATAATATTTTTAAAACATTAGAAAACTCTGAACAGGAACTTGATATAATTTTTAGGGAACTACAAAAATGATATTAGAGATGTACGAAATATCTTTACGAACAGTGCAGCGTGTATGTAGCGAAGCCAAGATTAATGTTCCAGGGCCTTTTCTTCTGCAAAGAAAACCATTCACGCAGATAAACCGGTCACCGAGATCGATGACTTCCGGAACGATATCATGTGACGTCTATACCAGTGGCGGCTTTAGACTTAGTGACACTGTGACATGGCACCACCTACTAATAAAGAATAAACGAACTAAAAAATAAATGTAGTGAAAGAAGAATAAATATTAAAAAGTGCTATATTATCTTCTCTACCACAAATTAACAGTTAGGGAAAGTATTATACAACATCTGTTGGCCACATCAGTGGACAGCTTCGCTGTTGTGGAGACAGCTGCCAGTTGTCACAAATCACTCAAATTTTGAATGGAGGGGATCAGCTTTGTTAGTGGCGAATGGAGACAACTTTGTTCTGTCTCACGCTGGCGCGAGCAGTGGTCTGGTATGTGGGCTGTGGTACATGTGGAGCTCGCAAAAGTTAGTAACACTATTGGTAGAGTGTAGCAACAGCTGCCATTTTTGTAACATTCAACTAAATATCCCCTGGAACAGTGCTGAAGAAGAGGTTTTGTGGATGACTAATTGCATTAATCATATTTTTTTATTCAATTAAACATACTAATTTTACAATTTATGATATTTTGTAAATTACTTTTATTTATCGTACATTACAATGAAACAGAAATGTAATTTTCTTGCTTTGGATATTACTTTGATTATTTTATTTTGAATTAGTTTTTATTATATTTACTTAATGGAAAAAACTCTGGGGCTCCAGGCTACGGCGTAGTCGTGCCTAGTGGGTAATCCAGCACTGCTCGTAGGTTAACCAGTCAAAGTTTACCAACTAATCAATTTCGAAACATTTATCATTGATTAATTTCAAAATCATTTCTATAAAGCGGCGTAATGATGCTTTCACACTTTGCAAGTCTTTATGTAGAGATTCTTACTCAATGCCGAGGTTTTTTTGCAGGCACCTTTCACTCCAATAATTAAGATCAACAAACCGTCAATAAATTTCAGTTTTGTCACTACCTGAGCAAATCACTTCGGCCGACACTGGTCTGTACTAGAATTTTATGTTCGAGGCGAATATCCTACCATAAGAAAATTGAGGTAGATACTGAAAGAGAAAATTAACTGCACTGGAGGCGTCACTTCTCTGCATAAATTACAAAACACTTTACTTCAGATAGAGAAAATGTAATGACGGTAGAAATTTTCTGATGGAAAGGACAGACACTGTTGCAGCATGAGCGTGGTCCTCATTTTTAATAAAAATCCAACGATTTAAGGAAATAACATCCTGTTCCGCCTATCACCTACCCCTGACAAGATGTAGGTATATCAATATCACGCAAGGAAGTTTATTTGGCAACACTCTAAACGAAACGGGGACTTCAAGGTTCCTGTCGGTAAAGGCTGTCGATTAATCGTTTGTTCTGCTGGGTCAGCAACTCATGGATTCGTGGCTTAGTGTTTCGATCTAAAAGTTCTGGCGACTATCACCAACAAATCAGTAATGAAGCGTTCAGAAAATGGTTTTCTAACTTGCTTAAGTGTCAGTAAGAAGGCTGTATCCTCGTAATGGATAAGCAAGTTATCACACAAAAATCAAAGAAAAAATCCAGTCACTCTCACTTTCAGTTCAAAATTTATACGACCTTTTTTCAAGAATGAAGTACCACTGGGAAACTCATTTAATTTTCGAAATGTTTTGCACAACTTTTAAAACTTAACATGACTGGAAGCTGTAAATTTTATTCATTGATATCATGTAAATAATTTTTGTCTCTATAATCATATTAAATTGAAGTTTGTAACCACTAAATTTCTACGACACAGGATTCACTAATTTCGCTAATGACAAATAATTAAAATACTCGATTTTACTAAAGAGAACGTAACATCCAACGCAATATATTGTATTAAATACATTGTGAGGATGATTGTGCATGCGCGGTAGCTGTTTCTCCTTCGCCTGTATGGGCTGGTCATGGAGGAAGGAATATATGAAGACGACGCAAGGGACCTTTACACCGCACTGGAGTGAAACCTGGTAGACAGAAGTGGGGTGGGGAGGTTGCCATATTGGTCGACCGTAGTAACACGGGGAATAGGCACAAAAACTTCAAGGGCATACTACAACCGTGGCACCGCAATTTGATGATGGATTTTGTGTAACACGACGAGAGAGACCAAAAATTAGGAATAATTTTTTTTTTTTTGAAATCCTGCTTAGTTCTCGAGATATACTGTCCAAAAGTGAGGTGTTTGGGTTGAAATTCGGAAGAAATATTTCCTTAAGGTCAAATTTGATGTTAGATTCTTATGTAACATGACGAGAAAAATCGAAAATAATGAATAAAATTTTTCGAAAACTCACTTAGTTCTCAAAAGTGAAGTGTTTTAGGTTGAAATTAAGAAGAAAAAAATTTTCCAAATTCAAATTTGATAATAGATTCTTATGTAACACGACGAGAGAAATTGAACGTAAACAATAAACATTTTCGATATCTCGTTTAGTTCTCGAGATATACAGTCTCCAAAAGTCAGAAGCTTAAATGGGAGCAGTATACATTGCGATACGTGATTCACGTTGTGTCACTAACATGGTGCTTACCGGTATGAAATTACTAACAACTAATAATAAATTGTTTGTCCCTTCTGGTACAGGTTGCATTTCAACCTACCCACATTTACATTAATATTGTGACTACAAAATCAAACTATGTAGACACACCTGCACACATGAAATGCATCGCGAATTAAATTTCTGGTAATAATGACGTTTGCTTCATCACGTTTCATAGTTCGCACAGAACAAATTATCACAATTAATTTCATCGTACACTTTCAGTGTAAACTGAACTAGACTAAAGCATTCGGATACCATATTTATTGTATCGTGATGTAAACTTGATCCGCTTAAATTAGACTTCCAATACTTGTTTACAATAAGGCTAGCCTTTTATATGCAAAGTAATAACATATGCTGATTGTCTACACTACACCAACAAATATTTGAGAACGACATTATACTGTTGAGAGCAATGAAGAAATTTATAACGTTATGCCCTAATATTACAGTTACCTTTCAGACAATTCAAGAACAGTAATTACAATGTGATTTAATTATGAAACGTTTTTCCAGGTTGTTTCCCATATTGTCTGTTTGTGCAACCGTATGCAACACCACTTGGCATTATAGAAAACTTCAGAATATAGAAAAAGAAATATTCTCAGCAGCAGACACAATACAAACATTTCAATATTTTTGGGTGATTCCTATGGCAGCCGCGCATGCGCAGTAGGAGACGATTTTTTATATTAGGTTTCGCAGATTTGGCGTTATTTCGTCTCCATATATTCCTTCCTCCATGGGGCTAGGGCAGCGGAGTGGGGATAGAGTGACCTTGGTGCCCCTCTCTTAACCAGACACAGCATAATAAAAAATAGAAAACAATTAAGAACGAGCTAAGTCACATATTTAGCAATGAGCATACTATAAAATTTGAAATACATCGTGAAGATATCAGGAAGGAAATAAGAAAGATGAAAAAACATTAAGGGGTAGATATAAATGATATTATTATGGGTGTCTTAAACATATGTGATATTCTACCTTCCGATGAAACATTTTTAAATTGAGACTCCATATTTGCTGTATTACTATTACTGTATTGTACTGGAAATATGCGATAGTAGTATTGGTAGGAGGGGGAGACAAATGGGGTCGCAAATTATTGGCATATCAGTTTGGCAACAGGGGTAAGTAAATTATGGATAGATTGATATGCAACCGCATCATAAATTTATATCTGAGCGTAAGTGGTTTCCTAGTCGGCAATATGGCCTTAGTCAAGGATATTCATGTGAATCTCAGTTAGTAGGTTATATGCAAGATATTTCAGATGAATGGGGCAAGGGAAACCAAGCTGATTCTGTAGTACAAGAACTATCAAAGCTTTTTGACAGCATGAGCCATAAAATAGTGGTAAATAAGTAAAAACTGTTGATATGGATGAGAAACTGATTTACTCGGTAGAATCACTCTTAAAAGGTAGAAAACAAAACGTTAGGGTAGGAAATGCAGTATCAAAAGAAGTGAAAGTGAAAATGGGAGTACCATAGGTTGTGAGGCAATATCCTAACCAATGACTAAATTAAATTAAAATCATTAAAAAATATGTATTATAGACCTTAGGCAAAGATTGGAAATGATACACCAAACGAGGATTAAAAAAAATCGACAATGATTTTACAAAGCGTGTTAAAGAGAAGAAAGAGACATATCCAATAAAAATGGAAAATCCTAGAGTACAAAAAATAATTGTTTACAAAAGAAGAACTGCTATAGGTAGGAGAGAAGTAAGAGAGTTAAAGAGGCAAAGCTGGCAGGATTATGTAAACAGAATAGATCATGATGTTCATGGTAGGCAGTGAAGTAGTTACTGACTGCTGACAGATCTGAATATATATATACAATCGCATACAGGAAAGATAGTGGCTATGATATTTCCCGCCCTTTGGACGGATGAAAACGAAGACAAACAGGAATTGATTTTACTGCATAAATTAAGAAACATGTAGATCAAATAACACTGGATGAGCTAGCCGGAGTATTGATATCACTGAAAAATAAACAAACGTCAAGCTGTGATGGACCTGGGCGCTGAAATATTAATGTTCTCTTTAAATATTTTAAAATGGTTTATAAATGGTTTAAACTATAGCTGGACATGTGGATGATTGGACTGTAATATTAGTATGTCCTATATTTAAAAAAAAGGGAGACAGATGGAATCTGAAAATTATTGAGGCATAAGTCTGTTTGTACAGCATACAAAATATGTGCAAAGAAACTAAAAAGGCCGGTCCATGAGGCGCTTAAGGGCTTTTGGAGGGGCGGATTATGTACTGATAGTATTTTTACAATGACCCAACTGGCAGAAAAACACCAAGAATTCATTATTCCAACATACATTTCATTCATTTATTATGAAAAAGCATTTGATAACGAGAATAGAAAGAAATTGTTTCAAATTATGTTCCAAAATGGCTATAGTGAGCATATAGTAAGAGTACCGGTAATACAAAGTTTGTATTGCAGTACAAACATTAAAACCTCACACGATAGTGATAAGTTACAACATGAGCAGAGAAGCACCTGTGCTTTCTAACAATTGAAGATGAGATTGGAAAATGGCTGAAATACATACCTAACAATTCTAAAGTTAATGACACGTAGGCTTTTCGCTGACGACCAGGTGATTTTAGCTAAAACAGGTGAGTTACATTGAGGAATATACTTGATGATCAAAAAAATAAAATCATTACTATTTGAAAATCTTTTCAGAAAAATGACAGGAATGGCATTCAAAGGAGACGAACTAACACGGGATAAGAGTGTTATCAATGACAGAATAATTGATGAAATTAACATTTTTTGTATATTTAGGATACGACATAAATTGTACCAGAAATGACGCTGTCAGTACAAAATTTCAGTAATTTCTATACCTGTGTGGAATAATCAAAAGGAATTTTAACACCAGACGCGATACAATGATGAAATTTTACAAATTAATGGCTGTGCCATCGTTACTATTTGGATATGAATCGTGGGCATTAACTAAACAACAAATAAGGGGGATAGAAGCAGCTGAGATGAGATTTCTGAGAGCCGTGGCTGGGTATGATTTACTAGTTGACAAAATAAATGAAGAGATGAGGAAAGATTGAGAATTTTTAATCTGAATGAGGAAATAGTTACATATAAGAACAAATTGATGGAGCATGTAATACATATGGAGGACCAGTGCCGGCGTTAGGGAGGGGTAAGCGGGTCAAAGGTACCCGGGCCCGCCGACTAATTGGGGGCCCCACTCACCGACTGTAGGGCCTCTGAGGCCATGAAGCCAAGGATCCGCCCATTGTCGCCAGTTTGTAGAGCTAAAAAAAATAGGTCGCCTGTTTACCCCGGGCCCGAAATTCCTAGCGCCGGCCCTGTGGAGGACATCAGACAAACAAATGGTGTTGCTAAATTAGAAGCCAAAACCGAAAAGAATTATGATAGGCCGTCATAAGAAGTGGAATTAATAATGTCAAAGAAACTGGTGAAGCATGAGTTTATAAAGAATATTATTGGCGCCGGAGGACCACTGACTGATGCATCTAGAAATTTCCGTCGCTATATCAGGGAACTGTGGGAAAGAAAGTGTAACGAGAAAATTATAGAGAAGGATGGAGAACAAATAACTGAGGATTTAAAAAAGGCAGAGTTATAATAATTAGTTTAATGATACCATTAGGGACTATGATTCAGGAATAGTACCTGTTACATCAGAAAACAAGCCTATCCACCAGTTGGAACTTAAAAAAAAAATAAAAAAAAAAAAAATTAATATCTCATGAAGGAACTAATGAATCAAAAAATATAATAATAATAAAAGAGCGTAAAGGGGCCGGTGTGGATAATATCAATACGGATGTATTATCTTGAAACACTATTTAAACTGAGTCTGCTGCCGGAAGAGTGCGATGGTAGTACCGGTCCATAAAAGATGGGTGACAAATAGAGTCGAAAATAATAGGCCAATTGATTTGACATCACTGGGAGGTAAATTAATGGAGAGATTAATATGCAACCATATCAAACATGTCTGTGAGGAACGTAAGTGGTTTCCAAGCCGGCAACATGGCTTTAGGCAAGGATATTCAAGCGAAACTAGTAGTAAACTCTATTCAAGTTATTTCTGATGAATTGGATAGGGAGGTCAAATTGAGATTGTAGCACTAGATCATTCAAAGGTTTTAGCGTAGTAAGCCATAGAAAGGCGATTTGTTGCGTACAAGAAATTCTAAACTGTAGAAAGCAAAATGTTCGGGTAGGAAAAGCAGAATCAAAAGAAGTAGGAGTGAATACGGGTGTCCCATAGGGTAGTGTATTGGGATCTTTGCTGTTTGATATTTTTATGTATTACTGTGCTAATGGCCTACTGTCAGAAGACAGAGTTTTTGCAGATGATTAATTCTATATAAAAGGACCAAAATAGTAAAGGACTGTGAACAGCTGCAGGGTGACCTAGATATGATATAGGCTATAGCTGGGTGAGTCAACACGAAATGAAGATAAATGCAATGAAGAGCCAGCTTATTAAGTACAGAGATGAAAAGCTAAAATAATTTTATGATTGTAAAGTGGGGAGGGAGCTGCTTATTTAAGATTGAAGAATGAATATTTTGGCATAACGTTCAATAATAACCGGGAAGAGCCCATTCGACAGATAGTAGGTAAAGGGTCCAAAATCCTTCTCCTGTAGGGAAGAGTGATGAGGAATTGTACGAGAGAAGTAAATAAAGGAACTGGGCTACAAAATTAATGTCAGACCACTGCTGGAATATGGAGGTAAAGTATGAGACCCACATTTTCGGTATCAAATACAGTAGTTGGAGGGTGAGCAGAGAAGGGCTGCTACATTTATTCTTGGAAATTACAACATAACACAATCGTTAGTAAATATGGTAAAGTAGCTGGAGTGGGATTCATTGGAGGGTAGAAGAGCATGAAGAGAGTCAATGGATTATACAAGGCATATAATTGATAATGAGACATGGAAAGATATTGATATAAGAATTAGTAGTAATGGATGGAAGGAAAAAGATGACCATGGCCACTAGCTGGCATAATTTTTTTTTTTTTTTTTTTTTTTTTTTTTTTTTTTTTTTTGGAGGAAAGGGTGTAAGGAATTGGAATAAATTACCAAAAGAAATGAGGAATAACTTGCCAAAAACACTGAATTTAAAGTTCAAATTAGTAGAGAGAAAATGTAGGTGGGAAGAGGAAAGGAGAAAGACGGGTGTACAGGAAGGTTGCCATCGCAATTATATCAAATTAAATTTTCAACAAAATAATCCATCACTAAACTGAATGTAATAACTCACCCGTCTCCCTTCTCTCTTTAGAGAAGTAAGTTGATATTTTCAACGCTGTGGTTTTACAGAAATTTTTGTCCACGCAAATAACAGAAAATTAAAAACTTGAGTACCTGTAAAATGTTACTCTTGCGAATATAATGTAAAAAGGACAGTTGACAATTTAAAATGTAGCTAGTTCCGTTATTTTGCAAAAAAACAGACAGTGGGTTTTATCTTCTAGAACTTGGAGTATCTTTGTATCAGTTCAGGTATCTATCAGCTGTTTGTGCGTCTTAATTCCTGTATTTGCTGTAACTTGTTAGTAATAGTGTGTATTAATCTCCCAAGATGTCAAGAGGAGGTGATATGGAGCCTTTTGTGGCTGTTTATATTAAAGAAGAGGTGAGTTTGTGCCTTTTATCTGTTTATAGAGTGGTACAGTGCATGAATTGGTGATTGCTGTCCCACAACATGGACGAGACTTTCATTCCTGATTAGTTGTGATAGTTTGTTGTTATTTACTTGTATCTGGCTAATGAACTATACCGAGTGACCAGATTTTCTATATTTAATCGTGTAAGCTGAATCACATGAAGTTTATCCTACGTATAAATATGTCGTATTTTTATCAGTTTGACTGTACGAGTATGAACAAATTCCCTTATAGTATAAACGCAAGCATTAGTTTGTCAACATACAGCAATGAATCAGTGTCGAAATCTTAAATTTGCCACTAAGAATACAATTGCATATTTCAACCCTAATTCCGTCCATGAAATTGATAAGAGCAATCCTAATTACTTTCTATGTGCTGTACGGAGCTTTCCGTCCAGGAGGTGTTTTTTTTTTTATTTTCCGACCAGCGAAATGTTTCAGATGACTCAAACGTGTGTGGACATGAATTAATATTTGTCCAAAAGCAGTTTTCTTGAATATGTTACATTCCTGTTTTAATTATGCGAGTGTAATTCTGTCAGTGTACCTATTTCAATTTTATTAAATATATATTGGTCATCATGATAGCAATGATTAGAGTTATTAGTGTAAAATCACGAAATGTGATAAAATAGCTTCAGCATATAAGTTAGTCGCAGATGTAAAATCAGTCATATTTAGTATACTCTAATTGCTTACAGTGAGTGTTAGCAAAAGTTCCATGGAAGATTATTTTCCCTTGTTGCGTTAGAAAGAGAGAATTTTATTTGTGCAAATTATTATTTTGTGTTCATCGTTTATTCAGAAATTATCTAGTATGCAGATGACATAATGCTATATAAAAGCTCAAAATGCTAGAGGACTGTAAACAACTGCAGGGTGATCTGGACAGGATATCTTGTTATGTTGGTAAACATACGATGAAGATAAATGCAAAGAAGAGTCAACTTATTAAATATATATATATATAAATGGTTGATTATGATTATAAGGTGTGGAAAGAATTGCTTGTTGAACATTTGGAATGTAAATATCTTGGCATTATATTTATAAAACTTAACTGGGCAGGATACATTTGACAGGTAGTAGGAAAAGGCTTCGCTTGTTGGAGAGAGTGATGAGGGGATGTGCGAGAGAAATAAAGGAAATGAGTTACAAAACAGTGGTTAGACCATTGCTTGAGTATGGTAGTGTACTATGGGACCACATTTTAAGTATCAAATACAGGAGTTGGAGAGGGTTCAAAAAAGTGCTGCTAATTTTGTTTCTGGAAATTACAACAGAATGCAATCAGTAACAGATATGATAAAAGAGCAGGAATTGGGTTCATTGGAAGACACAAGAAGGATCATTAGAGTGTACAAGGCATATATTGGTGATGAGACATGGAAAAATATTGGTGTAAGAATTAAAAGTAATGCATGGAAGGGAAAAGATGACCATGACGACAAGCTGACACTCAATTTTAGCACAAGGGTGTTGGAAGATTCTCTTTTTTAAACAAGGATGTCAGGTATTAGAATAAGTTACCAATGACAATGATGAATAATTTACTCAAAATCGTTGAAAGAATTTAAAGTTGAAATTTGTATAGAGCAAATGTATGTAAGTGCAAGAAAGGGGGAAGATGGGTGTGTAGGGAAATTGCCACCGGAGCGTGCTCTCCATTACAATTAAACTAAATACCTGTTCCAGTAAAATGTTGAATTCTAATGAGGTCCAAATAACATAGTTGTGGTAAATACTTCTTCTGTTTTGAGTTATTTTGTTATAAATTATGGGAAATTATAAAATAAGCAATTATTACTTTAACAATATTGTTGAGTTATATATAACTTGGAAATTGTCTTCAATTGAATGGCCGAATTTGTAATAGTATTTACATTATTCTCTACTGTAGATAATATGCATAGACAATTATGTATTGGTACTGTTTTATATTAGTAACAGTTTTTTTACCCACTGCAGCTGTTGCTATTGACTGTGTGTTTACATTATTTACATGAGTCAATCATCTTACACTCTTGGATTTGTGGAGGCCTTATGTCAGTGATAATCAATTTCTATGGGAGTTCATTCTTGTCTGCCACTGGCCTTCTCAAAGACAAAAGTAATTATACAACAAATTTAATATTAAATTTTTTAATCTTATATTTTGAGAACTATTGTTTAACAAACATCACTTTTGCTGTTTCCTGGTCATTCAGGTTCAGGCTATACAATACAAGTGTTGCTCTGTGTATATATTTCCATGAGTTTTGGCACCAGAATGAGGTGGTCATTGACTGTGATTGTTTTAGCAACAGGGGAAATAGTTCCCTGTATCACTCCACAGGCATTCAAGGCAGTGTGAACCTTACATGAGAGCCAAGCCAGCAAATCAGCATTATTCTCTATTTGTTGTTAAAATATTTTCACGAAGTTCTAAGTTGGTAACAATACTGAGTTAGGTCATATGCTTACTCAGTATCACATGCGTTATTCTTGCCTATGTTTGTATATTATCCTACACAATCAGTCTATGACAGAGTGTGGTGGGTGAGTGAAATGCTCTGGCCTCACATTTATGAGGATTTGGGATCTAATCCCATCTGGTCACCCAGATTTGAGTTTTCTGTGGTTTCCCCAAATCACTCCAAGTAAATGTTGGAATGATTCCTTCAAAAGATCATAGTTAATTTCATACCAATCCTTGCCAACAGTTCTTTCCCTCTTCTAATGATGTTGACATCGATGAGGTGTAAGATTAGAAGCAAAAAAAGTATCATATGTCAGATCACATTTCACTGTCTGCTTCGCAGTGTTCCTCAATGCATATTCTAAATATTTATTAGGAAGCCGTTTCTACAATTACTAAATTTTAGCTAACCAATTCCATAAGTAACCCAGCTGTTACACTATTTTTCTATTTTGAAGCCAGTACAGAATTATGTCCATACCACTTATTTGTATGTATAATGCCACTTACTTGTTCCCATAATGTGCAGTTATTTTTATACCTCCAATGAACATATATTTCCTTATGTAAAAGCATCTCTGCCCTTAAACTTCTGTTACAAGAGATAATTGTTGTTAGTTTGGCAGTTTGTCTAAGAAGAGCTGATATGTATTTGCCAGATATCTGTAGTACAGCTGGTCCAAGGTTATTTTTAAAAAAAAATAAAAAAAAAATGTGAACCATATTTTTTGAGCAAACTAGCTGTTAAGTCTGTGGTGTGCCTGCTTTCTAAAGTAAAGGTCCCTTGCTCTATTCTTGGTATCAACCAGAATTTTTTGTTTACAGATATCGGTGTTAACCTTTACCAGCTATCTTTGTTTATATAAAGATTAACATGCACACCATGCAATCATGCAAATATATGTTTGAATCTCAGTTAGATCATCCAGATTTTGTTCCCTATAGTTTCCCAAAATCATTCTAGGTGAATGGGAAGTTGTTTCCTTCATAATGCCATAGCTGAATTAAGTCCTATTCCTCGAACCTCCCAGCTCTGGTAAAAAAAATAAAAAAAATCGTGAAGTAACCTGAAAACACTCTGTAATAGGGATTTCATGTTAAACTGAATGCTTTAGAGCAGGGGTGGCCAAAACAAATGATCTTGCAGGCCAATTTGGAAATGCATCATAACTCTGCAGGCCGCATTTAAAATCATATATCCCCATATTAAATTTAGACCCACTCTAGAATTATTTTGGAGTGAAAAATTGAAACATAATGAGTTATTATTATTATTGTATTTTCTATCATTCCTACATGTAATATAGATATAATATAATAATGATACTCATAATTTTATACAGATAATTTTTGAATATATGGATGCACAAATAATGTATTTTTTAATACATTGGCTATAACTACTTTGGCCATTATTATAAAATAAATCTATTTTGTAAAAGTGTAATGAATATCGCAGGGCCAGAAAAATGTTCCAGGGGGAGGGTGCCTCGAGTTGGCCCCCCCTGCTTTAGATCTATCCTAACTCTCACATGCTGACTTGATAGGTCCCCTCAGGGAACCATACAATTGTTGTTATTTTATGGCAGTACCTGTTGCCACATGCCCTCTGAAATGATCACTTCCTCACCACCTACTCAAATTAAAATTTTTTGTCAGTCATAAGTAAATTTTCATATTTTCGTATCAACCTTTCTAGACATATTAAAAATTTTATTTATATGGAAAGGACCCTTACAGGGTCTTTCACACCATTCAACTTGCCTTCTGACTCCTAAGACCCCCCGGGCCTCCACCCTGTATCTTCTGCCCAGGATACATCCTGGACATCCTATAGTTGCTGCCTTTGGGTCTCCCACAGAACGCATCAGCACCGACAACCTTTCATCCAGGCCCTTCCATCTTATGTCTGAGACACTCCCAGCCCCCCCCCCCCACACACACACACACTTTTTAGAGCGTATGTCAACAGTCCCTACATCCCTACCAACAGATTGCTCCCTGGTCACTGTTGATGTATCATTTCTCTACACCAACATCCCTCATGGCCAGGGCCTCGGTGCCATAGCGGATTACCACCACAGTCGCCCCACAGTCGCTCCCTACCACTCATTTCATTTCTTCACTTCTTTGGCTCAGTTCATCCTTACCAAAAATTTCTTTTCCTTCCAGCCTCAGGTTTACCATCAGATACGAGGCACTGCTGTGGGCACTACCATGGCACCTTCCTATGCCAACCTTTTCATGGGCAGACTATAGGAACATTTTCTTCAAAAGGTTACTCACAACCCACCATGTGATTCAAGTATATAGATGATCTATTTATGATCTGGACCCACAGTGAAAATATCCTTCTTGACTACTTGTACTCACTGAATAACTTCCCCTCCTTAAACTTCACCTGGCCCTACTCTCAGACTGACATCACGTTCCTGGATGTAGACATCCCTGTACAGAATGGCCACTTACACACCTCTATCCACATAGAACACACTAACCTACAACGATATCTCCATTTTGATAGGGGCCAAACACATCGTGTTTCTATGAGTTGCTGTGTTGAATGCAAGGCTTGCACAAGCCCAGCCACTTACTTGTGTTAACTTGAAAAAGGGTTTTAACCCAAAATATTGTATTTTCTTTGTTTGTGTGTTGTTTTGTATTGCTGCTGCCCTCCTCCCTTCAATTTTGGTGAGCGTTGGGTGTATTTTATCTGTCCTTCCCATATAAATACTGCCTCATCCCAGTTCTTTCCTTTCATTTTTACCTAATTATTTTGTTTATTTATTTTTATTGATATTATGCTTAAGGAAATTATGAAAACTGGTTTAAGTTATCTGCGTTTCCATTTCTCCAGTTAGGGTTGGAATTGATTTGCTAGACATATCTCTCAGTTCCATCATTTATAGATGTCAAATAAATTTATGAAATGTCACTCAAATAGAAATTTGGTAATCTCCTTCACAGTTGGATGAACTTGTGGGCGAGAAGCAATAATGAGTTTCCTATCCTGTAGCCTTGTCATCTGGATTTTGTTTTCCCATAGTTCCCCAAAATCATTCCAGGTGATTGCGAGATTGTACCTAATAAATTTCAAGACCAATTTCCTACCTTCTTTGTTCACAATCCTCTCCGGGTTCTAAAAAGCATGTTATAGATTTTTTTAGTGTTATCTGGAAACTTTAGTTTTATAGAATATATTGTACAGTGCATTTCATAAACCAAAGAGAGTACATGTGTGTGTTAACCTCCATTAGAAGTTTTTTGTAGCTGTTAATTGATTTTTTCCCTTGGTAAACAAGTGTTTATTGTCGATATTATATTAATAACTGGAATGCATTAAAGACCGAAATAATGAAAGCTGGCAAAGAAACATTAAGCTTTAGGGAACAAACTGCCCGAAAACCTTGGATCACAGAAGAAATTTTGGAGCTGATGGATCAGAGGAGAAGGTACAAAAATGCTGAGGATGAAGCAGGAAGAGAGCAGTACAGGCAATTTAGAAATCAAATAAATAGGAAATGCAAAATAGCAAAAGAAAAATGGCTACAAGAAAAGTGTGAAGAAGTAGAAAAGGAAATGGTCGTAGGAAAAGTAGATGTTGCATATAGAAAAATCAAACAGAATTTTGGAGTAATGAAGAAAAGAGGTATGAACATTAAAGCTGCCGATGGGAAACCTCTTTTAAGCTCAGAAGAAAGAGCTAATCAATGGAAGGAATACATTGAGAAACTGTATGAAGGGGACGACTTGAACAATAGTGTATTGGAAAAGGAAGGCGATGTCAACATTGATGACTTAGGAGATCCTGTTTTGAGAACAGAATTAAATAAAGCTCTGAATGACTTGAAAGCAAATAAGGCAGTTGGTACTGATGAGATCCCTGCAGAACTTCTTAAATCTCTAGGAGAGGAAGGAATCGAAAGATTATTCAAGCTGATATCAAAAAATTATGAAACAGGAGAAATTCCAACTGATTTTAACAAAAATATTATCTTCACACTTCCAAAGAAAGCACAAGCTGACAAATGTGAGAATTATCGCACCATTAGTCTAACATCACATGCTTCAAAATTACTAACCAGAATAATATACAGAAGGATGGAAAGGGTAGTAGAACAGATAGTAGGTGAAGATCAATTTGGGTTTAGGAAAAATCGCGGTACTTAGGAAGCAATTCTGTCTTTAAGATTAATACTTGAAGGACGGATCAAGAAAAATAAAGATACTTTTATGGCATTTGTTGATTTAGAAAAAGCTTTTGATTCTGTTAGGTGAGACAAGATGTTCAAAATTTTAAAGAAGTCAGGTCCAAAGTATCGAGATAGAAGAATACTCTATAAACTATATAAGAATCAAGTGGCTGTAATAAAAGTAGAGAATCACGAGAGACATGCATCGGTTAAAAATGGCGTGAGACAAGGTTGTAGTCTATCCCCGTCCGTTAATATTCAACTTGTATGTAGAAGAAGCAATGAAGAAAGTCAAAGAAAAATTTCCATGCGGCATAAGTTTTCAGGGAGAAAAAATCAGTATGCTACGATTTGCTGATGACATTGTCTTGTTAGCAGATAGGGCTGAGGATATTGAGAACTTATTGAATGGCATGAACAAAATACTGAAGGAAGATTTTGGACTGAATATAAATCAAAGTAAGACAAAAGTGATGAAATGTAGCAGAAATGATACCAATAGTAGCAGATTAAATATAAAAATAGGATCGGATGCTATAGGAGAAGTGAGTGAGTTCTGTTACTTGGGAAGCAAAATTACAACCGATGGCCGAAGTAGGAAGGATTTTAAAAGCAGAATAGCACTAGCTAAAAGAGCCTTCATGAAAAAGAGAAACCTTTTAGTTTCAAATATTGATCTAGGAATTAGAAAGAACTTTTTAAAACTATGTGTGGAGCACAGCACTTTACGGTAGTGAAACATGGACTTTAGGAATACCGGAAAGAAAGAAACTTGAAGCATTTGAAATGTGGTGCTACAGAAGAATGCTAAAAATTAGGTGGACAGACAAAGTAAGAAATGAACGAGTTTTGGAAATGATGGGTGAGAAAAGAAGCTTATGGAAGAAGCTTACAGGAAGAAGGGACAGGGTGGTAGGTCATATTTTGAGACATGCTGGATTGGTTAATTTGTTAGTGGAGGGAACAGTCGAAGGTAAGAACTGTAGAGGAAGACAGAGATTAGAATATATGAAGCAGATATATGAGGATGTGGGTTGTAAGGGGTATGTAGAAACGAAAAGGTTATCACAGGATAGAAAGGGATGGATGATTGCATCAAACCAGTCTAAAGACTGACAACAGCAAAAAAAAAAAAAAAAAAAAAAAAAAAAACTGAAGTTGTGTAAACTGAATTCTCTTTGGTTGAGGAAGTTATTTTTGGTAGTTGTACATAAGTATCTTCATGTACTATGTAAGTAATAGGGACCTTACTGTTTGAGGCTATTTGCTTTTATTTATAATTGGTTTGGTGCTACTAGATTTTAAGGCCTTTGGTTTCTTTGATACCTTTCAATCAATTAATATTGATGTTAAATTTTCTTACCAGTATATATTTATTTCATATTTAAATTATTTCAGTTGTTTTAATTTCGGAGTTTATGAATAAATTATGATGTCTCCTTTTTTTCAGATTATTCCAGAGGACAGTGAACAAGAGGATTTAGTATTGCAACCCATTCTTGACAGGTATGATAGTTCCTTGTTATTAACAGTTGCCAGTTCTGTATTGATTCATGTTACTCAAAAGTCTGATTAGCATGTGACACAGTCTGAAATATATGTAATTCTGAATTAATATACTGCATCTGTGATATATTGAACTATTTAGCATATTAAGATTTAAAATTAACATCAGGTTGGTCAGATATTGAACACTGCATTTTATGATTTTTTTCTGGGTTTAAATGAATCTAAGTAACTAAATTCTTTATAATCATATAGAATTTATAATTCATTTAATAACAAATTCAAATATCCCATTCATTACTTATAGTTGGTACTAAATTTTCATTATTTATTAGTTCTATGTTAATTCATTTAATAATAAATTCAAATCTTCTATTCATTACTTTTGTAATTGGTACTAAAATTTTCGTTATTTTTTAGTTCTATATTTTTTTTTTTTTAACAAAAAACTTCTGTGTTCAGTTCCCTTAATAATTTAAACTGAGTATATAGTAGGTGTCATACTATTGTTGTCATAACTTGCTATCATCATTGACACAGCATAGTCCCGTGTATAAAAATTTTTTTCAAGGCTCCCTGTTAATGAACGTCTCTTGACACTATAGCTCAACTTGTAAAACAATTCTTTTGCAATAATACTATTTTTGTCTTCTTTCTTAAACCGCTTAATTCTGGGGTAATTACATCTTAAGGGCAAGTAATATTAATAGTAACATAGTTTTATTCATATTTGTAATTTTTCTAGTAGTTGTGTGTTTTTTAAATAATTATTTCCTGGTTTTAGGCATTGTACCATCAATTTTAAATTCCATTAATAGTTAGTTTTTATTGCTTTGTTCTTTCAAATTTGTAGGTAAAAATGTGTATGTTTAGAAATTTTAGAGTACTAATATTACTGAATAAGGCCTTTATCATTTTATTTGGCAGTTTATCTTCCATAGTTTTACTTCACTATAATGTCATTTACCAAATTTAATACAAAATTGGCTCATATATATACTTTTATTTTCTTGATCATATTTACATTCTTTCGTAATGAAGGATTTCTGCCAACAAAAGGAGGGTATTAGCAATGGCGTGTTCACTATCTTCAGTTGTGGCCAGCACATTTATTGAAGCATTTCAAGCCATAGTCATCTGCAACCATACCTTGAAGTAGTAGTTGCATCTGACATACATGGGTAACTGCTTTACACTTAAATTTTGAACTGTGCTTATGATAAAGTTCTCAAAAGTTGAAGTGGACGTAAAGCTAATGTTCATTAAAGCAGGAAGAAAGATGGATTGTTTGTGTATAGTGTATCCCAGATGCCCACACAGTACAATCTTTAAGTGCATGAGGATTCTTAATTCCACTTAAAATTAGATTCAGAATATTAAAAAGTCCACAAATTTTAATGAGGCAAATATATTACAGAAATAAGTTATTGTCTTTCTGCTAGCAATAATAGCAGCACAGTGTTAGACCTCTCCATTGTGCCACAATGATTCTTATATGAATTCTTTTTTCCCTCATACCATTAGGGATTGGAATGCACAATAAAGAGATTAGCTTTGGTGCTGAGCACCGTCTGCCACCCACAATTTTGTGAATTGCAGAGGATATATGTAGATTCCTCCATTCTTTCCCCCACAGTGCTATCAGAACAGACCTTTGGTTATGCCAGTGCTGCTCCTATCCTTTATACAAAGATAAGATTGGTTGGCTACAAAATGAGAAATACAAGTCTAGTGTACTGAGCTACTAATTGTTGATTAGCATCAATTTCAGAATGAGCATATGTAAACACTAGGTTTTTGTGAAATATCATGCACTGATGGATTGTTATTAACTGGGAAGTTAGGATACACCGTAAGGAAAGGCTAAATTAATACATACTTTGGAAATTATGTCACCTAATCAGCCATACCACAGTTTTCAGTAAACAATGCAGACAGAATTTTATTAATTGAATGAGGAATCTGGTGGCTAAATAATGGCTTGTGTAGCTGTTGACAATTTAAAATGTTTCATCTGAACTTGAAAATTTGGGGTAAGTAATTGACTTGCAGAACATATGTGACTGAGTATTGACACTATCTGCTGCTACAAGTTGTATGTTACATTCAGCTACTGATGTTGCCTAGTTGTTTCCATGTCCAGGAGTAATGTACACTAATTAGAATTCTTCTTCGAAAAGAATTGAGAACTGAAACATATAAAACATACACTTTGCTGAAAACATATCCTCATACGATTATTCCTCTTACTTCATCAAGCCACTATCACACTAGTCCATTGCTGAATTCTGTATGAAAGATGTAGCAGTTTAAATAGGTAATTCAGATTATGTAGTAAGTTAGGAAAACCTTTATTGAATTATGAGTATCAAAATTTGTTAAAATGGGAAGGCTACTTCTAAAACTCAATGAGCCTTTTAAAGAATCCTTTTGTAAACTACTCCTTACATGCAAAACTGTAGGTTATCAGATATATAGTATAGTGGTGTCAGGGCTGGCGTTAGGGGGAGTAAGCGGGTCAAAAGTACCCGGGCCCACAGGCTGATGGGGGGCCCGAATACCGATTGTAGGGGCCCTTAGGCCATGAAGACAAGAATCCACCCATTGTCGTCAGCCAGTTTGTTGAGCTAAAAAAAGGTCGCCCATTTTACCCCATGCCCGAAATTCCTAGCGCCGGCCCTGAGTGGTGTATTGTAACAATTTATTTATTCCTTAACATAAAATACGATTTTTCTGCTAGAAAGATGTTGGTATTCTATTGGGAGTAAAATTAGAAATCTAATATGAGAATAGAGATGGTTATTATTCTATGTGTATACAGTAGTATATTATTGCATAATTATTTTGTCTTAGGATGTGACTGGAAATTGTTTATATATATATATATATATATATATACACCAATCCGAGTGCATAACCTCACATTGTATATCAAACCATTGTTACCGTCGACGGCATATTGTGCTCTCCACGCACCGATACCTACCGTTCCGACAGTGTTTCCATCTTATTACTATGTAACTTCTACTAATAATCATTTCATTCATTCAAATTCTACATATATATGTTTTTATATTAACGTCCCATTTCCACTTTAGCTACGGAATTTTCCACGGCGCGCACGCAAAACCTAAATTCTTACATACATTTTGAGCGTCCTTTGAATATCTTATTACTGTCCCTTTCAGATTTTACCGCTCTCGCTTTTATCGGCGTGCATCTTAAAGCTCATTGTTAACTATGAACCCACATTTGAAGTCACTTTATTAATTTTTTTTAATTTTTATTTTTGTTTTTTTCCTTTCGTGTTTGTTGATCATCTTATTACAATTCAAACCTCATTTCAGACAACGAACCCAATTTGCATTCTTCTAAATAACCATTTCTGTCTTTCAACATGCCTCCACTGACATCACAATATAGGCGACTTGTTGATAAATACATACATAGTTACAGATACCATGCTTTTCAGCTCGCCAAATTTCAATCACATATCCGTTTTTTAAAAGCATGTCTGTCCTTCAACATACCTCCAACTGGTCTTACAATCAAATTGCCAATATTTGGTTGTCCCCCACAAACTCACCCTGCTCTCCATGCCTTTCGCTACCAACAGTCTTTTGCCCTTACTCACCTTGTTCTGCAACAATATACCATTCTGGCTAACCAACATTCTGGAAGCCTCATATCCCTACACAAAATACTCATGTTGTCATTCCCACAAGTAATTACAGTTTTGCAGCATATTTTATAAAAGCAAGCAGTTAACTCCAGCAGTATGCTGCCCAGAAACATTTACAGAAGTTATCCAAATTGCTGAAGTCCCATCTTGCACTAGGGCAGTTTCTTCCACACCAACCAATGGTCTGCCAATCAAAATCACAGCCTCCTCTGGTTTCCTCAAAACTGTCCATTGCCCAGCTCCTCAACATACCTCAACCTCCCCCTTTAAAACCTGCACCTCGCTCTCTGCACCAAAGCCCTACTCCCAAGCCTAAACTGTCAGTTATAAACCTATCCTCATCACCATTATCTGAATCCCAGCTCTCTGTACTCTCCAAAGGACTCACCTTCTCACCCACCCCCACATTTGACCATGCCAAACTAGTCCATGACTGTTACGTTCTGCCGTACACTCCGCTGGAGGTATCACTTTGCCACTCACAGCAGTGAACAGGGATATCAGGACAACCTAGAACCAAGTCTAGAGAAATTCAAACCATCATCCACACTTGACCCTCCACCTCTTCCCCAGAACCATCCCCTCCAAATTTTTGAAGATTTCCTTTCCACCATTTTGGCCTCTCCCACTTTCCTTAAATCTTTAGCAAACACCGATATGCTTAGCCCCTGCTGAAACCCATGCCAGAAAACAACTCTCCAGCTATTTAGCTCTTATTATCCTTCCAGCTGACAAGGGATCAACCACTGTAGTCATGAACAGGAATGACTATGTGGCTGAAGCTCTTCGTCAGCTATCAGACACCAATACCTACTGCTGCCTATTGGAAGATACAACTCCTGCAGTCAGCAAAAAAATACAAGAATATGTACAGTTTAGTGGACCTTTCCAAGGTCTCACCCCACAATCCATTTCGCTTCTCACTCTTCAAAATCCACGTACACCCACCCTTTATCTATTGCCCAAAATCCATAAACCTGGCAATCCAGGACGCCCTATCGTTGCAGCCTACGGATCGCCAACTGAGGGCATCTCTGCCTTGGTTGACCAGTACCTACAGCCCATTGTTAATCAGCTCCCTTCTCATATAAAGGACACCCAGCACTTTCTCTTCCGGCTTTCTACCTTACCCACACCTCTTCCTTCTGACTCAATACTGGTTAGCATTGATATCACATCCTTGTATACAAACATTCCACACTGGCATGGCCTCAGGGCCATGGAACACTTTCTAGACCAGCTCCCTCCCAACAGCCTTCCTATGACATCCTTCCTCATCAAATTAGCCCACCTTATCCTTAATAACATCTACTTCTCCTTCGAAGGCAAGATCTATCACCAAACCTGCAGAACTGCCATGGGCATCCGCATGGCCCCCTCTTATGCTAATCTGTTCATGGGCCGGCTGGAACAGACATTTCTGGAGGAGGTCCTTCTCAAACCCCTCGTTTGACTTCATTTCATTGATGAAATATTTATGATTTGGACGTATAGAGAAAATGAACTGCTAAATTTCCTGAACCATCTCAATAACTTTAGCATGCTGAAATTCACTTGGTCGTACTCCCACACCAAGGCCACATTCATGGATGTGGATTTGTCCCTATCCAATGGCTATCTCAACTCTTCAGTCCACATCAAACCAACAGTATCTCCATTTCGACAGTTGCCACCCATACCATACCCAACGTTATCTCCCCTACAGTCTTGGTATTCGAGGTAGTTGCATATGCTCCAACCAACAGTCTCTCATGGATTATTCAAACAGTATTTCAGAAGCATTAATATCTGGCAACTACCCTCCACCTGTGAAACCACGCATGTAATATACCAGTTAACATGCAACCACTGCTAGGCTTCATATATAGGTTTGACCACAAATGCACTCTCTATAAGAATGAATGGCCACCGTCAGACGGTGTTCACACAGAACCCAAAGCACCCAGTTGCTGCCCATGCCATAACCCACGACTTGAATAATTTCAACTCTTGTTACACAGTCCGTGCTATCAGAGTTCTCCCTAATAGCAGCAGTTTCTCTGAACTCAGAACGTGGGAACTTGCCTACCAGTACAAACTTGGCACAAGGCAACCACCTGGTCTCAACTTAAGATAATACCTGGTCATTATTATTAGTAGTACATATGTTTAACCTTTTTTATTCCTCTCCTTTCCAGTACCTATATTGAACCACCACTAACCTGAGGTGATGTTTACTTCATAAATATTATTATTATTATTATTATTTGTATAATATTTGATATAATTGTTTTTTAATATATATTTAGTTCTAATTATATTTTGATCTTCCCACCAACCAGAAATTAGTTTGGATATTTATTCTTGCTCAGGTATTAGCTCTGATTCACTGCCCCTCTACTTTTCCAATGTTTGAATTTACCCCCACCATTTTCTCGACCGGTGGTCTTTCTGTGAGGCAATCTCCAGCTGCACCCACATCTCATAATGTTCTCTCATTGACAAAGGGTTTTTCTCCCGAAAATTTCTTTTTATTATTTGTGTTTGTGTCTTTTCTGTGTGTTCGCGCCCCACATCAATCATCTAAAGGTAAGTGGTGGCTCACTTCCCTATCCTAATTTGATTCCTTTCCGCTACTTAGTGTCTTTTTTCATTGTTATTTTGTGTGTAGGGGAGAGTGGGGAGGAATGGGACAATTTGTGTTTGAGTTCTTTTTCAGGGAGCTGTGGGAACATTGGAAGTATATGAACTATGTATATGTTGAGTACATGTATCTGACTATATACTGTATAAGTATCTTTTCAAAATACGCTATAATAGCAAGGGAATCTTCAATTTTCGGAAAGAAGTGACATTGTCCCATTCCTCCTGCGTGCAGGAGGAATGGGACTAAGTGCAGGAGGAATGGGACAGTAACTTCATTTTTAAAAAAAAGTACCAACAATGTTATTCTTGGACAAGTTTAATATTAAAAAAAGATAATTTAGGTTTAGAAACTGAAAAAATTGTGGCTTAACAAGAAAAAATGTTGCATACAAAATTCTTTATCGTAGTGTAGGAAATTTTACACTTAAATTTATTCCGAAGCGAAAAATCTTGCTAGTTCTCTTGGTTCCTCCAACGACGGGAGCTGGCATCTTCAAAATTATATCATCTCTTCTAGTAACACCCACATCTTCTACATTGGGATAAACGAATGTCATTGACTTGCCTCGCTTCCGCAGAAATTTGACCAGCAAGCAATTGTTTTCATCCCATCCGGATTTTACTTTTCCAATGTAGTGCACGAGAGTTTTTCCTGTGTCAAATTTTACAAGAACAAAGTCACCAATTGTAACATCTTTGATCTCATAATTTAAGTCTAACTCTTGCTCGTCGTCTGATGATTCTGTGAATTCTTCTTCACTATGTGATGTTTCCATTTCCTCACTTGATTCTGAAGTTTCTTCTTCAGACATTTTTCTTGTTTCTTTGGAAGAAACAAATGCAGGCCTAGACAGGGCAAATGGACTGATGATCTTCGCTGTTTTCTTTCTCAACTGTTCTTCAATTTCAGTTTTCTCGGGTGTGTCAGTCAAGATCCGTGTTCTCCCAGGTTTTCTTCCTCTTCCTGTTGTTTTTCTTGCTGCAGCTTTCGGATATGGTCGTACCATCTCTGGTGTGACGGATTCTCGAGCTGAAGTCGAAGGAATTTCTTCTGTGTCTTCATACTCATTTCCCTGTGGAGGCCTATCAGTTGTTGGAAGTAGATTCTGAGTTGTGTCTTGTTCTGTTGTTTGTGGAAATGGACGGTCGGTGACTGATGACATCAAAAAATCATAATCTGTAAAAATCTCCGAATTAAATGGCCAAATACCAGTTTTTTCAAAACCACTGATGATGTTTTCTTTAGTAAAAGCTTGAAGAAATGCGGAATTCACTAGCTTTGCAATATTGTAGATGCTGATTGGTTTAGCAAGGTTTTGCTGCATTGCCATCCAGTTACTACATGCCATGTTGTACCTGTTTTTGAACGAACTATACACTGACACATCTAATGGTTGAAGGCGATGACTGCAATGAGGGGGGAATGTCACAATGATAACTCCATGTTCTCTCGCAGTGTCTATGATTTCAATATTTATGTGACTATCATGATTGTCAAACAAAAGTAGAACTGGATCTTCCTTTGAGCATTTCACATTTTTAATGAAGTGATCCAAAACTTTCTTAAAGTTCTCTGCAGTCATCCATCCACTTGGATGAGCCAAACCTAAGCTGCCTTCTGGAGCACCATACAGCATATGAATCTTTGAAATTCTTCCGTGGAAAAACAAATGCAGGTGGTGCTGTATTACCTGCTGCATTAACAAAGCAACAAACTGTAACGAGTTGACCACGTTCAGCTGATGTCACTTGCCCTACTTGCTTTGTTCCTTTCTCCGCAATCACTTTTCCAGGCTTGTGAACAGTTGTAACACCTGTTTCATCACAATTCCACACACTATTTGCACTAAAAGAGTGGCGGAGGAGAACTTCTCTCAGATTGTCGAAGAACTTCATAACATTGTTCTTATTGAAACTAGTAGCCCTTGACAGACTGGTAGGGGATGGAGAACGTAAAGTAATGTCCATATTGCGTTTCATAAAACCAAATAGCCACTCCCTTCCTGCTGTCTTCTTTTCTTCCCAACCAAGAACATCTGGAATTTTCTTGGCCTTAGCAAATTGGTACGCAAATTTGCGAGCCTGAACTGTAGTTAATCCATAATGCATGTAGGAGCAAGTTATCAAATACAACTTCAAACTTCTTTCTTCTTGAATGGTGAAAACTTGTCGTACATTTGTATTAGGTTGGTAGCAATATTCATCTCCAATGGGTAACAATTTGGCTTCTTTTACATATCTGTCAAGTGTAGACTTGCTCGAATCAATTTCCTTGGCCACATCTCTTAATGACCGATTTTTCTCAATTATCTCAGAGAGAGCATACTTAAGTTTTTCCTTTGTTAACCTCTGACGTTTAGTTTTTCTCTTATAAACACGAGGCATTGTGAAGACAAAAGTCTGAAAAAAATGTAAAAAATGAAAAGCTTCTACATTTATTGGACGATGCACAATAAATTTCAACTTATTTTTCATACAATTTAGTTTACATAGTGCAGGAGGTTTGGGACTTGTCCCATTCCACCTGCAAACCATTGCTCAAACCTCCTGCAGGCAACCATTTTGAAATTTACTGTGCATGGAAGACAAACTACTGATCACAAAGCAGAACTTTTTGGTGTTAAATAATCTTCAAATTATATGTTATGCCCACATGTTAAAGCATTATGACTTTCTCTGTTCTATTAAAAATAAGAAAAAAATTCATACAACACACTAAACTTACTTTTAAAGGCGAAAAACACTTTTTTCAACACAAAATTTAAAGTCCACCACTTTCAACAATATAACTCCACTGGCTTATAGGGCACTCCTAGCGCTATCTATGATGAACATTTGAAGTTAGTAGACGCGGTAGTTTTGAAAATATCACAGGTGTCCCATTCCTCCTGTGTCCCATTCCTCCCCACTCTCCCCTATATATATATATATATATATATATATCATTCTAGATATTAGAATTGAGACTTTTATAATTATCAGAAAGCTGCTATAAAGAAAATATGTATTTTAATCTAAACTAGAATTATATAATTTCTACTGGTTTTACCTATCCTGGCATGATCCACAAGTTTTATCTGTGATTTGTTGTAAAGGAATTAAAAATGTTTCTCATTGTGTTTTATAGGTCAACAGTTGGAGTTCATCAAAACTATCTACCTCTGTATTGTGAAAAAAGTGATGTTAGTGTGGTTGAGAAATTTCAAGCTACAAGTTCCCTGTCAGTCAGATCTGATATGAGCAATATCACTATACCCAATGATACCAGTGGTGGCATGATGTCACTGCACTATACATGTGCTATGTGTTTTCAATATTTCTCTAATTTGGGCTTGCTGGCATCACATGTTTTTAATCATGTATTATATGTAAACGCACCACAGCACATTTGCCAATATTGTGGTCAGGTTTTTGTAAATGTATCAAAGTTGTGTGCCCACAATTTTGAAGATAGAATGAAAGCTGCATTTAAAGAGTCGTCATTATTTGACCTTGCTTGTGCATTCTGTGCAGAAACTTTTTTATCCTGGTGCGCTCTAACAACACATGTATTCTCCCATAACTCAGCTGTTTCAAATCCCTTATATGTTTGTACTTACTGCCCTGAAGTGTTTGAAGATATGGCCAAACTCCATGTGCATAACTTCACCAGGAGAAATTTAAAAATAAGGTAAGAATTTAATACCACTTTCTGTCCAGTTTTGACATAGCTTCATTTGGTACCAATCTCTAACCAGTCTTAGCAACTAATATTGTCCAATTGTAGATGTTTCTAATCGCTAATAAATAGGTTTAAAACATCAAGGACAGTACTGTAATAGCCAGGAGAGCAATATTTTTTTTGTTTTTTTTTTTGTATTAGAGTCACATTTTTTCGCTTTGGGAATGACTCATATCAGTATGCTAATTTCTGTTTGCTAAAACTGGATATTTTTCATTTAAATTTGGTCAACAGTTGAGGTAAATTAGTGAATTTCCTGTCCAGGTCATTACTTACGAATTTAATGTATTATGGGGTGCATAGAGTTGTTATTTAGTGTAAGAGCTGGAAGTGTGGCTAAATTATCTGGGGAATTACTGTAGGAAATGGTTACTGATACATTAATTGAGGTGTATATGGAGTTACTGGATGGTAGGTATCTTGTAAGAAGAGTTGTGCATTCAAATAGCCACTAGGTACATGGATATAATACTAGAGTTTGCATATAATTATAAGGTCAGAAACATTACAACATTTGATAACAAATTCAACTGGGAAGGACATATTCTACAGATCGTAGGAAGAAATTTCGAAACCTTTCACTTGTTGGAGAGTTTAGTGAGGGTATGTACCAGAGAATCGACAGAACCGAGTTACAAAAATTTGGCCAGACTATTCCTTGAATAGGTGGTGTAGGATTGGACCAACCATTTTAGATATCAAATATAAGAGTTGGAACGGTGCAAAGAATGGGTGCTAGATTTATATATAAATTACTGCAGAGCACAGTCAGTAACTGAAATGATAAAGGAGCTGGAATGGAATTTATTGGAAGAAAAGAGGGGGTGATGAGATTCATGGGAGAGTATAAGGCATATATAATGATGACATGGTAAAATATATTGTTAGGAAGAATTCTAAGAGAATTGTTTGGTATGAATAAAATGAACATGACTACATGCTCGATTTTCACGCTCAATGGTGTTAGAAAAACTTCTTTTAAAAGAAGGGAGTCGGAATGGAATAAATTACCAAAGGAAATGATGATTAATTTACCAAAAGCACTGCATGAATTGAAAATTAACAACCATAGTGTGCAAAAATATGTGGATAAAACTAATGGGAAACAGTATATGTATAGTAAAGTTGCCACTGGCATGTGAACTCCATTTCAATTAAATGAAATATGTTGTTATTAGGATCTGGACAGGTAATAGATGAAGAATGTGATATATTTTCTGAATGTCGAATAGAGGACTGAGACCATATTTTAATATCTGATTACTTACATATGTAAGTGGTAGTTTTTATTTTGTAGCCAAGGTTGTTTATGAATAATTTAATAACAAAGTACTTAAAAATGTATTTTATACAAGAAAATATTTTAAATTTTGATATCCACTTAACACATTAGGCATAAGAATTTATGTAAGGGAAGTTTCCTCGGTAGCATGAATACCATTGAATTTAATGCTAATAGTGTATATTAATCACATTATTTCCTCAATCATTTGGCTTGTTGAATACATTCCACTATGATTAAAAGTGCATTCAGAATATAATATGTAGAGGTACTTTTTCTTAGTTAGCCATTGCTGAAGCAACATAAGTAGTCTGTAATAACATACACAAATTTCCAAACTATTGCTAAGTTTTATTTAAGAAAATAATTCAGTAGATATAAACAAGAGGTCTGTTTGCTTCCAGATAATATTAAAATAGTCTTTCTAGAGAAAATATAATGTCAAATTCAAAAACCTTTATGACTGCTGGTATATTTGTTTTAATTAAGTGTAATGGGAAAGAGGGGTGCCATGCTTCTAAGAAAACTATGTGTTATGGAGCTGGATTAGAATGGCTGAAATAAAACTTGGAGGAATAAGATATAATATAATAATACCTCTTGTTCATTCTTTTACCCTCATTTTATAGGTTTAGTACTGACTGCTATTAGATAGCCCATTTCTGTTTAACCAACTGGCTTATAACAGTATCCTATCAATGTTCGGTATACCAAGCAATGGGAGAAATTTGCTAGTATTACTTTAACATATACAAGTTTATAATACAATGTTTTGGGCCTTGTAGGTTTTCCTTTAATGTATTTTTATCATTTTTTGGTGTGTGTAAGTAGTGCAGATAAATTTTTTAGCCGATTGTTTTTTGTTTTCACTTACAATAGACAGTCTGATTGGGGTATGTTGATTCCAGCTTCTTAACATAACAGCAAATGTACTGTGTGTATAGTATTGCATAGTAACATGTGATACCTGCATATCGCTCCAAGTATCCCCATTTGGGAAACTGAAGTTCGGCTTTTGTTTTTCCATTGTGTCTTCAAATAACTCCACGCAAATGCCAGGATGATTCATTCAATTAGACCATGGGCTAATTCCTTCCTATTTCTTGCTCCCAGTGCTTTTCTGTCTCTACTGACTGTGACATCGATGACGGACAAAAGCTGTAAGGAATGAAAATTATATCCATTGAGTAAGAGTCTGTTTAGCGATTAAATGGCTTAGAGATTTCAGTATGTGCCATGGTTCTGCAGAACAACATGGCATATATTCAAGCATTTCAAGGTAATATTCTTTCAGGCTTGGCGTCTCCAATGAGACGTGTAAGAAGCTTCCACTCTAAGTCCGGTTTATTAGTAGGTAGTAATATCTGCAGGGCAAGTACAGGTTGATAATTCTACCATTTCGACAACTGTCTCAGGTGGCATTTGATAATTCATTATGTTCCGTGGATCAGCTCCCTTAGCATGGCTTTGTTTATGCCATATCGGGCAGGCACTCTCAACTGCATAGTAGCAGAGTGCTTAACTAGAAGTGTGATTAAAATATTATTTGGTGCTTATACTTTCGTTCTTACTTCAAAGCAGTGGTTTTTAGAAGTAACATTTCTTTCAAGAGTCACTTCCAGCTATTTGATGTTATTGCTGTGTTGCATAGTCACCCAGCTTCTGCCTAACGCATTTATGATGTGGTTAAATTGTGCAGACTTCAATTTTTGTTGCATTTGGCCTTAGAGCATTCTTTTATGACATCTGAGAGCTTGTCAAGCTATCTGTCGCTCTCTTTCTGGATTTTATAGCATAATTAGCCCCTGTTAAACAGTTGTCTTATTCTTTTTTTTATTACCTTGTATATTTTGAAAAAAAAAAGCATAAAACATAATGCAGCTTATTCTTCCCTTTTTCCAAGAATGTCCATTTTTCCATTTTGATTAATTTTTCAATGAAGTTTCACTGTTCGAAGAAAAAGGATTCTCTTCTAGTGTTTGTATCTGACTTATTCTTACCAAACTGGCTGCTGACAGGCTGTACCAATGAATGTGTCCTGCACACAGCATCACTGCATGCTTAAGTCACTACTGTACATAACTGTGTACTCTCTGCCCAGGAATTAATATATAACCATTGGTGTATATGGATGTCCCAATTAATGACTGCTCTGTGCTTGTAGGCTGCTTTATTTATCCTCTCACAAACCCAAAATGTTCTATGAGGTAGCTGTCCACCCAAACACTTTCCTCAGATACAAACTATTTAATTAGAAAATCCTCAAAATATAATTCTTATCCTCACAATCTGTCCTATATTAATCCTGGGCTGTTCTAAATATTATTGAGCAGGTATAGTGAGACAATCGGCATAAACTAAACAAGTGGCTGTTCAGATGTTGATCGTTAGTGAGATATTGAAAAGTATCTTTGGTTACGTAAACCACTTCTGTTATTCTGGAACTGACGAAAAATTGTTTATTGCTGTTTTTTTTTTTTTTTTTGTTCCTAAATAATAAATGTACAGTGTCCACAGGATTTCTTAAGTAATACTTCTTAAATTGTGAAAAATAACTCTCTTTTTGTATCTACTTGAAATATTGTATCATCATAAAACTCTTTGTTTATGATGCTTCATTTTTCATCTGAACTTACAGAAATTTTATTAGGAGTCTGTACCGCCACATCCAACTCTGTAGAACAAGCAGCTGAATTAAAAATTGAAAATAATCCATGTGAATGGATACTAACAATTGAGGCGGGGCAACTATGTATAAATACATTAAGAATGTGCAACAATATACTATTAGATTACCTGTAATTAAAGCCATTTCAGATAGCTGAGGTTATATGCATATCCGGAAGAAGGGTACAGTACATTTTATTTTACAATAAAAATCGAATCCCTGAAAGCTGGCATAAAAATTGGATGCAAAATTTGTTGAATGCTGAGCAAGTACAAATTTGATGATGAAGTTTGTAAATTCTTGGTATTGTATAGACCATTTTAATAAAGGTCACTTTGAGTTCATGCTCCAATTTCTTACCATAGTATAGGCAAGGATCCACCACTACACCCCAGAATCGAAGAAACTATTCAATACACTGCTATGCACGTTCTTAGCTTATATTTTCGCCATCTGCAGTGCTGCCATATATAGTGCGATGCTGTTCACTTCCATTTGGGTATTTTGTTTGGGATGGAATTCAAGGGCTTAAGGAGTTACTTTTTAAAGACAGCACGAAATTTAGCGAAGTTCACTATAGCAAATTAAATAAATGGCATAAATTCACAATGTGTAAGATTACATCTCATTTAGGTGGTCATATTGAAATTTCTATCTCCATAATGGTGGGAAGCCAGTCGATCTTCACCAAAAAAGATGAAATCGATGCCTTTGTCAGATAGGCGATGGTCAGTATTTTCTGGAATACAAATTCTTTGTATTGAAAGTCTTGAAAAACTGGAAACAATGGCACAAAGTACACATTTATGGAGCATGTAAATAAAAATTGGTGAGAAGGGCCAGAAAAGAATCATTATGGTTTAGGTTACTGTAGCTGCTTAAAAATGTACTTTGACAGTAGAGAAACTGATGGATGTGTAGTATAAACAGGAACATCCATCACATTTACTATTGTTTTTCTGGCTTTGATTGCTGTGTGGTTTTGTAGGCTAAAGATATTTATCAACAGAAAATATTTGAATCAAATTAAGTAATAGCAGACATGGATGGATATTTTCAAGCATTCAATAATCTGGCATCAGGAATTGAACCCATTCATAGGAAGAATGCTCAACATATTGCATTAAGCTACAGTGGATTATTTGGAGAAATAATACTTCTTTACCAATAATTTCTCTCTCCACCAGTCCTAGAACTATCACCTTACCTTCTAATGCATTGCTTGTTATTTTTTGTTTTAAGTGTCAAATTTTTATGTAAAAATTAGAATTAATTTTGACACTTATAAAAATTTATTTCTCCATCTAAACTATATATATATATATATATATATATATATATATATATATATATATATATATTGCTGTATCCTTTTTGAAGGAAACAAGAAATTTCTGTTGTATACGAAGGTCACATTATAAACTGTATAGCATATGTTGTTTACCTCTTAACAGTTTATCTTGTTAAGTATTCTGAAAAATTGCTTCATCATACATGTTGAAAAGTATTGGAGACAGTAGAATCATCTCGAGTACCTATTAGCATGTTACTATGTTAAAGCAGTCTCTAATTATGATCTGTAATGAATGATAGCAGTACAACTTTATTATGTCAGTATATTTATTCTCAAGAGCTAGACATTTCAATCAATTAAGGTGGAAATGTTGTGTAATATTACAGAATGGCAATGGATTATCGATAAAGTACATGCAACATTTGTTGGAGATCAGTTCATTTCTGAAAGATAAATCTAGTTAAAAAGTAAGTTATCTGAGTATCTCTCGTTTTTATTTTTACCTTATAAGTATGTTTATCCAACATCTAATATGTAGTAACATTTAGTGAAAATCTATATACTGATTATCTCTAGTCTTCAGGATATTAAACCACATTAAAAAAGATGATTATTTACTATTTTTAAAATAATTGTAGTAGGAAATTAACTCAAATTTGTATTGTGATATTCACTATTCAATTTGTAATAAAAGAACCCTGGATATGTAACCAGACATATGTATAGATAATGTCATTGGTACACTGAGAGTTAAGGTGTTTTAACTAATTCGTTTCAGTGTTCTGTAGGAAACAAATTTTTTTTTTGCTAATATCAATTTTATTTGTGCTAATATTTTACGTATAGTCATTATTTTAATTTAACAGCATCTGAAATCAGTAAATTTGTAATCAATTAATTGATAATATTAGTGTTTAATTTAGAAGACAAGTGTTTAAAGTTTTTTTCCTAAAAATAAATCTCGAATTTTTACTACAAATCCCCGTTTAGGTCATCAGTTGTCTTGAGTTTACAAATGTTAAGTGATTTTGTTTTAGTAGCTAAATTTTTAAACACTTTATGATTACATATAACAATGATGTATATATTAAATGAATTTAGTCTTCTATTTGTAAATCTGAAAACCTGTATATTGTTAATTAATATACTTCGCCAGTGTAATTAGTTTACTGCATATTAACATTCAAAGTTTTTTGTTTCTAGGCATAATTGTGACTGCAAGAAAATCTGCTACAGTTACAAGCAGCAACTTTCTGATGGTGAATTTCAAACTAATAGAATAAAGGTGTCAACAACTACCTACAGCTTTAGTAATAGGATTCATTTGGGCCAACTCTCAAATATAGGTGAAGATTGTGTAAAATCTTTAACAAACTATTCTGCTCCTATGCAGCCAAAGAGGTTTCGGTCCAGTGAATGTCCGTTTTCATGTGAAATTTGTGGGGAAGCGTTTACACAGCATGATAACCTTAAAACTCATCAGCAGATTCATTCTGGAGAACGCCCATTTTCCTGTGATATTTGTGGAAAATTTTTTAATCACCGTGGTAGCTTTGAAAGGCATCGGCGGTTACATTCTGGAGAACGCCCGTATTCTTGTGATGTCTGTGGAAAATCATTTATAGAGTCTGCCAAAACTTAAAATACACCATCGGATTCATTCCCAAGAACGCCCGTTTTCGTGTGACATTTGTGGAAAAGCGTTTACACAGTCTAATAACCTTAAAAGTCATCAGCTAATTCATTCTGGAGAACGCGCGTTTTCTTGTGATATTTGTGGAAAAATTTTTAATCGACCTGGAAGCTTTGAAATGCATCGACGGTTACATTCTGGAGAACGCCCGTTTTCTTGTGATGTTTGTGGTAAATCATTCATAGAGTCTGCAAAACTTAATACACATCGTCGAATTCATTCCGGTGAACGCCCATTTGCTTGCGACATTTGTGGAAAATTATTTAAACAGCATGGACACCTAAAAACTCATCGTCGAATCCATTCTGGAGAACGCCCGTTTTCTTGTGATGTATGCGGAAAAATATTTAGGCATCGTGGAAGCTTTGATAGGCATCAGCGATTACATTCTGGAGAACGCCCGTATTCTTGTGATGTATGTGGAAAAACATTCATAGAGTCTGCAACACTTAAAGTACATCAACGGACTCATTCCAGTAAATGCCCGTTTCGTTGTGACATTTGTGGAAAATTATTTACACATCTTGGAAACCTTAAAACTCATCGGCGAATTCATTCCGATGAACGCCCGTTTTCTTGTGATAATTGTGGAAAATCATTTAAAGACCCTGGAAATTTAAAGTTACATCAGCGAATTCACTCTAAATAACATCCGGTTTCTTGTGCTATGTGTGGAAAATCATTTACACAGTCAAAAATATTCAAAATCATCAGCGGATTCATTAAGATAAAAGCCAATTTTTTGTGATTTTTCTGCAAAATCATTGTCTGTGAATCCTAAAAATCATTAGCAGATTCACTCATTGAAAGATTTTTTTCTTGAAAAATTTGCGAAAAATGTTTTATCTGGTAAGTAGATCGTAGAAAGTATTAGTTAATTTATTGAAGTGAAGTTTTGTTTTGTTCTGTTGTCTATTGAAAATTATTTGTACACGAAGGTGGTTTTAAAAGCCTTTAGTGGATTCATTAGGCTAAATACATGGCTTATTTCTATTTTTATTGAAAATAATTTAGCAATCACTGAATACAGTTGCAGGATGACAAATTAATAGTGTTATATGTGGTAAATGTTTTATGTGAAAAATGTGAATCAACTAACCTAAGCAGAACGCAATTTTTGTATAATTTGCGAAAAAGCTTTTACGAATTTGATGCTCTTGAGGAGCATTATTCATTTTGAAAACTTAGTTTATCTATATAATCAATGAAAAATCTTTTGTGTATTGTGGATATCTAAAAACGGATCAAATAAGATATAGATCTTTTTCAGAATTTAGAAATCATTAAAAATTCTGCTTGTTATTCATAGTTAATCTAGTGGTTGTTTTTGAAAACAAACATTCTTTTACTTGTATATATATCGTTTATTTGTGGCCTCAGTCAACTCAATGGGGAAAAGTTGTAGGTTATAAATTTTACAGGAATAAGAGGTATAGTTTCTTTTATTTCTACCTTTTTGTAGTCATATTCTTTCCTTTAATCTTTGTCTAAACAGGTGTAATAATTATGATAATAACTGTTTATATGCCAGTTTTGTTGACAGGCTTATGCAGTATTGTTAGTTAACTTGAATTTTTTCTGGCACCCTCTAGAATTTTCTGTTATCAAAGGTTTTGTGTGAATCTGTGTAATGTTAATATAAGACTTATTTTAATACACTTTTACTTTAATGCAATGAGAAAAGTTTTTAAGTATAAAGGTTGTGTCTGTTGTGTTATTTGAAAATTTGTTATTGTACAGTTGTTTTACAGAATGATCTCTAGCAAGATTTCACACTATTTATGTAAATTTTGTATGAGCTGTATAAATAGTGTTTTAAGTTTCTGTTGTTAACTATGTAGCTAATTTTTAATGTCCTGGCAAACATCTATTCTTTTGGGCAGTTTTGAGTTGGAGCCAATAGTAAGCTAATATTTGTTCAGATCTATAATGTGGTGTCAATGTCTGTTCTATTTTTATGGGGTTATAGATTTTTATTTATTTTTAGTATAGATTAATTATCAAAAGGTACTTTATAACCAAAGGTACTTAACTATTGTTGCTTCATGTCATTTTTACATTTTTGCTTCGATATTTCAAATTTGAAATTACTGTTATTTCAAAAGTATTATATTTAATAGTGGAATCATTTGTTTGAATTTTGATTCTTGTAAGCCTATATGGATAGTGGAAACTATTTATAACTTTTATACTAATTGATTGTGACAGTATAGTCTTAACTGTAAGGTTTTACATATTCAAAATAAATGTTATCTATAACTTGTACGTGATTTTTTTTTTCAGATTTTAGTACTTTAATTACCTTACCACCAAGAATACTTTGATGTACATTCAACATGCTGAGAAGAAGTCATAATATATTTTAAGTTAATAGAAAGAGGAAATTTTAGTTTGATATAACAAATTCCATCAAGTCATTTTACACTTGTTTGCAAGAAAATTATTATTAACCCTTTATAGGGTACTGGTACAATAATGTACCACTTTTTTAAAAAAATTACAGCTTCATAAGTTCTTGGTGCAAAAGGGTACCACTGTGTCAGTGTATCAAGCATTGACTACTGAAGCCTCCTGCCATCTTTTGGGGAGCCTGGTAACTACAAGACCAGATGGAATTGTGCATGTATGTCTAAATGGTACACATTGGTACCACTGCTCGTTTAGTGTGTTTGTTATTGGATGGACATCGTGCAGGTGGAAAGTTTCGATCTAATAACAGAAGAAACAAAGAAGTCAGGAAGTAACTTGATGTAAGTATGAATTCATTATTATGTATAATTAATATTTAACTGCATGTTGCATTGTTGCATATAAATATGAACGAATACAGTGCTTGTATATATGAAATCACTGTCTAATCTCAAATTTGTTACAATGTTTGAAACTTTTTTTCTGATGATATCTGCAATATGCCTTATTTTTGATAATACTGTATTGTACTTAGAGAAATAGGGAATGTGATAACGTATAGTACATTACATTTATGTTTTACACTAAGATAATGCTGAAGGAAAACAAAATGATGGTACGAAAATGAATTTTTTTTCTTCTAGATTATGAAGGGTCTAACTCCAAGGGAGATTGAAGAACTCCTGGAATCTATGTTGGATAACCAGCTTTATGTTTCTGAGGATGGAGGTGATGAAGATGCAGAGGATGTTCTTCCAGTTCGTCCCAGAGGCTCTCCATGTAAGAGACGTCACACCGAACAAGAGCCTGATAACACCACCAAACCAGGAACAAGTACAGATTATGTTAGTAATGATGGTGACATCTCATCTGACGAGTCTGTAAATGATCTGAACTATGAAGCGGATCAGCAGGGCCATAGTGATGACACTGATTCCAATATTGAAAATAATTGGCAATCTGAAATCGAAAGTGTGGATACAGAACGTTTTAGGGCTGACATGACGAAGGTGTGCTCACTGTAGCACAAAAGCTGTGCAGAAGCATACTATAATGTCTTGCATCGCTTGCAATGTTATGCTTTACAAATCATGTTTTCTTCCTTTCCATAAATCTAAGTAGTGTTTCTATGGTATTGCCACTGTATTTATTTACTTGCTTTGAATGTTGTAATATTCTTTTGTATTTCATAATAAAAAAATATTTGTCATATTTCGATTTGAATGTGAATGTAACTGTGAATTGTGAGTAGTCTAACACTTGTATCTTACTTTGTGTTTAAGAATTTAGAAAAATAAATTTGTATTCCCTGAAATTGAGTGTATTTTTGATATGGTACACATATGTACCAGTGATCATAATGAAATGTTGTTCTTCCCAATAGGTCACTGGTACATATATGTACCACCCTTTTTTTTGAAAAACCAATTTCGAAAAAAAGGTTTTTAATATTTTTTATGGTCTCTAGGGACTCTATAGTGCACAAAAAACAATAAAGAATAAATTTTACTATCCTCCTTACTTTATGCCCTATAAAGGGTTAATATGAAATATATTTATCAGCAGTAATTAACTCTATTTGTAGCTGCTGTTTTGTTGTATGATCACTCTACAATGCTGTTAGGAATGTATTACAACACACTATCATGATAAATGAATTTTTACTGCAAATAATTAATCTGTGCTGCAATAATGCTCTCAGAATTATTAAGTATTTTGGTGTCATATTACATAACTCTACTGCTGGATTCGTTGGAGCATGTTAATCATTCCTTAGAAAGAATAGTATAGAGACATGCCCTTGTGAAGAATCCAATTTTAATTAAATATTCTCTTTTCCGATCTGTGTAAAATTCTAGTTTTAATGATGGAATTATCATTATAGATAATATATTTATCTTTAATGCATATTTGATGTTATATTGTTAAAAGTGTGGTTGGCAGTTGCTAATAGTATACATTAATTCAGAATAGCAATTAGCACCATATTTATTAATTACATTACTGTTTCATATATAATTTTCCAAGTATTCTGCTAGTAAAGTAACAAATATCAATCTTTTCCTAGTATGATGATAGAAGTGTTCCCTTTTGGATGAATTTATCAAATGATTCTTATCTATCTATATTCATTCAAGTCTCAAGTTTATATATTAAAAACAAAATCACATTCATTGCTTTAAAAATTTTCTGAGAATTTCATCGCAAGAGTCAGGATGCACCTTAGATCCTCATTTGTGCCGTCTCTTTGTAGTAGTCAACTCGAGCTTCTTTACAACGATGCTCGCGTATTTCAATTTTTGAAATCGCTCCTGAAATTCCGCTGACTAGGTGTTTAAGAGCTGCAGGAATTCCCCTTGGATCTCTTCCAAAGAGATAAGTGCAACTGCGATTCATACTGGTTACAGCAGTTAATAGTTGTGTGTGCGTTCTTCCTCCTCTCTCAACTCTCCTGCAAGTTTTGATCAACTAAAAATAAAACGTCATGTGGTTCGTAATTGTAATGTGGGTGCCTCCTGTTTCTTGAGTAAACTTCAAATAAAGTGGAAACTTTTGGTTCATACTTTCACTCGCCTTTTTTCTGTTTGCAGAACTTGAAAAAGATTTTTTTGATATCCAGGGATCAGATCCACAGCCATGTGATATACGTCCTCCGAAAAATAAGAAAAAAGGTAGGTGAAGTATCTGAGTGGAAGAAATACGTGTGATTACTTTGAGGTAGAATGTTTTAGTAATTGTTAGACTCTGCAAAAGCATTTCAATTTAAAGATAAAATTTTTAAATATTTTGGAAATGCCTTAAGTTAACGAAGAAAGGAGAAAATGTGAACTATGAGCCACAAAATCATTATTTAGATATACTCAATATGAAAAAAAAAACTTGACGGTTTATTTTGTGAAATGTTTCAATAAAATCAGACAAACAATAATAAAGTAATTATTTGTCTATGTGTTGATGCCAATTAGATAACGCAGGCTGGTAATGGTGGAAATTCAGAACGAATTCGATTTCAGAATGTTCAACAGGGACAGTGCAGTCATCAGGTGCAGTGATGATAGCTCTACTGAAATACCTCTCTTTCTTTTGATAAAGAATCACTCATGTGTGATGGGGTCGGGAAGTTCCATATTACTGATTGCTACAACTCGACATCATGCTAGTTTTATGTGTGCTGCATAATTTCAATAGGGTAAAAAGGTAAAAAATTTGAAATTACAACAACAATCAAGATGAATTTGGTCCTCTCAGCCAATTCAGATGGATGACATCGCTCACATTGATTACACATCAAAAGCCAACAGCTTATCCAAATATTTTCAAATATTAAAGTTTTTTAGTAATTGAAATATTGTCTGAACTATAGAGAATTAAAAAATATATATTAAACCGGTACTAAGTCATATATATTCAGCTTTTATTAAAATAATATTACTAAATTGAAAAGTTGATATATATAAATTATTATATTATCTACATATGTCATTTTCGTGATTTCGAACAAACTTTAGTGATGGTAAGAAAGATTTTCTACTATTTCCAAACTTATTGCAAAGTATTGTGTTTGGCACACAATGTGTTGTAAAATTACTATTTGTGAAATACGTATCACTCATATCACCAATTTTAACTGCAAACTCTCATGCCTTATTCAAAAGAAATCTTGTCTGAATAACCTTGCAAACTGCAGTGAACTGTATTTAAAAATTGAAGCATCCAGAAAGGGAGGTGGAAATGAAATGTACAACATGCGTTAAGAGGGTATGTAGTGTTTCAGTGATTATAAAATCGAGTTAAATTTACAAAGAAATTGGCGATATGAGCCCAACCATCGGTATGTCATTGCACCCGTAGCTTTGATCTATGCACTGATTTGGTTTAGGAGGGTATGATAAAGCCGTAGTTTCCTCTCTGAGGGCAGATTGCCCATAACTGTTTTAACTGGTTCTTAATATACTGGCACTGGGCTGGAGTTGATTTCAGAGCTGCTGCCACACATATTCTATCACTTAAAGATCTTAGGACCTAGTAGGCGCGCGAGTTCCTTAACATCAAGCAGATAGTACGGATGCCATGTGGGGACGAGCATTGTCCTGTGGAAAAATGATGCAGCATGTTCGTGTCGTACCGTTTTACCGTCAGGGTTCTCTCAATCAATATCAAACATAACCTGCAGTCATACTCGATGACTCCTTAACCGTTGGGCCCAGTAACTCCTCTGTGCCTCTTCAAAGTATTGGAAGGATGAGACCTCTCACCAGGTCGCCGCGTTGCTCGTAGTCGATGGTCATATCAGACAGTGCATAGTCACGATTCATCGCTGAACGATGCGCGACGCCGTTCAGCAGCAGCCCATGCTTACCAGTCTCAAGACCACTGCAAACGCTGCCGTTTTTGTTAACTGCAGCCTATGTATAATATGATGATTCCATATCCCGGCGGCTGCTAGTCTACAACCAATTATGCGGAATCACAGAATGTTGCAGCTAGTCCATTACTTGTTCTCGGATGGGAGGCGCTGGTGTGAAGAAATTACAATGTTCTTAATGTATAATACAACGATACACCCTTACGGTGGTCAGATGCGATCAGTTTGTAATTTGAGGCGGGTATGCCTGTCCCCACGTTTCCATGCAGTCCAACATCGGGAAAATGCCACATCCGAGTGCCTTAATTAAATTGGAATTTGATGTTAAGGAAAAAGTAGAAATCATAAACTCCCTATTGCTGACTAATGTAACTTCTAAAATTTTACCGCATTCACTTATTAATTTCTACGTTTTCTCTTGCCTATAAAAGACGTAAATAATGTATAAATTTTGAGACAATTGCCTGCATTCCTGACTGCTTGAGTGTATTTTAAAGCTGAAGCAGGCGCAATTATCTGCTGAATTAGATAGAAATAATTGGCGTCAATGACTCGCTGAGTAGAGGAGATATATTGAAGGTTACGAATCAAAATCTTGAGATAGAATCCAGCAGTTCAAAGAAAAAAAATTGTAGCTAATGATTTATAATTAAAAATTAGTTGTCTGCCTTATAGCACAGACCGCCACTGCGGTACTATTGCCACCGATCAATGATGCACTGCAACAACAACCATCTTACTTGTAGTATCACATCGTTAAAATATGCTCCGAAATAAGCTACAAAGTGCAGTTGATACAACATTTCACTGTAGAAGATGTCTTTATAACAAAATTTCAGAATAGTTATATTTACGCCAAGTAAAAACATATTGGCGCGCCCTGATGACAGAGTTTCTACTTGCCGAGCCCTCATCCTCTGTCGTGGATGGTACTCACGCTGCAGAAATATCGACTGTTGCTTATGATGACAATCTTTGAGCTGCAACATGTCATGCAGGATACGTTTATTTGTCTCCAAAACGTAACACCACAATATACGAGGCTACATTCTAATTCAGATGTTCAGAAAAATCTGTCCTAGGAATAAGAAACGATCTGCATGGTAGTATCTAAGCAGTTACTGATTAAATTCAGCTGGCAGAAAGGAAAGTTACATCAGATAGCGAGGTAGTAAAATTGACCCAGTCCAATAGACGTATGAACCTTACAGTTTCCTATATTAAGACTTCTTAACTTTGAAATGGTTGGCGCTAATTCTGACTGTTTCATCCAAAAACTATTTATGTATGTCATATTTTCTTTTTTTACCCTAAAAAGTAACAGGAAAAAATTGTTTGTTGCTTAATCTCTGAATTATGATGTTATTTTGCGTTTAACAATAAAAATTACAGGTTTTATATTACAATTTATGACTTGAAGAATAAGAATAGATTTCAATTTGCAAGTATTAGTTATACAGTGTATATTTTTATAAAATGATGAATATTTTGTCTAAAAAGCGCAAATAATTTTCTATTTCTTTTTAAATCCAGCATGAATACTAATATTTGAAAGCAAATCCCGGAGACCGGCCGTGGTTCGTGAGCGGTAACGACCTGGCCTCGCATTCGGTAGGACACGTGTTCGAATCTCCGTCCGGCCATCCAGATTCGGGTTTTGCTTGGTTTACTCATATCGCTCGAACTGAATGTTGGAATGGTTCCTTCATAAGGCTATGGCCAAATTCCTTCCTGTTACTTGCCCTCTGTACTTTTCCTCCTCTAATGACCTTGACGTTTACTAGACGGAAATCCATAAGCAAAAAATAAACAAAAAGGAAACTTGCAAGTTTAATACTTCTGTGAAGAACATGCAAATAACTGAGTCGGTATTTCTCGGCGACAACAGATTAGCTATACACTAAGGTTAACAATCCTGTCACGCTATATAATTACTGCTGTTTCGATTTTACTTTCAGTAGATGTTTGTTTCCCAGAGGTGGAATGAAATGACTTGGGTACAGAGAGAAACTGAAGGCAACCTTTTTTTTTTTTTTTGTCAATATCGTTCCTCCCAAAGTCCCTCCATTTTGGTGTTTTTGCTACTTATTTTAGTACACTATACTATAGATATGTCTATTTAAAGCGTCTGCCATCACTTTTATAGAAATTTCCTTCTCCTATTTTCAACAAATTACTTGATAACTCTCTTGAGGTTGAGCACGTCTCATACCGTTACCTCTGACAACTGGACGTTGTCAGCATTTTGTCGCTATTACAAAGTCTCTTGGCTTTTCATTTGAGTGTACCATAAGCAGTGATCCATCAGGCTTGGTTTTGGTTAGCCTAAATTCCTTTTGAATCGTAATTCGTTTAAAATGAAACAGGATTACTACTAGATGGTTTTTAACGCACTGTTCGCCTAAGTATTAAACTCTGTATTTTGTAACCCAATCTAGGAAGGGTGCCAGCTTTTGCGACAGCTTATACAAGACACAAAAATGTAAGCACATTACATTATCACTATACCTATTATAAACGGCTGTCTGCAGTAATATCTCGCTGTAGTTCATAGGTCCTGAAGACATTGTTTCTGAAGACATTGTTTCCTCTTGATTGATTGCTCATCCTGCGCTGAAAAATGACAAGAACTTTGTAATGAGCGCGTCCTCACTTGGCTTCATTGTTTTCCGAAGACACGAACATTGAGTTGTGATCCATAATTAATAGGAAGTTTTTTTTTGTGCCTGCTGTATTATTTCCATTCTTGATCAAAATCACCACTAGACACGGTTGTTTTACTGATAGATTTATCTGTTACTTCCTCGAATTGCGGTTGTAATGCTGTAATGGTGTGTTTCATTAAGGACTATTGGTGCATGAGCAATAGCGCTGCAGAGAGCCAGTGAGTCACAACCAGCAGACCATCCTATTAAAGGCAGAATATTAACTCTAACTGAATTAAACAGATTGTAACAATAACACGAAAAAGAAATCAATAAATTAGTACAAAACTGTTCACCTAAAATCGATACCAAAGCCATATTGTACACATGCAGGAATATGGAATGTGCACCAGGCCGTTAGGAACAGAGGCGTGCAGGGAAAAAATAGGAAGAAAGATTTCTGTTGCTAAGCAGTAGTCATGGAAGAGGTGTAGGGGTCTTCTACATGATCAGTTAGGCACAGAATACCAGGTCACAAATTTTTTCAATCTTAGTGGAACATTAGGTACGGTAATAGAGGATATAGGTTAAGTTCCTAGGAGTTTTACTACGGACGATAGAGTAATGACAGTGGGAGTTGAGTAGAATACTATAGATACAAATGTGGTGTAGAGAGTGACCTTATTAATTACGTGAGGTAAATTAGGGGGGATCAGCTGAAATCACATGAAACCCCACCAAGGAGGACGGGGAAGTCGACGCAAATCTCACTTGAGGTTATGACATTCGTGAGGGATAGTTGAGGTAAAAAAAAAGAAGATAGGTCCACAAATGACGCGGAAACCGATCTTAGAGGAGATATTACCGCTCTTACAAGCATGAGAGTTACTAAAATGATCTCAAAAAACAATTCTGGAAAATCAACCCACGTAATTAATTGGCGCCCCTTAGGAAAATGGTGAATGATGTGCAGCATACCAGATTTAATTTGTGCAAGTCCTATGTCATCATGATCGGCCACAGCTGAACCCCGCTGTGAGGCAGGTGAACGTGGAGACGGGGGTGCTGCTTGGTAGAGGCATTAATTCAGTGTTGGATGCTGTGGCTGTTAACACCATTAGTAGGTCAAATTTCACCAGCCATGACCTGCATCTAAACAAAATGGGGCAAGGGCGTAATTTCTGAGATATTATTTAAGCCTGTAAGGGAGCCCATTTCCAGTTATGATAGGGTCAGGACTATGCCGTTTTTAGATTAGGGGCAGCTGGTGACGGGATGGAGATAATGTCCAAAGGGATATATCCACGTCGAAAAAAATCAAAGATGCAAAATCGTAGATGAAGCTCCTGAAGCAATAACTTGCGAGGACAGAACTGGGAACGCAAAGTTAATGCTGAAAATACTACAAAGCCAGTAATAAGAGTGCTACAGGTGAACTGTAAAAGTATAATGAACAAAGTAATAGAATTTGAAAACTTAACAAGTGTTTATGGCGGTACAGGCTTGGATAAAAGAAATGGTACTTAAGGGATATTAATATCGCTGATGCTTAACAATTGTAGGTTTCCTGGAAGGAGACAGCATTATTAATTTATAGAAGTATGTATAAAGAATCATGAGCACACACAGAAATGCATTAACAGCCGCACTGGAACTTGATTT
>JARYHS010007075.1:397387-437867 GCA_031002005.1 Vandiemenella viatica
AGTCAAATTGATTTTACCTGCTGATATGTCAAGATATTTACAACTCTGGCCTTGAAAAAGTAATTCATTGATAATTCTACAACCACGTAACAACTATGAAAGATGTTCATCCTGAATCTGTGTACTTTAGATTTTTGTATTTGTATTTTTGTATTTGTATTTATTCGTCCCTTAGCATCATACATAGTACAAAGTACACATGATATGGGATAAGTCAAAAAATAGTCTTTATGCAGACAGACACGTACATTCTCTCTCTCTCTCTCACACACACACACACATGAACATTTTCTCAATACTGTGATCATTCGTCAGATATCTGTACAAGTTTGATAAAAAAAGAAAATATATAATTACAAATAACACATGATTTTTCACCATTTATCATTCGGTTTGAAACTACTCATCAATACTATAGAAGCAGTGGCCGAGCATATACACCTTCAGTCGTGAAGTGAATTTTATATTTTCTTTAACAGATTTGATACTATGTGGTAGGTTATTAAACAATCTGATTCCCATATGAAGTTTTCCTTCTGACATAGGGTAGTATTTGTTTGTGGTACATGTAAATGTAGTATCTGTCTAGTATAATATGTGTGCACATCATTGTTTGTCTGTAAATGTATACCTAGAAGCTTCAGAAATTTTTTTTTATGAATGTTATGATTTCCAGTATATATATATAGGGTAGTGGTAGAATCTGAATCTTTCTAAATAAGAGTCTACATGAGGTTCTACTCTGTACCCCATTCATAATCCTAATAACTTTTTTCTGCATTTGAAACATTTGATACTTGTTAGGGAATTTCCCCAAAATATAATACCATACCTTAATACTGAGTGCATATAAGGAAAATAAATATTCTTAATTGGTTTCATCTGATATGCAGCCAACTAATATTCTCATCATGTAGCAAATGGTATTTAGTTTTTTACAAAGGTGATCAATGTTCATATTCCATTTTAAATTTATATTGTATCCATATTCGCAGAAATTTTGTGTTCCCTACATTTTTCAGTAGTTCATCACAGTTTTACTGTAGGTACTGGTGTATCTAAATTAGTTTTTGTCCCTGAAGTATAAGGCATGTGTTTTATCTGTATTTATTTTTAGTTAATTTTGAAAAACCAGTTTGTTAAGTTTTTAGAACAGTATTCAATGTTTATCACTAATTGTTCCTTATTACATTCTTTCATTAATACACTGATGTCATCTGCATATTTAATATACTTCTGGCAGGTACTTGTCGTTTCTAAATCATTTATATACACTAAGGACACGAAAGACCCTTTTGGCACTCCATATTTCATGTGTTTGCAATCTCAGCACACATAGCTTACACTGTTGTTTGTCTTAAAACTATATTCAACAATCTATTTCCGATTAAAAAGGTATGACTTTATCCAATTTTTAGCTACTCCTCTAACTCCTAAATGTTCTAATTTTGTGAGCAAGATATTATGGTCAATTACATCAAATGCCTTTGAGAGACTCAAACATATTCCAGACACATGTCCTTTTTCATCGTCTGTACGATTTCTGTATAAAACTAAAAAGTGCAGCCTCAGTTGATTTATTGTTTCCTAAATCCATGTTGATTATTTGGTAATAGTTTATTATTTTCTAAAAATTTCACAAGTCTTTTGTGAAATAGTTTTTCTAAGACTTTGGAGAAACATGAGAGGTAGTTTGACACGTTTTCTTTTTCCACTTTTTTGAATAGGGGTTTAACTTTTGCTGTTTTAAGCCTGTCTGGGAATATTCCACTAGAAAATGAACTAATACATATATGAGAGACAGGTCAAGCTATTAATTTAGCACATTTTTTTAAAAGAAAATCTGGGACATCATCAATTCCGGATGAAAATTTAGGTTTTAACTCACCAATAATTTTTAAAACTTCTTCTTCATTTGTGGGTTGAATAAAAAGGGTTTTCCTATTTGTTTTACTGATATTAGCTTGTGTGTTGGTGTTGGACTTATCAATATTTTTCTTAATCAGGTCTTCAGCAATATTTGAGAAATATGTATTAAAGGTATTGGCTATCTCTAAAGGATCAGATGTTATTTTTTTATTCTCTTGCAGTTGAATGTTATGGCTATCTACCTGTCTTGCTCCTACTTCATTCTTAACTATCTTCCACATGGCTTTCATTTTATTGGTAGCTGTGGAAATATATCTGTCATTTTCTAATTTTTTTTGCATATCTTACTACCCTGTTAAGAACCTGTTTGTATCTTTTGAAATATTTATCAAATTCTGGTGTTGTTTCCTGTGTTTTTGAGATTGTATGTAATAGTTGTTTCCTTTTTGTAGATATTATGATACCAGGAGTAATCCAGCCTTTTTTATTTATTACATTTTGCTTTTTTGTCCTAAGTGGGAAACATATTTCAAAATAATACAAGAATGTATTAATGAATGACTCGTATTTCACGTTTGTATTTGGGCAACTATGCATTTCTTCCCAATCTTCATTTTTTAAGAAATTATTAAATTGGTTAATCTGTTGATCCTTAAAACTACGTGATTTTACTGTTGTCTGTGTATTGGTTTTTGATTCCAACTTTAATGTTAACATTTGTGCTAAGTGATCTGAATAACCTGTATCAAAATTTACTGCATCATGGCTATAATTATTGCTATTTACAAAAATCTGGTCAATTGTTGTTGTTGTATTTTTTGTAATTCGTGTGGGGGTTTCTATCAAACTTTTAAGATTGAAAGAAGACGTTAACCTAAAAGTATCACTTCTCAGCTTTGAGTCCTTAGAAAAATCTATATTAAAATCACCACATACAATTACAGTTTTATTTACTAATGGTAAACTTATTAATATTTTCTCAAACAAATTAAGAAATGTACTATTGTCACCATCTTGAGGTCTATATACACAAATTAGTATGATTTTATATTTTGGGATGGATATACCAGATACTTCAAAGTGCTTTTCTTTAGAATACTTTTTCAGTGAGTTTATTTCTTTAAAATCAATGTTATTTTTAATAAATATACAATTTCCTCCCTGTTTATATTCATTTCTGAAAAAAAAAAAAAAAAAAAAATGAGGCTAAGGTAAAGTTTGGGATGCTTGTTACATTTAGTTGTGCTGTATTGAGCCAGTGTTCTGTTAAACATACCTAGAGATAACAGAAAAAAATCTTTGCGTATCTATAAAATGTTATTTCCGTCGATAGAATGAGAGTACCGCGTTTGATAATTTACGAAGAGATTTTTTTTAATAAAAAAAAAGATGAATTGAAGAAATTAGAATTGAAATGATTTCTCTCCTACAATCATCATCTTTGAGGTATAATAGCTATCAGTTGTTCGTAACGTGTGGTGTGTTTGCTGCCAGAAATATTGTGGATCTCTTCTCTAGTCGTCACGAGCATCAGGAGGCAGTGACATGGAGCCAATACACGCTGCATATATTAAAGAAGAGGTAGGTTTGCTACTTTCTATGTGTTTGTGGAGTCGTGCAGTTCATAAATGGCTGATTACTGTCTCACACCATTTACGGTGCTTACACTTTATACTGGGAACAGTTGATTTTCCTTGTGGTTGATGAGCTCTGTATAACGTACATCATATGTTGGTCATTACACGTTTAAACATATCATCTTTTAATAAGTAATACGTGTGAGCGAATTGCTTTACACAAACTATGAATATTATTTTAAATAATTTTGTTGTTCACTTATATTTTGTTTTGTTTTTAAACCATAATTTTATCAGTGTGTTAAATTGATTTGGAAAGCTTTGGATTGCGTTTAAGAAAACGAAGTATTTTTTTTTTGGCCGCGTAGGTTTCTCATTGTTTTTATGTAATACAGCCACTGTGATAGGTCACAGTAATGCATGTAACTGTTCTCACTGTACCATGACTCCTGTCAGGCCATTTGTTCTGTTTAGTTATTGCTATCTGATTATCAATATACTACTAATAGCTCAAGCTACTGAGCTCACCAATTTGCAATTGTCTGATGATTGCTTTCTTGTTGTGATGGAAATTAGATAGTGAGGTAATGATAGTGTACTGCAATTTTATTGAACTCATGTTCAACAGAATGGAAGTAAATCGGGGGTACTGGAATAAAATCTGAAATAAATTTAAAGAAGGAAAACAGTGTTAGTTTACCATATGAGTCACAGTCTGTGATTTCACTTTATTTAGTCTCCTGTTATTTATGCAGAACGAGCGCCTCCACACGTATTATTTACATTTGCTGAATTAGGGAGAATTGTGTTCCTCAGTAAGGTATCTTACTAAAACACTGAATTATTCTCCCTTGGAATAATATAATCGTGATAGTGTAGGTTAAGCATACAAAGTAAAATGTTTACAAAAGGTGTTTTTTTTGATGTATACAAAATAGAAATTCTGTTCAGTCAAATGGGTGAATGTTTTAACAATTTCTATGCTGTTCATGACTGGAATCGAGAAATAATTGTAGATCTAGGTATGGAAATTATGGGTAGTTTTCAATTAATAATAACAATAATTTTGTCAACGTTTGCAGCTGTTGTGTTTTCAGTAGAGGTTTAATCATTCCCTGGAGTTTTATAATCTTACAATCTGACATTGTAAGCTTTATGGTAGTTTCATTTTTGTTTGTGTTGATGAATTTTTAATGCTATTCTAGGGCCATTTGGTTTTGCTGGTTGGTAACACTATACAATTATTTTTAGTGTGAGTTAATTATGAATTATTGTTACCATTTCAGTGTCAGATTTTGTGCTTTTGTATCTTTAAATTATCTTCAGTAGTTTTAGTTCTTCATCCTGAATTTTGTGTATATTATCGGGTACTTTGCATATATTTTTCAGAATATGCTACAATGCACTGAACAAAAGGATCCAGCACTTAGTGTCCACTCCTGATAGGTAAGATAGTTCCTTGTTATTAAACCTTTATTGTTATTAAATCTGTATTGATATACGAATTTATGTTACTCTAACCTTGTCATCAGCATTTGCTATAATCTGGTATGCAGATTATCAATTATAAGTGAATGATAAAATCTGGTATATATATTTTACAGATTGAGGTAGGTAGGCCAGAAGGAAAACAAAAACACACATTACATTTTATAGTTATATTACAGGTGAGACATATGGTAAGAACATACCACACACACACACACACACACACATATGTAAAACACGGAATGAATAAGGAAAGCAGACCCAACACTTACCAGAAATCACAGCAGTTGTGAATGAAGAACACAATTAATGAATTATTTTGGCAGCTAACCATATCGTTGTTGGTACGGGAGACACTTGGAAGAGTAAGATGTGCGCATAGTGGCGTTCACTTGGTGACTGGAGGAGGTATGGCTTTGGCAGCATAGGTTTTGGTAGAGGGGGAGAGAAACTACTAAATCATTAATGCTGGAGGTATATAACAGTTGGAAGGGGGGAACATCACCAGCATAATTGTTGATTGAGGATATAAATATTTTAAAAAGTTTAAGGAGGAAAGATACAACATGAGATCTCTAAAACACTGGAGTAGTGGTGGATCTACTGGGAGGATATTATTGGAGAGTGGGGACTGGACATTGTCTGGTAGGCTAGTTACCTTCTGTGGAGTTCAGCAGAGGGAGAACTCTGATGGCCCTAATAATTTTGTTTTGTCATTGGTATGCATGGTTTGCCTGTGGCCATTCATTCTGGCGGTGAGTACAATATATAAGCAAGTATATTGGGAACGTATGAGTTGATAATATGAGGTGTGTTGTGGTGCAAGTAGCATGTCCAATAATGTGGAACATTTCCATTGTGGTTGAATTGGAGTTGGTGGTGGTAGCTGATATACAGTATGTTCTCTGTTGGATAATGGGATAGGACCTGAAAATTTCTATGTCATATGTTTTTGTCTATTTTATTTGTTTATGGCATACAGCCATCATCTAGAGTAAGTTGTCATTCATCTCCCTATCCTAAGTAATTCCTTGGCTACATAACACCTACTATTTCATAATTAATATAGTATACTCTCTCAATTTTCTTCCAGATACTGTTAAAGCTAAGTAACTGAATTATATAGGATCATTTAGTGATTTATCATTGCAGAGTTAATCATTTTTATTATTGTTATGTGAGAATGGTAGTGGTTTTATATCATTGTTGGCATTACCTGCTCCTCTGAATAAGGCAACTGATTCACATCTTAAAAATATGGCACCGTATAGCACTTCTGATGTTTGTTATAGTATATTTATGTCTGCTTCTTATCCTAAATCCCAGAAGAGAGGAACTCAAACCCCGGCATTTCTTTAAACTCTGATCACTGTCTTAATGATGGTTGTGTTCTGCCTCTTTAAAGGGCAGTTTTGTATCAGCAGCAATGTTTGATGTTATATAGTCACATTTTTGGATACTATATAGTTCTTAGCTACGCGAACAATTTGGACCATTGTAGATTGTCAAATATCCGTACATGACCATTCAAATACCCACTATTCAATTGTTTCCAATGACTAATTTATAACATCCCCTATATACCTGGGCTGTTTGTTGACGTGATCCCCTTCATTTCCATATGGTTTTCAAGTTTCTGTTTTAGTTTATAGTGTGTTTATACTTAGAGTGCAATCAAAATTATCGTGGGTAAATCAGTACTGAATTATCCTAAAATGTCAACAAACATGTTAGTCTAAATTCACAGTTTTTTGTTACCTTCTGGTAACATGATATGAGACAGCCATCTAGTAGTGCACTGGTGTCTACAGCAAAGTCTTCTGCATGGTTGAGCTTTTGTGGTAAGATGTCTCTGGAGTAGTAAAGTGGCCTGAGGTATGGGGGATTTGAAAAAGGAACAAATAAAAAGAGCAAATACAAAGGTAAATGGCATTGTAACAAAGATATAATATGGTAATAACAAGTCAAATGAAAACTATATTTTTTAAAAAGAACTATGGTGTCTAGTGTATTATTGAAGCCATAATGATATCTTTGAAATCAACTGTGCAGTTCAGATAGCACTGGTACATGGGGAAGGTCGTCCTGCTGCACCTGTTAATCACTTAGTGAGGTTACTTTTACATGATTTTTTCCCCTCCAATCCACAACCCTAAGAGAAAATATTTTGTTTTGCAAAGTGAAAGAATACACTTTGTAGAATGTACATTTGGCTCATAATTATTTATCAGTAAAAAGCCACTATCCTTAAAACTATTTTTACAAGAATTTATTTTGTGGATTGACTATTCTTGGTTTGCCTAAAAATTAGCCAAAAACAATCTACTATGTTAATTATCAATGACTTCTGTTGCATGATGCTTTAAAACATTTAAACTAATTGTTGTAAAAAGATTTATTCATGAGAAATGTGTTATACAGGCATTAGCTGTGCTTCAAATGTTTTATAATGAATTCTGGGGTTAGTTGCATTTGTAAATAAAAAAGATATATTCAGTATATGTGATGAATGAAAAAAAAAAAATGTGAGTTTGAAATCTATTCTTGAAAGTGAAACCTCATTAAATTTAAGTTTTTAGGGGCCTTGTTGAGAGAAAAACCAACTTTTTTTGTTCCTAAATTCGATTTTTTTTTGCACCAAAACCACCAAAGTATTTAGAGGCAAATGCCAGGATGGTTCCTCATAATAGTCCAAGGTCACCTCCTGGTGTACAGGGGCGTAGCTACTATGGGGCTAGGCAATGCAGTGCACAGCGGCCCGTCACACTCAGGGGGCCCCCAAGCATACCTCAAGGGGCCCCTAAGGGCACCTCTAGGGGCCCTCAAGCGCAGTTTAGAGACCCCACCAGGAGCCTTCACCGCAAACTGGCTGACCCTTTTTTATTTTTAAGCTCTACCGTCGTCTAGGGGCCTCTGAAAACACAGGAGCCCCTCACTAAGCACTAAGGGCCCTTCGCTGCTCAGGGGGGCCTCCAACCACTGCTTAGGGGACCTCAAAGAACAATTCATAGGTCCCCAATCCTCAGTTCAGGGGGCCCCTACCAGCACACAAATAAAAAAAAAAGGTCGCCCGTCTGGCCTGAGGGCCCAAAATAAATTTTTTGCACCGGGGCCCTTGTTGTACCTAGCTACGCCACTGCTGCTGTATCCCACATATCCCTTCCAAGGAAAACGGTTACACATTAGGATAGGTGCAATGTAACCCCTGCTCTCACTTTTAGTGAATCATGGAGTAATAATAATAATTGTAATATTAAAGGTGTGTAATTATCAACCAATAGAAATCTAAAATTCTATTCCTTTTTAATCACCATTAAAATTTCCATTTACATTAAATTAAACCAAACTTCCTGCATGTAACGCTACTACATTTATCTAGAGCTATGCTACTTTGATGACAGTACAGTTGTGACATGAAAATTATCTTTTAAGTTACCTTCTGTAACCCATTTCGAATTTTTAATTTTATTGCTAACAGATCTGTATCAAAGTAAAATGTTTCTGTAATAAACTAAGACTTGTAGAATTACCACTCAAGTTGCTATGAACAAAATATTGTTGCACATCAAGAGGATCAGGCCATGAAGATTGAAAGACTGTTGTAGTGTAGTGGTTATGTTAAGAGTCTGTGGGACTAAAGGTCGTGGGTTCGAATCCAACAAGTCCCGTAAGATTTTAATTTCTTACTTTTGTGTAAACTGCTCTGGAATGTTCTTGTTGTAACTAGTGTTAATGTTCTAGACTGTTCTTCATTACTATATAAGTGATACTCCCTTCTAGCCAGAGTCAGATCGCTCCTGTACTGTACGAACTGTTTAATAAAGCTTCGTTGCATTAAAGTAAGTGTGTTTATCAACGACTCTGCTTGTGGTTTACTACGTGACAATATGTATACTGTTATAATAGAATTTCTGTTGCTTTAGTTATTTTTGTAGTAGTGGTATATGTATCTCTATATAATTCTTTAACCAATTTTTTCAGTAAATTTTTCTCTATCTCTTTTACAGGTCAAAAGTTGAATTGCAACAAGAAAAATTAGTTCTGTATTGTGGCGAAAGTGATAGTAGTATAATGGAGAAATTACGAATTGCCAATACTCCTTTAGTTGGACTTCATGGGAGCAATGCCAGTGTACCCAGCGAGAGCAGTGGTAGCACTGGTAGCACGTGCCAGTTGTCAGTCAATCCCAATGTACCTGTGTTTATGTGTCTTCAATATTTCTGCACAAGGATCTTGTTAATAAGTCACGTCTTTAGTCATGACCTTTCTGTAAACTGTCCATTACATATTTGTCAGAACTGTGGGGTTGTTTTCTCAAATCTTTCTGAGTTGTATGCCCATAGTTTTCAAGAGAACAGGAAACCTATATTTAAAAGACCATCATTAACTGAACTTGCTTGTGCGTCCTGTGGAGATACTTTTTTCTCTTGGTGCTCTCTATCAAAACATGTGTTCACTCATGTCTCAGATATTTCTGGTCCCTTATATGTTTTCACATGCTCTAGAGTATATAAAGATATGGAAAAAACTCCAGTTTCATAAGTGCACCAGCAGAACATTACAAAGAAGGTAAGATGAAGTTTTATTCTTTTTTATTGATGCTGCAGTTATTTTGAAGTTTGATTTAAATAATTTCATGTTTTCAGAAGTTTTGCATATATACTGGATATATGTATGATTAGTAATCATCAGTTTAGTCAATTAAGAATTTAATGTTTGATCCTATCGCTAACATTTGTGTATTTGTCTGAGCAGTTTGGGGCTGTAAATAATAAGTAAGTTATAATAATAGAAACCCAGCTTCTTTGATGTATAATTTCAACATAGCTTTATTTGATGGCAATGGCTAACTCATTGAGATAATTAACATCATGCAACTAAAGAAGTTTCTATTTTCTGAAAAATAGGAATACCAAGAGAAGGCAGTCTCATTATAACTAGGAGTAATTTTTTTGTAAGGAGCTGGTAAGCTCACTTTAGCTATCTGAAAGATGCATGTTAGTATAGTGACTTATTGGTACTGTTGATTATCGAATGCCAGTAAACTAGATTAGGATTTAAATCTATTTTTTAATTTGAGTTGAGCCTTAAGAATTTATTAGAAGGTATTGAGATTTTCAATGAGGGAAGTCTTTTCAAATTTATTAGAAGTATAAATTTTATGACTATCTATTTCATACTCACACTGTGAATATGTAGTAGCTAAAAATGTACAATTTACTCATAAATTTTTTAAATTAGTTTAGAAATCAGGGAAATTAGTAATCTACGTGGCCAGATTACTTATGATTGTTAGGATAATATGGGACTCACATTATTATTGTTTAGATAAGAGATGGCTAGGTGCATGTACCGTATATAGTTAGATGGCTTATATAAACATTGGTGTAGTTGTTTAAGGCTCCTTACATCATTAATGCCCAGCTGGGTAATAGATGAAAAATAAGTTATAGCATACAGAAAGGAATTTAGAACTGTGAATTTATATTAATATTTGATTGATTTTAGGCATCAGTTAGTGGTAGATTTTTGTTTTTGTTTTATAACTAAGTTAATGAGATATTAAAAATTTTTAGTAACAGTTGAAGAAGAAAATATTTCATACACCATAAGAATTTAAATTGGAAATCCATTTAACACATTTGGCATAAGTAAGTGTATAGAGGAAACTGCAACAATGGCATGAATCGCAGTGTATTTAATTACAGTAATATTGCATCTATGTTAATCATATTCCTATCTTAGCTATTTTGCTTTTCTATATACACGTCATCTTGTGAATACAAATACATCCAACATCTGGTATATAGAATATACCTAGTTAAATGTTGTAGTACAAATAAAAATAATCCATACTAACATACATAAATTTATTAATTATTGCCAAATCTAACATATTTAAAAAATAGAAAAATTTCATTATACTTTGAGATTAGATTAGAATAAATATTGGAATCCTCTTTTTTATTTCAGCTTTTGCTCTCATTTTGACAAGACAGTTCTATTTAATTAGTTGGCTTATAACAGAATTCTGTTAGTCATCAATGTATAAATAGAGAACAAGAATGTAGTGCTATCCATGTAAATTGTCTATTTTTATACTGTGAGTGCAGTGTTGGAAGTTCTATGCTTGCTACAGTGAAGGCTTTCCTTTTAATGCAGTTTTTGTCATCTTTTTTTTGCATCGATGACAGCTTCAACTGAAAAGGAATTTTTTTTCTCCAGTGTAATAATTTCATTACTGACTGTATATGGTCTGACTGGTTAAGTTGATTTCAAGTTGTTAACATTACAGCAAATATACCATGGGTTAGGCCTCGTCACAGGGACCATTGTATCTCTTCCAGGTTTGAATTCTCATCCAGCCATCCAGATTTTGGTTGTCCCGAAATCATTCCAGGTTAACTCTAGGATGGTTCCTTTAAAAAGCCCTCAGTCTAATTCTATCCTGTTCCTTTGCCCATTTTCATTTCCTGCCTCTGATATCCTCCATGTCTATGAAGCATTAAGCTGTAAGAACAAATTTATCAGTGGCAAGACTTTGCAGTGATTAATGGCTTCTTGAAGTCAATTCAGTGATTTCTGTATGTGCTATTGTTGTACAGGCTTAGATGGTAAACCATTTTTTTCACTTGGTCTAGTCAGTGTTTTGTCTTACTCTGTTTTTTTTTGGCCATCATTCTTTTCATGCTTGGTGTTACTTGCAGCTGCTTTGAGTTGTGAGAAGTTTTAGTGGTTATTTCCCTACTTATGTCCATCATTGCAGCAGACACTCGGCGCTAGGAATTTCGGACCCGGGGTAAAATGGGCGACCTTTTTTTCTTGGCTTCATGGCCTGAGGGCCCCTGTAGTCGGTGATCGGATCAGCCGCTCCCCCTAACGCCGGCCCTGTGAGTTGGCATGTTCTGTGGAGCACAGCATCAACTCAGCTTATGCCACACATAACAGGCATAATTATGCTGTGGAGTAGCACAGTAGTGAATCAGAAATGTGGATGTCATTAGGGATAGCTCCTCAGATTGTTCCAGTCAGTTTACTTAAGATACTATTATTTTGTGCAGATACTTTCATCTTGACATTATGGCAGTGGATTTTGAAAGTGAGATCCCTGTCAATAGTCACGTGAAGGTATATTTTATTATTACCATGTTGCAAAGCCATTCGGTTTTAAATCATGTTCAGCTATTGCTTAGCATTTTTATTATTTATGTCACCTTGAAATATAATGTCATTATAAAATCCTTTATTTTGTTTGGTTCATTGCTTACAGAACTTCATACAATTTTATTGAAAGTTTATTAGTAGTCTGTTCCTTCTCTTTCAACACTGAATAAGTTGCCAGTTGAATTAAGATTTAGAAATGATCCACCTGAACGACTACTAATTGGCGTGGGGCTGACAAAGATAAATATATTAAGAATATGTAGCAATATGTTATTGACCTTTCAACAGTTAATGCTTCCTTCAAATAGCAAAGGTGATAGACCTATCAGGAAGAAGGGTACTATACATTTTACATCAAAAATTAAATCCAATAAAACTTAGCATGAAAATGGATGCCTAATTTGTTAAATGCTCAACAAATACAAATTTGTAAACGTAGTTCTGAAGTCCTTAGTAATGTACAGCTCATTTTAACGAGGATCCCATCTATTTTGTGTTCCAATTTGTTACTGTGACAAAGATAGGATTTTACCACTGTACTCCAGAAAAAAAAAAACACTATTGAATACAGTGATTTGACGACTATTAACTTATCTTTACACCATATCCCTTAAAATAAGTAAACATGCGACAACAAGATAGATTTTCGTCTTGGCTCTTTAAAAAACATGTGTTCATCCATGACTCAGCCATTTTACCTCCGTCATACCTATGTGCATATTACTTTGAATATCTTAAGGATATGACAAAATTCTATATTCGTAAATCCACCTGTAGCTATTTTAAATTTACTTTCTGTCTGTATAATATTGCAGTTGTACACACAAGAAATCCATGCTCATTTGAAACTTATTTATTTTATCGTTAAACTTGCTCCTCACTACAGAAGCAAGTTTTCAAACACTTCGTCTCCTCAGATTGCAGGTTTCTGTACAATTAAAGGTAGGAAAAAATCGTAAATAATAACGTTATTTTTAATCCAGATTAATACTCCAATACAATTAATGCTCCATCACTCGTGTCAGCGATACTCCTACTATACCTCGTCAGAGAGCTTATATTAACACTGTTTGTTCTGTGAAATTAAATAAATTACACTAAAGTCATTATGCCTGTTCTATTACACACCCTCTGAACTCCACAAAGAAGGTAAGATAGGGCCTTACTATTTTATTTTGATACTGCAGTTAGTTTGAAGTTTTGAAATTAAAAAAAGAGGTGCAAATATATATCAATAATTTTATTTTTACATGAAAGCCTGTACTTTACTCTACTTTTCTACATAATTCCCTTCAATATTGAGGCACTTGTCATAACGTATTACCAGTTTTTGAAAACCCTCCTCACAGAAGTCTGCCGCCTCACTTGTTAACCACTGCATCACAACTGTTGTGACTTCGTTATCGTCTTCAAGACGCTGACCACCCAGGTGTTTCTTCAAGTGCAGGAACAGATGGTAGTCACTGGGCGCCAGATCAGGGCTGTATGGAGGATGATCTAGAGTTTCCCATCGAAAAGATGTGATGAGATCTTTGGTCTGATTAGCCACATGTGGATGGGCATTATCATGCAGCAAAATGATGCCCTTGCTCAACTTGCCACGTATTTTGTTCTGGATTGAACGGCGCAGATTGTTCAATGTCTCACAATAAGCTGTTGCAGTGATTGTCTCATTACGAGGCAGAAATTCCACAAGCAATATTCCTTTTCTGTCCCAAAAAACTGTGCTCATGATTTTCCGGGCACAAATCGTTTGCTTGAACTTCACTTTTTTTGTTGAATCTGAATGCCGCCATTCCATGGACTGTTGCTTTGATTCACGTGTGATGTAGGCTACCCATGTCTCAACGCCCGTAACAATTTGGTTAAGAAATCATCACCATCTTTGTGGTACCGCTCAAGGAAAGTCAATGCACTGCCTAAATGTTTGGTTTTATGCACATCCGTTAACATTTTCGGTACCCAACTTGAGCACAATTTTCAGTAATTCAAGTGCTCGGTCACAATGCCATACAAAAAACTACGAGAAACATTAGTAAAATCATCACACAAGGAGGAAATCGTAAAGCGTATATTTTCTCTCACCTTATTGTCCACTTTCTGCACCAAACTTTCATTAACGACCGAAGGACGCCCACTCCTTTGTTCATCATGCACATTTGTGTGACCATCTTTAAATGCTCTCACCCACTTTCTCACTATTTCATCACTCATAACGATTTGACTGTAAACTGCACAGATCTCACGATGAATATTGATCGCTTTTAGGCCTTTAGCACAAAGAAATCTTATATAGCCCATACTTCACAGTCGGCGGGACTCACAATTATCGGAGGCATCTTAAACACTCAGTGAACTACGTAAACAAGGAAGAATTAGACTGTAATGGCGTCCGTGTGTAGGCAAGAGATGCAGGTACCCAGTGCGCATGCACCTAACGCCGACAGTAGCGCTGCAGTTACGGTGTGACTAAACGGTACTTACTTAAAAAATACACCTCATACATTAAAAATAGTTTTTAAGAATAACACAAAGGCAGCTTCTTGAGTGTCTAGTTTGGCAGCAATATCTCACTAGCCTTGGTTACTAAGATAATACAACTGAAGGAATTTTTTTGTAAAAAATATGACCACAATATCAAACATAGGAGAGGATTACTATTAGTGTGAAAGAAGTTGATATGTTTTAACTATGTGAATGATTCATTGTAGCTTGTTGATTTTGTGATACTTTTTTCATTGTTGTCATCAGTGTCTTGACTAGTTTGATGCAATCCTCCTTTCGTTCTTATCTTGTGCCAACCTCTTCATCTCAACATACCCCTTAGAACCGATGTCCTCAATTATCTGCTTCACATATTCAAATCTTGTCTGTATAGAGTTCTTACCTTTGACTGTTCCTTTCTCTAACAAAATAACCAGTCCTGCATCTTTCAAAATATGACCTACCATCTTGTCTCTTCTGTCTGTAAGACTCCTCCAACAAACTTCTTTCTTCCCCCACCATTTCCAAAACTAGTTCATTTTGTATTTTATCGGTCTACATAATTTTCCTTCTATCGCACCAAATTTCCAGTGCTTCAATTTTACTCCTTTCCGCTGTTATAGAGTCTATGTTTTGCTACCATTAAGTGCTGTGCTACACACATAAAGTTTTAAAAAGTTCTTTCTAAGTCGGAGATCAATGTTTTAAACTAAAGTCCTACCCTTTTGTCATGAAGGCTCTTTTTGCAACTGATATTCTACTTTTAACCTCATTCCTGCTTTGGCTGTCAGTTGTCATTTTACCTCCTGAGTATCAGAATTCACTTACTTCTCTTTTCACATCTGATCGTAGTTTGAGATTTAATTTACTATAATAGGTATTCAGTTACTTCTCAATATTCTCAGCGAACAACCTTCACTCATGCTAATTTTAACTGATGCTGTCTCTCCTGATTCTCGACTTTTATTCCAGCCACTTGATTCTTATACAGATTATAAAGCATTCTTCTATCTCAATATTTGAGGCCTGCTTTCTTCTAAAATTTTGGATTTCTTGTCCCACCTAACATTATCAAAAACATTTTCAAAATCAACAAACGCCATAAAAGTATCTTTGTTTTTCTTGATCCACCCTTCAAGTCTTAATCTCAAAGTCACAATTATTTCCTTTGTACCAATCAGTTCTTTGATTACTATGTCTTCTATTATCCTTTCAAATCTTCTGTATATAATTTTAGTCCATAATTTTGAAGCATGTGGTGTTAGACTTCATGTTACTCTGGATTATCAATCGCTGCTTGTTCATATTGGAACTTAAACTCAGTTCTATTATTAATTACATCTTAATAGTTTATTGTAAGGTTCTGTGATTTTCAGTCAGGCACATATTTTCAAATATATTATTTAATATTAACAAACAAATTCATCAACAATACTTTAATCAATGAATCGTGAATTCTGTTATATATACAATAATCTATGGAATTAATATAATGTACTTTTTTAATTGAACCAAATGTAAAAAAATCCATAAAATATAGTGAAAACAATTCCATGTTTAATAATTGTTAAAAATATATTGCCCGGTTTCTGGCCCCAAACTTGATAATTTAGTAGGAGTTTTCTTATATTTCTTCGAATCTTTGGCTCATCTTGGATTACTACTAGTTATTTTCCTGATGCCAACCAGTATTCAGCTATAATAAATATTCAACAAAATTAATGAATAATCCTGTAACATAACACAGTATAAAAGTACTGAGATATGATAAATAGCCAATAAAACTAATAAATAGCTTTTAAGATGCACTGTGAGTATAATTAATAAGAATTTAATACTGCACATGTAAATGAATGTGTGTTTGTACATACAGGTATAATGATACATATATATGTATATATATATATATATATATATATATATATATAATTCATGGTTTTATTTATATAGGATTTCAATTAAATTCATAAGCCTTACAATTTTCTGTTAAGATCTTCCTTGGCATTTTGTCAAAACAAAATAACACATAATTATGATTACTAAATATTTTTACAGAATTCTGTTTACTGTTTTATGATTTTACTCATAGGATATTTCATTCCATATAATTTAGGAAATTGGTCTAAAAATATAGAGAACTAGTTGTAAAAATAGCAGTGATGTTGAAAGATTGCATATTGTAGTAGCTGAGTTTTAGTGAGACTTAGGTGATTGGGATACTCAATGTTTCACTTTGTGACAGTCCATAGAATCTTTTTCTAGTGGAATTGTTGCTTCACTTGGTGCAAATGTTTCTAACTGCCCTCCACCACTTTCACATTAGTTAGTTCTAGGTCAATAATTTGTTCAGTGTGTTGGACTATTGACGTAAATACTTTTGGTGCATGAGATACTAAATTTAGAGTTGGAAATTCTTTATATTTATTTGAAAATGGTTCATTATTATATGAACTACTCTTCTCAAAATCTTCATGTATTCTTCTCTTTTAGTATATGTCACAAATCAGTTTGTGCATTGAGTTCTTTGGTTTACTCCCTGATCCCTCTTTAAATTCAGCTGGAATTTCCTTTGTCCCATGACTTTCCTCTCATATAGCAGTTCTGATGCTTTATCAAATTTGTCCACTAATTAATTTTCATCCACACCTATTTCCCTTTCCAGGGTTGGTGAAATAAGTTCTTTATCTTCATTTATAACTGAAATATTCTCTCTATGTCATACACAATTTCTCCCTTGGATTCCTTATTCTTTCTAATTTCACTGAAAAATATTTTGGCAGTTAGCAAAGGTGATCTGTAGGGGCACAGTTAAATATGGAGAAAAGGAGTTAGAGTAAAGAGTTGAATATAATGTACCTAAACTATACAGTATTAATAAATAATCAATAAAAAACATATTACTTACTAATAAAAGGTGATAAATGATAATATTACTGAAAGTAAAGAAAAGGAACATTAATTAATTAAAATATGATACTTAACACTGATTCTTGTGAGCGATGGTTCATGTGATGATTACTTCTTGTAACAGGTAAGTACATGTGAAAAGATTTTTTAGCTGTAGTAATAAATTACCATACTTAAAATTTCTAAAAGCTACATTTGAATATATTTCTGTAACATGCTGCCACCATATATCAATTTGAATGTCTATTTTTATTTCTAGAGAATATTACGACTGTCAGTGTAACAGTTCCATTTATAAGCAGCAAAATCCTACATCTGATCATGTAAATAATGGCCTGGACGATGAACTATTCTCATTGAACAGCTACAGTAACAGATTAAAATCCAAACATAGCACTCATATAATTCTGTATAATAAAAATTCAAATGTGAGAAAAATGTATAAAAAATCTTTAACATTGCATTACTCTCGAGAGAGGCATCAGAAAACACATGCAAGTGATCCTTTGTTATATAATGTTTGTGAAAATTCTTTTACAAATCCTGTTCACCTGAAAGGTCAACAGACAATTCATTTGGATAAAAGCCCATTTTCTTGTGAATTTTGTGGAAAATATTTTACACAGTCTGGAAGTCTTAAAACACACAAGAGGATCCATTTAGATGAACGGCCATTTTCTTGTGAAGTTTGTGGAAAATCTTTCACACAGTCAGGGAATCTTAAAACCCACATGAGGATTCATTTAGGTGAACGCCCATTGCTTGTGAATTTTGTGGAATTTTTTTTAGAGAGTCTGGAAGTCTTCAAAGACACAAGATGATTCATTTGGGCAAACGGCCATTTCCCTGTGAAGTTTGTGGAAAATCATTCGCACAGTCAGGAAATCTTAAATCCCACATGAGGATTCATTTAGGTGTACGCCCATTTGCTTGTGAATTTTGTGGAAAGTGTTTTACAGAGTCTGGAACTCTTAAAAGGCACAAGATGATTCACTTAGGTGAACGGCCTTTGTGAAGATTGTGGAAAAGAATTTACACGGTCTTGGCATCTTAAAAGGCACAGGACGATTCATTTAGGAGATCGGCCATTTTCTTGTGAATTTTGTGGAAAATCGTTTTCAGATTCTTGGAGTCTTAAAATACACAAGAGGCTTCATTTCGGTGAACGGCCATTTCCTTGTGAAATTTGTGGAAAATGTTTCACAGAGTCTGGGAAACTTAAAATGCACAAGATGATTCACTTAGGTGAACGGCCATTTTCTTGCGAAATTTGTAAAAAATCCTTTACACAGTCTGGGAATCTTAAAAGGCATAAAATGATTCATTTAAGTGAACGGACATTTTTTTGTAAAGTTTGTGGAAAATCGTTTACTGATTCTGGGAGTCTTAACAGACACAAGAGACTGCATTTAAATTAATAACAATTTTCTTAAGATATTTAGGGATATTTTTTCACACACTGAATCTTAAAAATCATTAGTGTATTCATTCGGATGTACGCCCACTGTCATGTCAAGTTTCTGGTAAACCTTTTCTGCAGTCTCCGACTCTTGAACGCACGGCAGCTTTCATTGAGGTGCCTCTCATTTTCTTGTGAGGTTTATTAAAAATCTTTTAAATGGTCTGCATCTCTTGAAGTCCATTGGCGGAATAATTTGGTAAATAGGTAAGTAGGTAAATGCCAATTTTGTTACGAATTTTGTGGAAAATGGTCTGGAACTCGAATGGCCATAGAATGAGTAATTTGGTAACATCAATTTTCCTGTAAATAATATGCAAAATCCTTTAAAAAGTCTTAGAATTGTAAATGGCACAAGTAGAGTCAATTTGGTTGACTACCCACTTCCTTTTGAGAATTGGGTTAAATCTATTACATAGTCTGTGACACTTAATGAGCATAGGAGGATGCGTTAAAGTGATCGCCAATTTTTATGTTAATTTTTGAAACATCCCTTTAAAGAGTATATAAGTCTTAAAATGAATAAGAGAGTATATTTAAGTGAGCTCCGGTTTTTTTTTTGTAAAGGTTGTAAAAATATTATTTACACAAACTTGGACTCTTGTGGGTTCGTTTTAGTTTCAGGGAATGTATGAACGTCCATTTCCTTGCAATATTTGTGGAAATTCTTTTGATCGGTATGCTGAGCTGTAAATTCATCAGAAGGAATACTTTGGTGATTAAACTTTTGTTAAAAGTGTGAAATCACAAGTAAAGCGTCTTATTGTTCATTGAGATACAATTGAAATCAAAAAGTATCTGTCATAAACTAATTATTTTTTATTAATTTATATTTCCATATAAAGTTTTTTGAAAAACTAATGTTTTTTACCGTTTACAGGAATTGATATATCACGGTTAATTCATTTCTATATTCTTTCAGATTTGTAAGAGAATAAGTGTAATTAAATGTCTTGTAAAGAATTGTATTTGTTTTATAAGTATTGTTAATTTCTCTCTTCATTTCATTGGCCAAATTATATCTTTTTATTGATGTTATTTGGTTTAATAAATAAATTAAGAATGATGGGTTTATTATATAGTGGTTAATTGATTTTTGGTTACTTTATCTGTTGCAAATTATATTTATATTTTTTGATTTAAATATAGCTAACAATACTATAAAATAGTTTTTTTCTTAATTACAATTTCATATAACTAGTGTAAATGCAGAATGCTGTTCCCAATACACAATAATGTAGTTAGTTTTTAATTTTTGTGATTATTTGATAACATCATCTGAAGTATGATATAAACAATATAAGTATTGTTGCTAACGTTTGCAGTTTGCTTAACTTATAATTAAATTTCTTTTAGTTCATTAAGTTGTCATATACACAACTCTTCTGTGACAGTTCTGAGTTTAATGCAGACTGAATGTGTGATTTCGCTGAATGTGTAATATCAGAATCACTGAATATAGTAGTGAAATTGTAAGGGCTGTTTTTGATTGTTACAAGATTGGCCGTTTGCCAGTAATTTATTACTGATAGACTAATACAAAGGCTATTAGCTATTTAATATTTTGGAGAAATTTAATATCACTCTAATTTTTTGTGTTTTCATATCAATGTTTAGAAATATCAATGTATTGATGGTTTTTTCAGATATGTTATATTTAACAATTCTCCTGTACTGATAATCATTCAATATTTTAAAATTCACTAATGATTTCAATCACGGCTGTAGCTGATTACATTTATTACTGTAATTCGCTGTAAACATATACTTTAAGATGTTAACTTTGTATTTCAAGTATACTTTTATCATTTTGAAATAAACGTTGTTTATCAGCAAACAGTGTATATATTGTTTATAGCAGTGGTTTATTTACCTCTTCATTCCAATTACCTTACCTCCCAGGTTGCTCCCCCACTGTTCGTAAGGCACGTCTCATGAAGGCTCCATTTGAGATCAGCAAATATGGATCTTTTTTTTAAATTTATTACTCGTTCAGTAGTTTTGCTGTAGCAGGATAGTGTTCAGATTTTACAAATGTATAACACATTTTGACACATCTTGAATATTTCTCTGGAATTCGACTGAATCAATTGATTGTATTTCCAAGCTTGGGCTTAGTTGGAACCCGTCTGTCTTTGTTCATGAGTTTATTCCGAAGCAGGATCTCAATGGCTTCCTTGTATACACAATCCCAAAAGTGAGATATGTTTCTCAGAACCTTGGTGTACCCTATTTGACAACATATAGGAGAATAGCAGAAATTATTATCTGAAAGATCAAAATTCCAAAATCAGCAGTGTGGTGAAACCTGGAACTTCCCTGCATGAGATAGAAGAAAACTGTGAAGAGGTATTAAAGTTATGTAGTCGTTGGTATGATTATAGATATCGAAAACAACGTTTACAAAAACGTCGATGTCGTTAGTATAAACATTCAGTAGGATGTCCCCAGTAAGTGTCTCTGTCACTAGCATACCTGAAAGCATCGACGTAAATGAAGTGATAAAATCCATAAATTGTAAGTACGGCAAGGTCTGCAGAGCCTCCTCTATAATAGAAAGCGTTGTCTGAATCAGGGAATGTTCTACAAGACGTCGCAGACGCGGGAGGCCGTTGGTGAACAAACAGCGCTCCACGCGTGTTTATGCTACACTCACTGATGTATACAAAGCAACATTTAATAAACATTAATATAACAATAGTCATAAATACCTTGTTGATGATTGTCAGCGGTATACAAAGCGCGTGTGATGTGTGAAGTGGAGCGGACCTAATTCTCTGCTGGCGGTGAAACATCGACTTGCTTCGTATATGAATTCGTTAGTCGTCTGAGGGGTAGTGAGAGAAGTTCCAGCCAACTGTTGTTTGATGTCTTAACGCCTTTTAGAAAATTCTTGAGGGTTCAGAATATTGTCTGAAACCCACTTTTTACATCAGTTTCTGAATTTGAGGCGACTTTTAAAGTATAGTGGAGGACCAGTTGAACGTCAGGAGTATTCAGATTCATTTAATTAAAGCTTTATTTCAGTTTTAAATTCGTTTCTTTTGCAATCAGAAAGACGGGACCTAGTCGAGAAGAAATTTAATGTTGAATGGCTGCACGGTTTTTAATAAAGGAATATAAACTGTTGGTGGTCGCATGGAAGCGACATTTAGTATTCCGAAATATGAATTTACATTCTTGAAGTTGCCTGAAGTCTCTAATGAATGCGGCCACGAACCATATAATAGTTACTTCTCATTTGGTTACACTAATATTTAAGCAGTTAAGACGATATACATATTTTAAAAAGGGAATGAATATTACAAACTATCATTTCAAGTAAGCAGAACTGACGTAAAGTGTACAGTTCCACATCTGCATCTTGAAGGCCTCATTCAGTCAGCATAAACAAATAGTACGGCTACTCTCACTCTGGTTTCAGTTTAATCTTCAAAGGTTGGTGATAATATTAAGTATGTAGAAAATTTCATTAACTAAGATTGCCTTCAGTGACTGTCCTGAAGCTGCGGTGCTGTTTTGCATAACACTATCCCTCCTCGCAGATTACACGAGTGAGAATGGAGACTATCTTAGTGTACAACTGCAATGCTGTTTTCATGGTTGTGCCGCAGGATTGTGTTGAAACACATTATTTCAGCGACAAGTTCCACCTTTCATCTTTCTACGGAGCGAAGTCATCTGTACTGGTCAGCCGACCAGTGCTAATGTAATCGCTCCTGAGGAAGACGACGGAGCTAATAGTCGAAATATCGTGTTATCACAACACAATCCGGAGGTACGCCAGTCAAAACTATACTGCAGTTCATATGTAGTTGGATATCAATGATTTCTTCAACTGGTATAATCGGTCTGTAACTGTCAACTCTATATGTCTAACACAAAACAATAATACTATAACACATTTCCCATGCTATTCATACAAAGAAAGTTTGTATACCTGTCAACAGCAAAAAGTAATACCATGAAGTATTCCAGAAAGTCAATTGAAATTACTGGGTTGTCGACTTTTCGTCATACGCCTCATTTGATAATGTATGCAATATTCGAAGCAGAAAATGAAATTATTAATATCAAAAGTATGAAACCCTAATCATTTTAGAAATTCTCTGCTGGGAACTGAAAGCCCCCTGAAAGTTGTTCCGCAAAAACTATCTTTTCTGAAGGGAGTACAGCTGCTTGAGGCAATGGGTTCTTTACTTCAGTTATATTTTTATTCATTTTCTTTTGCTCGTAGATGATGAGATCATTAAAGGTAGGTGCTGTTCTCAGCTATCAGGGTTTTATCTTAAGCGGACAAGCCGAAATGCCTATCCTAGTCGAAGGTCTCTTCCTGTTCTGGTGGCCAAGACGTGGACGAAGGGTATAATCCCAATATAACCCCAAGATGGATCTGGCGTAGCGAGCAGAGGCAGATCGTGTTTAGCAAAAGAGCGTGAATGAGGAACAATCCCAGAGGCTCAGTCTCCGTAGCGATGATCTGTCACAGTGGAGCGAGCAGTCCTGCTACTTGAAGGTGATGTGTATAAGTAATATGATAGCAGGGAATGCGTCAACATTCATACTGAACGGTGATATTAACGCTCTCTAGAGATGCAATTTATTTCATAAAGTTGTCTGTTTGCAGCTCATTTTGCCTTAAGTTTCATCTGTGACCCCAGTCTCTGACACTGCTCTATGTGGGCCTGGCGTTATTTCTGTTTCGATACCGTCACGTGAATATCAGGTGTCGAAGCGGTTCACAGGGCATCCTACGATTGCCTCTACTGCACCACTGCAGACTTTCTTGCTGTGGTGGGTATTCTGACTTGCTAAACACAAAATATGAAAAGTGGCTTCATATGAAGAATAAAGATACCCTCTTAAGATCCAATTCTGTATATCATATCTACAAATAAAGGAAGGATGGAAGACAGTATGAATGTTTAATACACACACTTTTACTAACTAATGCTTAACCCTTTCACGGCTACGGGCATACATGTATGCCCTGCCGCTAGAAAGACCAGACGGCTACGGGCGTACATGTACGCCCAGCGGACGGGAAGACCAGACGGCTAACGGCATACATGTACGCCCGGCAGGTGGGAAGTCCTGACGGCTAACGGCATACATATACGCCCGAGCTTGGAAGCAGGTAAACGGCTAATTGCTGTTGACCGCATTTCTGAGAATACTGAGAATTTCTGAGAACACTGTTATACTCTGGTCTTTCTGTAGGAAAACAGTTTAGTTTTCACCTCCCCTGGGCCCTTACTGCTTACAAGTCTAACATTCGGCCAGTTCTGTTTTTTCTTCTGGTGAGACGACAGCGTTCGCATCTGTAGCCTTTGCCATGTCGGGACGCAGTATATCGGACGAGGAAATCATGGATATCCTCATGAATAGTAGTGACGAAGATTGTAGTGATACTTCAGAGCTTTCTTCCGACGAAGAGTTGGATACGTCTGGATGAAATGCTGAATCCTCGACATCACGAACAGAAGATTCTTCCTCTGAAGACGGAAAAGGAAATGATGTAAGTGAAACTTCGTCGGGAAAAAGAAAGTATGACTGGTCGGAGAATCATCCTGTGACGAAACGACACCGTTTTGTGAACACATTGATCGGGTTGAAAGTAGACTTCGAAGAGTCAGCAAGTCATTTAGATTTCTTTTTGTACTTCATGTCCATGGAATTTGTTTCTGCCATCTGTACACAGATCAATAATTATTATAAATTTATTACTGAAAAAATGACGACTGCACCCAGTAGATTAGCACGCTGGAAGCTAATAGAGCCAGCAGAATTTTATTGCTTCCTTGCGTTTTCTCTGCTTATGCCTAGAAGTAAGAAGTTAGAAGTAAATGAATATTGGTCGAAAGATTCTTTGCTTAAAACACCAATATTTTCTAACATAATGGCCAGGGACCGATACAAGTTGATCCTGCGTTTGTTGCACTTCAGTGACAATTCCACCACATCTCAAGATATCCTTGTGAAAATAGTCTCATTGTAGATCACACAAAAAATAAATTCCGCGAAGCTGTAGTACCCTTTGAGAATCTAGTGATCGACCAAAGTCTGCTACTGTTCAAAGAAAGGCTCCGCTTCAAGCAGTACACACCAAATAAACGTAGCCATTTTGGCATTAAAATTTTCGTTCTTTGTGACGTACAAACCAATTATATTCTGGATTGTATTGCATATACTGGTGCCGCCACGGAAATAGAAACTGAAAATGCTGATTTGGGAAAATCAGGCGATGTTGTTGTTAGTTTATTATTGCCATACCTCAATAAAGGTCATAACATTTATTTAGACAATTGGTATTTGAGCCCCGAACTATTCCTGTTGCTCCATGATAAATGTACAAACGCCGTCGGAACAGTACGCAAAAATAGAAAACGAACGCGCGATTAGCCCAGAGCGGTCGTAGCCTGCAGCGGTTGTCGGACCACCCAGCCGCCCGCCGGCCAGGCACACGGTGGGTATCCTCGCCCCAGCCACCGGGGAGGCAGGACGCTCGGCACTCGTAGCCGCGAAAGGGTTAATTTTGACTATTCGCTGTAGCTGTTCTTCAATGGATCGGATTAAGAAGATGATAATAAATATCTGACACAAAGAAAGCTATATTTTACCTACTGTCTCTTCGCTATGCTTTAAATAATTTTATGAAAGAATTATATTGGACAAGTAACCAAGTTGAATAAAACTACATTCTAACACATAAAATTGAATATTAAACCAATGTGAGTTCATTACCAGTTTGTGAAACACGACGAAATATTGTATTTAATAGCGTTTATCGACAAAATGATAACAACTACACACTCCTCCGTTAACTGTCTATATTACTATGGATTGAGGGAGACCATGAGTTAATAAGTTGATCAAAGTTATGTTGAACACTTAGAAAGTGAAAAGAAGCTACGCCTTAACAGTTATCTTGAAATAACAATAAAACGATCAGAATGCAGGCTTTCCCGGCGAATAAATGACATCAAATCTTCTAGGGTTTTGCAGCCGGATTTTATTATAAAGCGACAAGCTGTGGTGTGACATTAGGGAAATATTTTTTAAGGAAGAAAAAAAAAGAACATAATATTTAGTTCCATGAGCAAGGTTGAAAATTGATAATATATACTCTTAGAGAAAAGCAAGACGAGATAGGTTGCTATTGAAATATATACTCAAGAGATGGTAGCTATCGGCGTAGAAGCGTAGATTGGGTGCTTGTGATTATCATTGCCTAAAAGAACCTTCATCTTCGGAGATTAACCAATGTCTATGTAATCCCCAGTGGATTAAAATAATATACAATAAAGAAAAACTGTTTGGATCGAAAGAACTGAATTATTTATATTCAGTCCATCAAATATACGGAAATGTCACAAGATCCGTCAGATCTCTTGCCATTCACAGCAAATTGTTTGCAGTGCCTGATAATATACCCTGCGACCACTAATGGATCTAGGAATTTTTTGAGTAGGGGACCAAAAACGTGAGATTGCCACCTCGTTGTCGCCACTCATATAATCACCCACTGTCGCCGCCCGAAGAAGTAGTGGAGTTAAAAATGGTCGCCGCGCTTCAAACACCGTTTTGCCGCACCTCTGAAGTTGCCGCCCATGGCAAGTTCCCCATATCGACAACGCCATCCCCTGCGACATCCTCCACGTTTACGGTCTCACCTCGCTCCTCTATCTCTCTCGCTATTCTGAACACTTCAAACATTTAACTTGCACTTAGATTAAAATTCGAAATAAGTACGAGTTCATCCTCCAACTACTGCTCCAAACTCAATTTCTTCAAACACTATTCTTCACGTCCCTATACAAATATTTCAACTGCTTGACTATCAATGTATCCTCAGGGATATGTATTCCATCTCTGTCTGCGTGGCTTCCACTCTCTGCTCAGCTAACACTTCCGCTACTTCACTTCTTGGATGGATATGTCCTCGCCTGTCCAGTATAGTCTTCAGTCCAGACTTACGAGAACAATTGTGATTTCCCAATGAAAAAAAAAAAAAAAACCTTTCCAAGGTGACCTACAGCAAGGGCAAAAGTAAGGAAACTTAATATAAAAGCTAGTTGAAAACAGTTTTACTTGAAAAAATAAATAAATACTAAATTAACTTATTTAAACACCAAGTTTTCAATGGTTCTGGCTAAATTTGGACAACAATTCTTTTTTAAATTTATTTCGCAATGTTTGTTAACTGCGATGAAAACGCACGAGTGGATACGACTACCAACTCGTCATAGTACGTGTCCACTCCGACCGCGACCATATGTGCCGTGCGTCGATTTGAAAAATGTATTTATACCTTAAAAGTTTTATTTTCACATATTTTCCGTTCGTCTGCACGAGGGAGGGAACAAGCGCCTCACCCGCCCAGTGATGTTTGCACCTGTTGCGCTCTCTAAGCATTTCTCGGCCAAATGAACAATGGCTTCCCGCGTGATGAGTGTGCGTGTAACGTTACTTTAGGATCTCGTAATTGCAGTACCTTCAAGTTTAACATTGGAATTTTTCCCGATTTGTATAATGGTATGTTTTAATATCGTACCTGATAATGTAGTATCAAGTTTGTTGAGTCAAAGTATTCAACATGTCGCATATATCAGTAAATAATTTCCCAAGAAACAAAAAATATTTCTCAAACGTGCAGTCCAGATATGTTTTTGGCAATTTAAAGGTTTCCATACACAACGATTACTTTCAATAGGTTATGGGATCTCTTGCGATTGGCAGAGGAAGTCAGTTTTGGACTACCTTATATTTAAAGGTGAACTGAAGAAGAGTGTGGCAGATGTGAGGGTAATACCATCGGAGGCACTGGATAGTAATCAACGGCTATTAGTAATGGAGTTAAGGATTGCTATAGAGATGAGAAAATCAGGAAGACATGATAGGAGATTAAGAGTATGGAAATTGAAAGAGAAGAGTAATGAAGAGAAATACCAGAGAATAATAAGGAGTAAGACACCCATATTGGAAATTGGGACAGTGGAAGAGGAGTGGGAATATTTTAAAACGACGTTAGTTAAGGCTGATGATCTGGGGAGGTGATAAAGAGGAAGTGCAGCGGAAAGACAGCGTGGAGGAATATGGCCTGAAATTTAATGTAAAGAACTGTGAGTACATGGTAACAACCATAAAGAGGAATAGGTTAACCCAGGGAATTGTGATGGCAGAGAACAACTAAAGAAGGTAAACAGATTCGAGTACTTGGGGAGTATATTAGAAGAATGTGGAGGAAATGATGATGAGAAGAGTTAAAGAGGAAGATGGGCAGAGGCGTTACTAAGGATAATTAGAAGCCTGATATCGAATAAAGCAGTGCCACAGAGAAGCAAGAGAGTAATCTATCACAAATAATATGTGCCTATCTTGACTTACACTGCTGAAACGTTGACAATGAAAAAGCGGGGCATCAGCAAAGTACAAGCAAGTGAAATGAAGTTTTTAAGAGGTAGAATTTGAGTTATTAAAATGGATAGAATAAGGAATGAGGTAATGAATAAAAGAGGTAGAAGTAATGAATAAAGAAGAGCCCCTAAAGAAGCTATAAAGAGGACCAGACTTAGATGGCATGGGAACGTAAAGAGTATGGAGGTTGAGAATATCCCAAGAAAAATCCACGAAATTAAGATGCATGGTAAACGACCCAGATGAAGACCAAGAGATGGATGGCTGGAAGGAGTGGAGAAGTATGTACTCAAGAGAGGAGAAAATTGGAACAAAGTGGTGACAGAGAGGTGGTGGAATGAAAGAAGGAAATAGATAGGCTTGTATATGTTACAGACCCGGCCAGAGGCAGGAAACTGTTGAGGATGATGATGATGTACTGGTGAAGTAGAATTCTCGACAATTTCAATGTTTTCCAGGTTATTAAGACCACGTGCGTTACTTAATGTAAGTGGAAAATAACTCGCCTTTTATGTGTAATTTTTATGTTAAATTTCTGTTCAATATTATGTTGGTGTTGTTTGGTCTTTGGAACATATTGTTTTTGCCTGAGGGATGTACCAGGACACCATTAGGGAAACACAATCAAATAAGGGACCAGTTCCCGAGCGTAGTAGATAAGTGGCAACGCTCGGTTTGACAGACAGGAAGATGCAGGTTCGAATCCCAGCTGAGTAATCCAGATTTCGGTATAACATGTTTTCCTAAAATTATGCCAGCAGATTCGTCAATAGGCTATCGCCGAATTCAGTTCCCTCAGTCCTTTCCGTCCTCCATTTACCTCGACGTCGACGAAGCGTAAACTCATAAGGGGGGGGGGGGGGAAAAAACCTCTCACGACTAACTTGTATCTGAAATTTTTCATGCAGTGCTGCCTGTCGTCTTTGTGCCACAGATTGCTAATTCAAATCTGATGTTACTTGCGACCGTATTTATTGCAATATTTTCTGAATACAAGTCGAAGAACTGTTGCCCAATAATGATCCGCAGTGAATCGTTTCTTATTTTTGGCACTCAATCAATTGAAGTGAGTTCAAACGACACCGCATGTCATCTGACACTCGGCCGTCATTAGTTTGGTTTACTTTTCAGCGGTGCGTACCAGTGTCGGGAGGGTGGATGTGAAGTAGCGTATAAAGAGAGTTCAGAAATTTTAGGTCCCTTACCACCAAATATTATTTTAGTGTAGATTGTTTAGAAAAGTCTCATTTCGTCCTAATTATTTCCTGGCACATCATGTGTTTGTAAAATGTGGGAAGAGCCCTAGCAGGGGCGGATCCAGGATTTTGGTTTGGGAGAGGCTGGAGCGGACTATGGGGGGGAAGGGGCTTGGCTTGAGTAGATTTTGGTTGGGGGGGTGCCTTCAGTGGAAGTCGATTTTATGGCCAGTAAAGATTGCAGTTGAGACCCGGATTTGAACTGGGGATCTTCCGTAGACGAATTGTAGCAGATAAATCTGAATTACTGAAAAATATATACTCAAACATATAAAAGTACGTTTGTATTTTGGGACAGGTAAAATAAAAGGTTTATATAAAGAGTACATTTATTTTATTATGTTTAAATATTCTTTATTATATCTAGATTCGTCTGGTAACTCAGATGGTTACATAGTAAAATTGTGGTACAATTAACTAAAGTGTGCCACATTCATCTGCATTGCTGTTGTAATCATATACTGCATACCTTTTCTTTATCTTTTAGTTCTGCAGCACTCATAAAACTTGCACAATGATGACATTATATTTCAAGTTATAGCATTAAGTAAAATTTGGGGCTTCCTCATCTCATTATAGGTGAGTGGTTCTTCATGAGGAAGTAGAATTTCAGTAGGAAATCTTGACCATTGCAGCTGATGATTGCATTATGGAATGTTTGAAGTCCTAGAACTATGTAACTTCCATATTTCCACCAATACCGGCCTTCACAAATTCCCAAATCAAATTATTATCTAATACTGTTTGTTTCAGTTTCCTCCCACATTTGCAAAAATGTTTCCTCAAGATTTATGTTTCGTAAAGACTATTTTTAAATAATGATTTTGTGACTGTTTAACATTTTCTGCTCTCATCATCAGCAACCTCAAACTCTTCAAATAAATTGTTTCTATACTTCAAACTCCTGAATATTTAAATTGAAATATCTCCTCAACATAATCAGTAGAATTTCTTCCACCAAGAAAAATCTTTTCAAATTTCTGTCCTTTTATATCATTTTTGGGTGAAGTACCTCAGCCAGCTCCCTGAATAATTTCCTGGACATCCTAAAATACCCTTTGAACTATGCATGCACTAGCAAAAAAGCTTAACATATTTATACTGATGAATGGAAATATGGTCCCAAATTTTCCACTTATTTGAAGCCTTCTCAGGAATCGATAGGTAACAAAACATACAAATACTTGATTTGGAGGAGGTACAAAAAAGGGTTGCTAGTTTCATCTCTGGAAATTAACGCACAACACAGGCAGTAGCTGATATGATAAAGGAACTGGAATAGGATTCATTGGAAGTCAGGTGGAGGGTGAAGACGGAATATATTAGTGATGAAGCTTGGAATGGTATGTGTGAAACAATTAAGAGGTATGCAAAGAAGTAAAAAGATGATCATGACCACAAGCTGGCACTCTATTCAGGCATAAATGTGTGGAAAAATTTTATTTTGTTGATGAGGAGATCAGTGAATGGGATATATTTATAAGAGACATAATGAAAAAATTACAAAAATGATAAAGGAATTTAAAATTATCATTCATAGGGGTCAAAATAAGGCAGGTTCAAGAAAAGGAAAACTGCGTGTGTATAAGAAATTGCAATAGGTGTGTGTTCTTCACCACAGTTAAATTTAACATTACGATTATGAACCACATGAATTTTCATTCTGGAATTGACTGAAGGTTTCGAGTTGATGGTAAGTCACAGAAGAGCTGAGAGAGGAGGAAGAACTCACAATGCAATGACCACTCAGCTGTTCTTACAAAGCTGTGTTTCACCCGTAGACGATATATCAACACTGTTGTGATTCGAGTGTAATCGCTGCAGCTCCAAAACCTACGACCAGCGGTATTCCAAGAGTGCTTCCAAAAATTGGAAAACCGCTGGCATTGTTGAACGGAAGTCTGAACTCAATACTATGAAGAGATGGTGTAAATAAGGGGCATTATGATTCTTTAATGGGGAAATTGTTGATAATATTTAAAAGTACTGAATGTGGTTTTATTATTGTATATGTAAATCTGACACTTGAGATAATATATAAAAAGTAGAAATACTTCTAACCACCATACTAGAAAAATATAAATGACAGTCCATTGAATTCAGATGTTTTATTAGCGGAATATTTGTGAAACTATTGTTGAAACCCTTTTGTAATGAATAAATCTGCTGCTAATTTCTATTCGGAATCAAAGTATTTGTTTAGCAATGGTTAAACATAAATTCAAACAATATAACATCAAAGATATAACTCCATAAAAAAGTAATCAGATTTGAATAGAAAGAAGATCCATTTTAGAAACTACGTATACCTTAGGCAGACATGTAAAAAAAGAATATTTAATTAAAATGTGATGCTACAGGTGGGGAAAACTAGAATATAATCAACTTCCTGTACTGTTTAAAGTATTAATTATTGACTAAACAAAGCCAGCAGCAGAATTATGTAACATGGCACAAAAATGATTATGTTAGTATCAAGTATAGATTATGCTTATGACCACAGTAGAGAATATATATACTGAAGTTTCATTTCTCATGACAGTGGGTTATAATGCATTGCTGAAAGCTTTGTAGAATCATTGGCCCTCACTAGTGCAGATGGAGGGAGACCGCATTGTGCCCCACTAGGCCAACGAGAAACGTAATTGTTCAGACATTCTGATTGGCCAGGTAAACTTAACTCTCTAGACAGGTCATGGGCCTCAGCTATATAATAGCACCATACATGACTGAAGAAGCAGTTCTGCCGTAGTAGAACACCACAGAAGGATGGTCGAAAATTCAGCTACACAAGTCATGATATGGTATCACATAGAAAGCCAAGAATCAAGTTTCTATTGTTGGTAAGGGCATCAGAGAATGGAACAAATTACCAGGTGAAGTCATAAATAATTTACCAAATCTGCTTAAGTAATTTAAAATCTGTAAACTGGAAAAGAGTATGGGAGAGAAATTTAACTCTGCAACTATTAGACAAAATTTTAAAAATAATATAAAATTGTATAATTAGATGACTGGGGAATTGCCACTGCAGCTTCAAATCCAACACAATCAAATTAATAATAAATAATAATAAGTATGTCAGTACACTTTTAGGTTAATGATTTAATCCATTTATCCACAGCCAAAAGGAAATAATATGCACAAGGAAATTTAAAAACAAATTAAACTTGATCTCTGACTCCCATATTTGAATCAATTTTTTAGCTGTAGAGCAGGAGGAGGATATAAATAAAAATGAAAAATTCCTTTATTTCAGATGCTGAAACAATTTTTCAGTCATCACAAGAAAATGTATGTGTAGATGAAAAAATTGTTTTATTACTCTTAAAAACATATTATCTATGATTTGTACAGTAAAAAATGATAAGCAGCACAACTTTATGACTACGATCACAATATTGAAGGAAATTGTCATTTACCTGAATCTCCTAAAATACATTTTAAGTATCTAAAAATATAAAAGATTTTGCACAAACTTAAAAAAAAAGACATGTATCTAAATTAAATCCCATTTGCTAGATTCCCTAAAAATATGTATTTTTGAGGCAAATCTACTATAGCACAGTCCTCAAATAATCCATTTTCTTACAATTCCCTAACCCTGTAAAAGATTTTTACCAACATATCAGCAGAAAACGAATATTTATCACAACACATTTTTAGAGATTTTTGACTAAATTGGCACTATGTGAAATATAGCCTACATATCCTAAAAAAGAAATCCTACAAACTAACAATAAAGTAATAAGTTAAGTTAAATTAATTAATGATACTTTTAAAATTCCCTAGGCCACAAACAATTTACATACACATCTTTTTTAAAACAAGAGATCACCCAAATTAGTCAGTTGATGTCTTTTAAAAAGCTTAGGCAGGCTACGTATATAATTTACCACAAATGGCACAAGGAAACTGGCGATCTAATAAATGAATCCAGCGATGACATATAGAACTTGTAGAGTGTGTAAATGATTTATCACAAGCGTCAACTAAGGGAATCACTCACGATGTTTTAGATGCCACAACCCTTTATATGATTTCCGACAAACGCCATAAAAATGAGCATTTACAAAAACGAATCCACTAGTGATACATAAGACTTGAGGAAAGTTAAATGGTTTACCACCAAAAGTTAAAAAAAAACAAGTGAGCACCTGAATGATTAAATTGATTATTTTTTACATCATTGGAATGATTTTTCATAAAGATCACAAAAATTGTGTTCACCTAAATAAATGTGCTGCTGCCTTTCTAGATGCGCAGATACTGTAAATGATTTTCCATAAACATCACAAGGGGCGTTCGCCCAAATGAATCCGCTGATAAATTTTAAAATTCTTAGACTCTTTAAATGATTTCCCACAAATAACACAAGAAAATTGGCGTTCACCCAAATGAGTCCGCCGATGACTTCTTAGATGCCAAGAGATAGAAAATGATTTCCCTCAATCATTACAAGAAAATGGCCGTTCACCCAAATGAATCTTCTGATGTTTTTTTAAATGCCACGAATGTTTAAATGACTTCTGACAAACATCACATGAAAATGGGCGTTCATTTAAATGAATCTTTTGATGAGTTTTAAGAGTCCCAGACACTGTAAATGACTTCCCACAAATGTCACAAGAAAAACGGCGTTCGCCAGAATGAATGCGCTGATGATTTTTAAAATTATTAAACTGTATAAATATTTTCCCACAAATGACACAAGAATATTGGCGTTCACCCAAATGAGTCTGCCGATGAATTTTTAGATTCCACGACATTGATTTCCCACAATCATTACAAGAAAATGGCCGTTCACCCAAATGAATCTTCTGATGAGCTTTTAGATGCCACGAATGTTTAAATGACTTCTGACAAATATCACATGAAAATGGGCGTTCATTTATATGAATCTGTTGATGAGTTTTAAGATTCCCAGACACTGTAAATGTCTTCCCACAAATGTCACAAGAAAAAGGGCGTATGCCAGAATGAATGCGCTGATGAATTTTGAGTGTCCCAGATGTTGTAAATGATTTCCCACAAATTTCACAAGAAAATGGGCGTTCACCGAAATGAATCATATGATGAGTTTTTAGATGCCAAGAGTGTCTAAATGATTTCCCACAAATATCACAAGAAAATGGGCGTACTCCTAAATGATTTTGCTCATGTTGTTTAAGACTTGAAGGCCATAAAAATGATTTGCCACAAACGTCGCATGAAAATGGGCGCTCACCCAAATGAATCCGTTGATGAGTTTTAAGACACGCAGACCGTGTAAATGATTTTGCGCATATGTCACAATAAAATGAGCGTTCATCTGAATGAACCTGCTGAAGTCTTTTAAGATCTGAAGACAGTAAAAATGATTTCTCACAAAAATTACGAGAAACTTGGCATTCACTCAGATTAATTTGCTGATGTATTTTAAGATCTGCAGATAGTGTAAATGGTTTCTTACAAAAGTCAGAAGGAAATTGTTGTTCACTGAAATGAAACATCTTGTGGTATCAAAGAGTAGAATAATTAGTAAAAGATTTTTCACGAAATTCAAAAGAATATGGTAGTTGATCCAAATAATTCCTGTGATGATTTTTAAGATCCCTAGAAATTGTAAATGAATTTTTACTCCTTTCACTACAAAATGTGGCACAGATTTTCTCATTAGTTTTAAGACTGTGGGTCCATGGGCATGATGTCTCATGCAATTCACACACATTTAGTTCATCTGATTCACTTCTCTTATAACTTTGTTTGTTTTTAAAGCTACTATTATGGCTGTTTGCAGTGATTAATTCCTCCTCTATTCTGTTGATTTGAAATTCAGCAATAGGAAGTCGCTGCTCATAAACACAACTGCTTATTTTGCATTCACAAAAATCCCTAGAAAAAAAAAGACTTGTATACCATTATGTAGTAAAAATATATTATATTAGAGAATGATGTTTGTTCACAACTTTTAGGTATGGTCCCAGTTTCTCTAGTAGTAGAGTAAATTATTGAAATATGTACTTCATTGGAATATGCAGTAGTATACTTATAAGGTGAGGTAAGCCATGATTGTAAGTAATGAACTATCCTGCTATTTAAAATATATACCCCATTATTTGTAAAATTGAGTCAGATTAATGAAAGAGTTGTGTAACAGGAAAAATGAAGAAAAATGCATCAAGATTTTCTAAATTACAAGCTAAAACATTGTATTACCAACGTATAAATTACAAATTTATAAACCTAAGACTCTTATATATTAAAATAGTGCATGTTTATAAAACATTAGCAATACAAATAAAATTAACATCAGCAATAAAACATTTACTTCATATGAAACCAGAAATAAATATGTTGGGACCTTAACTGCTCATCCAACACATATCAGCTATCTATAGGGTAATATGTGTGGTTAAACAGAGAATATTCTTTTAATATTGGATTTTAAAAAAAATGTTTTTAGCGAACAGACATGATCAAAAACTGGATTTTCACTAAAAGTCACTTCAAATTAAGATATTTGATAGAAGTGCTTACAAGATAAAGATAAAGAAATAATAAGCAGCAACTATGAAAAGAAAAATTGGGCTGACTCATTGTGTATCATAGACCTTATTTCAAAATTACTTGATCACCAAACAAATTTCTTCACATACTTTATTGGATACCCATAGGACATTTTGCAATATCAGGCAATGTATAGAACTTAGTTTTTTGAAATGTGTAGCCCTTGATACTGAAGACATCAACATTAAACGAGAGTTGTACTGGAATAACACATAAACATGAAGACCACTTGAATAAATCAACATACTGACAGGTGTTACAGAGATGTATACTATTTCCTACACTCTTCAACTTGTATCTTGAAGCCATTTTTAGAATCCTAGCAAGATATTAACAAAACAAGATAAATCGCAAATAACATCATCCACTTTGCAGTTAACACTGTGATCTTCATCTAGACCTCAGCTCTAATAGAGCAAATGAATATAAACTTGGGATCAATCTTCAAAAACAACGTGGTAATCAGCTGATGATAACAGAAATAAAATAGTGACCAATTCAAAAATCTTGGATGCTGGCTGAACAAATATGGAGGTTGTACAGAAGAAGTAACGATCATTTATCTAAGCCAACAATCAAAAAAGCCTCAATATGGAGCTGGCTCTCTTTATGTGCTGTTGGCAACACTGCAGGTAGTTGAGGCCTGGGCACTGAAAGCTCAATCAATTATCGGTGAAAATTCCGATGAAAAAGTCATGTAACAAGCGACAAATGATGAGCCTCAAACTAAAAAAAAATAAATATCACGCAGGACAGCAACGAATTTTGAACACATTTTTCGAAATAGTAAGTAATGACCAACCAGGCATTTCAACCACAAATTTACTCGATGGAAAGTGGAAAAGTTCTCACCCTGGCAGTCAAAGAAAGTTATTTTTAGTAAAAAGGCATTATATATCAACATCACCTTTATTTTATTGTAATCTGTGAAGTGCGATTCTGAAATATATCCATATATGTCTGCTATCACTTAATTTAATTTGAAATATATTCCATCCATAAAATGTTTTAGCTTTACGAATATGTGACAGAGAAAGCAACATCCAGTGTATAGTACGATATTCTCAAAATTTGTAATTCACATCTCAAAAGTTTTCTAAAAGCCAATTCAGGTATATTATCGTTAAAACACAAATTTTTCATTTATAATGAAAGTATTAATTCACAATGATTTTAAGCAGTTGGTGTATAATACTCTTCAGTTCCAATTTCAGCACTTGATATCCTTTCATCTGAATAAACATTGTCCATTACCTTTCAGATGAATGCAATCGGTTTCTCATTATTTGTAGCTGATCTACTGATTTCCACCCACTATAACAATTAGTGCTATGAACTCTTGTGTCTACAGTAGTAACAAATTGCAGCACAGAACTGATGGGAATCTCGTTAAAATGGTCCAAACATTAATGAAAAAAACTGGTTTCCAAAGTTAAATCTGATCAGTATTTAACAATTTCGATTTCCATTACTGCACCAAAATTTCTTGTATTTAATACTTGGTGAAAAGGTCTTTAAACGGCAATCCTCTGATACCAAATTGTTGCTCATTCTTGCAGTTTTTAACTGTACCCAAAATAAACCCGACAAAAACTGAAGGCTGTGCATTTCAACCTTATAACAACTACGCTGAATATGATCTAAAATGGAATTTTGCAATATAGAGATAGTGTAAAATACCTCGGCTTGGCTCTTTAAAGAGATCTCACTCCAAAAACCACTGCCACAGCGTCAAGATGAAAATAACTGCAAGAAATAATATAATCTTTAGCAAGCTGATAGTAACAGGATGGGGCACTAATCTCGATGATAATCGCTTTAGCACACTACCGAGCATGCATTTCCAGAGTGGTATCATTAAGTCTAAGATAGCTGATGCTTATTCATCAGCTGCCTGAAACTGTCATCTGTGGGAATATTTTCTGGCACTGGCCCTGCAGACATAAGATGGGAAGAAGCTACTAACTCCACTAGGCTCAATGTGAAATAATCTTACACCGCAAAGCCACTGCAAGGAGCACCAAGCAGAGCCATAGTTCGGCAAGACACTGACTGGATGAAGCTGGAAGACAGTCTTCCATCTGAGCAACAATGTCTCATACAGAAATCACTGAACAGACTGCAGAAAGCCATTAAACATTATGGAGACTGTTGATACTTGAGGACACTATTTATTCTTACAGATTTAATCCTCCTTGATGTCGAGGTCATTAGAGACTGGAAAGGAGAGAGGGACAGGAATGATTTTGGCCATGCCCTTTTGAAAGTTGCCCTCATATCATTCACATGGAATGATTTTGGTAATCATGGAAAACGAGAATGTGTATGTAATAGGGATTCTAACCTGCAGATTCACGAAAGGGCATACCATGTGTTACTGTGGTGAAACTCAAACCATGGTATGATTGCTGTTATGTTAATAACTTGAATAAACTTATTTCAGTTGCAGCAGCAGGCAATTCTTCAACAGTCAGTACAATATCAGAACCTGTCCTAAACTAAAGAATAACCCTCCTCAGGCAATGTATTTCCTCCAGCACTTTTCAATATTTAAACTAACAATCAAACTGCAGATAACTACTATGACTCCTTCATTTATGCTGATGATTTTGCTCTATCTGCTTAATATATAATTTTTGAAGCTTCCGACGATAGAAGAAAGACTTATGAGATAAGATCAATATTGTTTAGATTTATCTAATCATAACTCCTTGCATCCAAGGAAAATGTTTGGCTGGACAACTTTCACATAAACCTTAATGTGCCTCTGCATTAAGCCGAATATAAGAGTCACAATCACCAAGAGAAGGCGCCAGGTTCTGGCGAGATGCGTGTTCGCAAGAGGAGCACAGAGGGTTCTAATATGTTTCGACATTCATATACACAGACAATTAGACATTGATAACTAATGTGAGAGTATACAGTAATAAGCAGTGGTGAGAACAGCAAGAAGTGACTAGCCAGAAAACGGCTCAAACTACTATTCTTTAGCAATGATGGAAATATTGTCTAGCACTGCATCTGCAGAAATAGTTCGAGGAAGTAGCTATTAATATTGCTTGGCTCAGAAAGGAAGCTTTTCACCCACCTCAAACCTGAAGCATAGAGCACCATTCAGGAAAAGAATGTGAATCTGTAAAACCAGAGAAGGGACAAAACACTGGCTAGATCAAGTCAAAAGATAGTCTCAAAACTGGGTCTAAAAACTATGGCACATTGTAATAGTACTTAGACTTTTCTTAAGGGTCTGTGTAAATATTTTCATCTTTATACATCGCAGGTCGTAACTTTGCTTCAGAGTAAGTTGCCAGAAAACCGGATATAGTATTAATACATATAACATAGCACGTGGGCTACTTTCGAGGCAACAGCTACATATCTTAATGTCAGTAACATAGTCTCAGGAAAATCCTATAGCATAGGCTCACTGTAAGTTCCACTAGGGTCTGTATGAGTTGGTAGTAGTGAGAATCATAGTCTAATGTCACACACACTTGTTGTTCCAATTGGCCAAAGTTCTAATGACTGCCGGTTGTCGCGTGGAAGAGGACCAACACAAAAGTGTGCAAAATGGTGTAGACGCCAAGACACCTCCTCCACCCTTTGGCCGAATCCTGTGTGTAGCGTGTAGTAGCTTGCACGAGGTAAGAGAGCTCGATGTCTCCAACATAGTTAGTTTGTTTCTTATATCTCCATAGTATTCAGTTTGTCTCAAGTAACTTCAACCTTGTATATGGTTTACCTTCAGTACTGGATAACATTATTTCCCAAATTATGCTTGTTTCCACTTTAAGATAGCTGCGTGTGTTCCAGAGTTTGGCTTAAATATGTTTGCTTGTTTGAATAGCAGTTTGTATCCCAATGTAGAAAGTATTACCTTTGAAGCATGGTCAATCATTGTTCATAACCTCCCTTATGTAGTTTTATTTAAGATATCAAAGCTAAACTATTTCATTTTCGCTTCGTCCTAAAATAGATGGAAAATGGGTAAAATGTTGTTGGGCTTTTGATATTAAATGGATTTATAATATAAATCGCCAATGTTTCTGTCTGATATAACACTAGTAAAGAACTCACAGTCCCAAATCCTGGCATTATTGACTTTTAGGTTAGCAACTCTTGTTGACAATTGGTTAATGGTGTCAGGAGTATGTTGTTAAAATGAAGTGATTGCTGAAATACTTCATGAGATAAGCAGTTCTTAGCATTGTGTCAAGGTAAGGGTGTGATTGTGATAATTAATTTGGTGTCAGAAAGAAGTTGCCCTCCCAGCTTAGTCCTCGTAACTGCGTCAGATTAGAAAATAAAGC
>JARYHS010007075.1:438867-475001 GCA_031002005.1 Vandiemenella viatica
ACCTCTTCATCTCAACATACCCCTTAGAACCGATGTCCTCAATTATCTGCTTCACATATTCAAATCTTGTCTGTATAGAGTTCTTACCTTTGACTGTTCCTTTCTCTAACAAAATAACCAGTCCTGCATCTTTCAAAATATGACCTACCATCTTGTCTCTTCTGTCTGTAAGACTCCTCCAACAAACTTCTTTCTTCCCCCACCATTTCCAAAACTAGTTCATTTTGTATTTTATCGGTCTACATAATTTTCCTTCTATCGCACCAAATTTCCAGTGCTTCAATTTTACTCCTTTCCGCTGTTATAGAGTCTATGTTTTGCTACCATTAAGTGCTGTGCTACACACATAAAGTTTTAAAAAGTTCTTTCTAAGTCGGAGATCAATGTTTTAAACTAAAGTCCTACCCTTTTTCATGAAGGCTCTTTTTGCAACTGATATTCTACTTTTAACCTCATTCCTGCTTTGGCTGTCAGTTGTCATTTTACCTCCTGAGTATCAGAATTCACTTACTTCTCTTTTCACATCTGATCGTAGTTTGAGATTTAATTTACTATAATAGGTATTCAGTTACTTCTCAATATTCTCAGCGAACAACCTTCACTCATGCTAATTTTAACTGATGCTGTCTCTCCTGATTCTCGACTTTTATTCCAGCCACTTGATTCTTATACAGATTATAAAGCATTCTTCTATCTCAATATTTGAGGCCTGCTTTCTTCTAAAATTTTGGATTTCTTGTCCCACCTAACATTATCAAAAACATTTTCAAAATCAACAAACGCCATAAAAGTATCTTTGTTTTTCTTGATCCACCCTTCAAGTCTTAATCTCAAAGTCACAATTATTTCCTTTGTACCAATCAGTTCTTTGATTACTATGTCTTCTATTATCCTTTCAAATCTTCTGTATATAATTTTAGTCCATAATTTTGAAGCATGTGGTGTTAGACTTCATGTTACTCTGGATTATCAATCGCTGCTTGTTCATATTGGAACTTAAACTCAGTTCTATTATTAATTACATCTTAATAGTTTATTGTAAGGTTCTGTGATTTTCAGTCAGGCACATATTTTCAAATATATTATTTAATATTAACAAACAAATTCATCAACAATACTTTAATCAATGAATCGTGAATTCTGTTATATATACAATAATCTATGGAATTAATATAATGTACTTTTTAATTGAACCAAATGTAAAAAATCCATAAAATATAGTGAAAACAATTCCATGTTTAATAATTGTAAAAAATATATTGCCCGGTTTCTGGCCCCAAACTTGATAATTTAGTAGGAGTTTTCTTATATTTCTTCGAATCTTTGGCTCATCTTGGATTACTACTAGTTATTTTCCTGATGCCAACCAGTATTCAGCTATAATAAATATTCAACAAAATTAATGAATAATCCTGTAACATAACACAGTATAAAAGTACTGAGATATGATAAATAGCCAATAAAACTAATAAATAGCTTTTAAGATGCACTGTGAGTATAATTAATAAGAATTTAATACTGCACATGTAAATGAATGTGTGTTTGTACATACAGGTATAATGATACATATATATGTATATATATATATATATATATATATATATATATATATATATATATAATTCATGGTTTTATTTATATAGGATTTCAATTAAATTCATAAGCCTTACAATTTTCTGTTAAGATCTTCCTTGGCATTTTGTCAAAACAAAATAACACATAATTATGATTACTAAATATTTTTACAGAATTCTGTTTACTGTTTTATGATTTTACTCATAGGATATTTCATTCCATATAATTTAGGAAATTGGTCTAAAAATATAGAGAACTAGTTGTAAAAATAGCAGTGATGTTGAAAGATTGCATATTGTAGTAGCTGAGTTTTAGTGAGACTTAGGTGATTGGGATACTCAATGTTTCACTTTGTGACAGTCCATAGAATCTTTTTCTAGTGGAATTGTTGCTTCACTTGGTGCAAATGTTTCTAACTGCCCTCCACCACTTTCACATTAGTTAGTTCTAGGTCAATAATTTGTTCAGTGTGTTGGACTATTGACGTAAATACTTTTGGTGCATGAGATACTAAATTTAGAGTTGGAAATTCTTTATATTTATTTGAAAATGGTTTCATTATTATATGAACTACTCTTCTCAAAATCTTCATGTATTCTTCTTTTTTAGTATATGTCACAAATCAGTTTGTGCATTGAGTTCTTTGGTTTACTCCCTGATCCCTCTTTAAATTCAGCTGGAATTTCCTTTGTCCCATGACTTTCCTCTCATATAGCAGTTCTGATGCTTTATCAAATTCCACTAATTAATTTTCATCCACTCCTATTTCCCTTTCCAGGGTTGGTGAAATAAGTTCTTTATCTTCATTTATAACTGAAATATTCTCTCTATGTCATACACAATTTCTCCCTTGGATTCCTTATTCTTTCTAATTTCACTGAAAAATATTTTGGCAGTTAGCAAAGGTGATCTGTAGGGGCACAGTTAAATATGGAGAAAAAGGACATTGAGTTAGAGTAAAGAGTTGAATATAATGTACCTAAACTATACAGTATTAAAAAATAATCAATAAAAACATATTACTTACTAATAAAAGGTGATAAATGATAATATTACAGAAAGTAAAAAAAGGAACATTAATTAATTAAAATATGATACTTAACACTGATTCTTGTGAGCGATGGTTCATGTGATGATTACTTCTTGTATCAGGTAAGTACATGTGAAAAGATTTTTTAGCTGTAGTAATAAATTACCATACTTAAAATTTCTAAAAGCTACATTTGAATATATTTCTGTAACATGCTGCCACCATATATCAATTTGAATGTCTATTTTTATTTCTAGAGAATATTACGACTGTCAGTGTAACAGTTCCATTTGTAAGCAGCAAAATCCTACATCTGATCATGTAAATAATGGCCTGGACGATGAACTATTCTCATTGAACAGCTACAGTAACAGATTAAAACCCAAACATAGCACTCATATAATTCTGTATAATAAAAATTCAAATGTGAGAAAAATGTATAAAAAATCTTTAACATTGCATTACTCTCGAGAGAGGCATCAGAAAACACATGCAAGTGATCCTTTGTTATATAATGTTTGTGAAAATTCTTTTACAAATCCTGTTCACCTGAAGGTCAACAGACAATTCATTTGGATAAAAGCCCATTTTCTTGTGAATTTTGTGGAAAATATTTTACACAGTCTGGAAGTCTTAAAACACACAAGAGGATCCATTTAGATGAAAGGCCATTTTCTTGTGAAGTTTGTGGAAAATCTTTCACACAGTCAGGGAATCTTAAAACCCACATGAGGATTCATTTAGGTGAACGCCCATTTGCTTGTGAATTTTGTGGAATTTTTTTTAGAGAGTCTGGAAGTCTTCAAAGACACAAGATGATTCATTTGGGCAAACGGCCATTTCCCTGTGAAGTTTGTGGAAAATCATTCTCACAGTCAGGAAATCTTAAATCCCACATGAGGATTCATTTAGGTGTACGCCCATTTGCTTGTGAATTTTGTGGAAAGTGTTTTACAGAGTCTGGAACTCTTAAAAGGCACAAGATGATTCACTTAGGTGAACGGACCTTTCTCTTGTGAAGATTGTGGAAAAGAATTTACACGGTCTTGGCATCTTAAAAGGCACAGGACGGTTCATTTAGGAGATCGGCCATTTTCTTGTGAATTTTGTGGAAAATCGTTTTCAGATTCTTGGAGTCTTAAAATACACAAGAGGCTTCATTTCGGTGAACGGCCATTTCCTTGTGAAATTTGTGGAAAGTGTTTCACAGAGTCTGGGAAACTTAAAATGCACAAGATGATTCACTTAGGTGAACGGCCATTTTCTTGCGAAATTTGTAAAAAATCCTTTACACAGTCTGGGAATCTTAAAAGGCATAAAATGATTCATTTAAGTGAACGGACATTTTTTTTGTAAAGTTTGTGGAAAATCGTTTACAGAGTCTGGGAGTCTTAACAGACACAAGAGACTGCATTTAAACTAATAACAATTTTCTTAAGATATTTAGGGATATTTTTTTCACACTCTGAATCTTAAAAAAAAAAAATCATCAGTGTATTCATTCGGATGTACGCCCACTGTCATGTCAAGTTTCTGGTAAACCTTTTCTGCAGTCTCCGACTCTTGAACGCACGGCAGCTTTCATTGAGGTGCCTCTCATTTTCTTGTGAGGTTTATTAAAAATCTTTTAAATGGTCTGAATCTCTTGAAATCCATTGGCGGAATAATTAGGTAAATGCCAATTTTGTTACGAATTTTGTGTAAAATGGTCTGGAACTCGAATTGCATAGAATGAGTCACTTTGGTAACATCAATTTTCCTGTAAATAAAATGCAAAATCCTTTAAAAAGTCTTGGAATTGTAAATGGCACAAGTAGAGTCAATTTGATTGACTACCCACTTCCTTTTGAGAATTGTGTAAAATCTATTCATAGTCTGTGACACTTAATGAGCATAGGAGGATGCGTTAAAGTGATTGCCAATTTTTATGTTAATTTTTTGAAAATCCCTTTAAAGAGTATATAAGTCTTAAAATGAATAAGAGAGTATATTTAAGTGAGCTCCGTTTTTTTTTGTAAAGGTTGTAAAAATATTATTTACACAAACTTGGACTCTTGAGGGGTTTCGTTTTAGTTCAGGGAATGAATGAACGTCCATTTCCTTGCAATATTTGTGGAAATTCTTTTGATGGTATGCTAAGCTGTAAAATTATCAGAAGGAATATTGTGGTGATTAAACTTTTGTTAAAAGTGTGAAAACACAACTAAAGCGTCTTATTGTTCATTGAGATACAATTGAAATCAAAAATTATCTATCATAAACTAATTATTTTTATTAATTTATACTTCCATATAAAGTTTTTGAAAAAACTAATATTTTTACCGTTACAGGAATTGATATATCACGGTTAATTCATTTCTATATTCTTTCAGATTTGTAAGTGAATAAGTGTAATTAAATGTCTTGTAAAGAATTGTATTTGTTTTATTAGTATTGTTAATTTCTCTCTTCATTTCATTGGCGAAATTATATCTTTTTATTGATGTTGATGTTATTTGGTTTAATAACTAAATAGGAATGATGGGTTTATTATATAGTGGTTAATTAATTTTTGGTTACTCTATCTGTTGCAAATTGTTTTTATATTGTTTGATTTAAATATAGCTAACAATACTATAAAATAGTTTTTTTTTTTTGTTAATTACAATTTCATATAACTAGTGTAAATGCAGAATGCTGTTCCAATACACAATAATGTAGTTGTTTTTAATTTTTTGTGATTATTTGATAACATCATCTGAAGTATGATATAAACAATATAAGTATTGTTGCTAAGTTTTCAGTTTGCTTAACTTATAATTAAATTTCTTTTAGTTCATTAAGTTGTCATATACACAACTCTTCTGTGCAGTTCTGAGTTTAATGCAGACTGAATGTGTGATTTCGCTGATTGTGTAATATCAGAATCACTGAATATAGTAGTGAAAATGTAAGGGCTGTTTTTGATTGTTACAAGATTGGCCGTTTGCCAGTAATTTATTACTGATAGACAAACAAAGGCTATTAGCTATTTAATATTTTGGAGAAATTAATATCACTCTAATTTTTTGTGTTTTCATATCAATGTTTAGAAATATCAATGTATTGATGGTTTTTTCATATATGTTATATTTAACAATTCCCTGTACTGATAATCATTCAATATTTTAAAACACACTATGATTTCAATCACGGCTGTAGCTGATTACATTTATTACTGTAATTCGCTGTAAACATATACTTTAAGATATTAACTTTGTATTTCAATGTATACTTTTATCATTTTGAAATAAACATTGTTTATCAGCAACAGTGTATATATTGTTATAGCAGTGGTTTATTTACCTCTTCATTCCAATTACCTTACATCCCAGGTTGCTCCCCCACTGTTCGTAAGGCACGTCTCATAAGGCTCCATTTGAGATCAGCAAATATGGATTTTTTTTTTAAATTTATTACTCGTTCAGGTAGTTTTGCTGTAGCAGGATAGTGTTCGATTTTACAAATGTATAACACATTTTGACACATCTTGAATATTTCTCGGGAATTCGACTCAATCAATTGATTGTATTTCCAAGCTTGGCTTAGTTGGAACCCGTTGTCTTTGTTCATGAGTTTATTCCGAAGCAGGAGCTCAATGGCTTCCTTGTATACACAATCCCAAAAGTGAGATATGTTTCTCAGAACCTTGGTGACCCTATTTGAACATATAGGAGAATAGCAGAAATTATTATCTGAAAGATCAAAATTCCAAAATCAGCAATGTGGTGAAACCTGGAACTTCCCTGTATGAGATAGAAGAAAACTGTGAAGAGGTATTGGAGTTAAGTTATGTAGTCGTTGGTATGATTATAGATATCGAGAACAACGTTTACAAAAACGTCGATGTCGTTAGTATAAACATTCAGTAGGATGTCCCCAGTAAGTGTCTCTGTCACCAGCATACCAGAAAGCATCGACGTAAATGAAGTGATAAAATCCATAAATTGTAAGTACGACAAGGTCTGCAGAGCCTCCTCTAGAGTAGAAAGCGTTGTCTGAATCAGGGAATGTTCTACAAGACGTCGCAGACGCGGGAGGCCGTTGGTGAACAAACAGCGCTTCACGCGTGTTTATGCTACACTCACTGATGTATACAAAGCAACATTTAATATACATTAATATAACAATAGTCATAAATACCTTGTTGATGATGATTGTCAGCGGTCAAGGGAGAGGCATACAAAGCGCGTGTGATGTGTGAAGTGGAGCGAACCTAATTCTCTGCTGGCGGTGAAACATCGACTTGTTTCTTATATGAATTCGTTATTCGTCTGAGGGGTAGTGAGAGAAGTTCCAGCCAACTGTTGTTTGATGTCTTAACCCCTTTTAGAAAATTCTTGAGGGTTCAGAATATTGTCTGAAACCCACTGTTTACATCAGTTTCTGAATTTGAGGCGACTTTTAAAGTATAGTGGAGGACCAGTTGAACGTCAGGAGTATTCAGATTCATTTAATTAAAGCTTTATTTCAGTTTTAAATTCGTTTCTTTTGCAATCAGAAAGACGGGACCGAGTCGAGAAGAAATTTAATGTTGAATGGCTGCACGGTTTTTAATAAAAGAATTTAAATTGTTGGTGGTCGCAAGGAAGCGACATTTAGTATTCCGAAATATGAATTTACACGTTTGAAGTTGCCTGAAGTCTCTAATGAATGCAGCCACGAACCATATAATACTTACTTCTCATTTGGTTACACTAATATTTAAGCGGTTAAGACGATATACATTTTTAAAAAAGGGAATGAATATTACAAACTATCATTTCAAGTAAGCAGAACTGACGCAAAGTGTACAGTTCCACATCTGCATCTGGAAGGCCTCATTCAGTCAGCATAATCAAATAGTACGGCTACTCTTACTCCGGTTTCAGTTTAATCTTCAAAGGTTGTTGATAATATTAAGTATGTAGAAAATTTCACTAACTAAGATTGCCTTCAGCAAATGTCCTGAAGCTGTGGTGCTGTTTTGCATAACACTATTCCTCCTCGCAGATAGTTTACACTAGTGAGAATGGAGACTATCTTGGTGTACAACTGCAATGCAGTTTTCACGGTTGTGCCACTGGATTGTGTTGAAACACATTATTTCAACTAGTTCCACCTTTCATCTTTCTATGGAGCGAAGTCATCTGTGCTGGTCAGCCGACCAGGGCTAATGTAATCGCTCCTGAGGAAGACGACGGAGCTAATAGTCGAAATATCGTGTTATCACCAGTCAAAACTATACTGCAGTTCATATGTAGTTGGATATCAATGATTTCTTCAATTGGTATAATCGGTCTGTAACTGTCAACTCTATATGTCTAACACAAAACAATAATACTATAACACATTTCCCATGCTATTCATACAAAGAAAGTTTGTATACCTGTCAACAGGAAAAAGGAATACCATGAAGTATTCCAGAAAGTCAATTGAAATTACTGGGTTGTCGACTTTTCGTCATATGCCTCATTTGATAATGTATGCAATATTCGAAGCAGAAAATGAAATTATTAATATCAAAACTATGAAACCCCAATCATCTTAGAAATTCTCTGCTGGGAACTGCACGCCCCCTGAAAGTTGTTCCGCAAAAACTATCATTTCTGAAGGGGGTACAGATGCTTCAGGCAATGGGTTCTTTACTTCAGTTATATTTTTATTCGTTTTCTTTTGCTCGTAGATTATGAGATCATTAAAGGTAGGTGCTGTTCTCAGCTATCAGGGTTTTATCTTAAGCGGACAGGCCGAAATGCCTATCCTAGTAGAAGGTCTCTTCCTGTTCTGGTGGCCAAGACGTGGACGAAGGGTATAATCCCAATATAACCCCAAGATGGATCGGGCGTAGCGAGCAGAGGCAGATCGTGTTTAGCAAAAGAGCGTGAATGGGGAACAATCCCAGAGGCTCAGTCTCGGCAGCGATGATCTGTAACAGTGGAGCGAGCAGTCCTGCTACTTGAAGGTGAAGTGTATAAGTAATATGATAGCAGGGAATGCGTCAACATTTATACTGAACGGTGATATTAACGCTCTCTAGAGATGCAATTTATTTCATAAAGTTGTCTGTTTGCAGCTCATTTTGCCTTAAGTTTCAGCTGTGACCCGAGTCTCTGACACTGCTCTAGGTTGGCCTGGCGTTATTTCTGTTTCGATATCGTCACGTGAATATCAGGTGTCGAAGCGGTTCTCAGGACATCCTACCATTGCCTCTACTGCACAACTGCAGACTTCCTTGCTGTGGCGGGAATTCTGACTTGCTAAACACAAAATAAGAAAAGTGGCTTCATATGAAGAATAAAGATACCCTCTTAAGATCCAATTCTGTATATCATATCTACAAAGAAAATACTGCAAAGTTATCAGGATGGAAGACAGTATGAATGTTTAATACACACACTTTCACTAACTTACGCTTAATTTTGACTATTCGCTGTAGCTGTTCTTCAATGGATCGGATTAAGAAGATGATAATAAATATCTGACACAAAGAAAGCTATATTTTACCTACTGTCTCTTCGCTATGCTTTAAATAATTTTATGAAAGAATTATGTTGGAAAAGTAACCAAGTTGAATAAAACTACATTCTAACACATAAAATTGAATATTAAACCAATGTGAGTTAATTACCAGTTTGTGAAACACGACGAAGTATTGTATTTAATAGCGTTTATTGACAAAATGATAACAAATACACACTCGTCCGTTAACTGTCTATATTACTATGGATTGAGGGAGACAATGAGTTAATAAGTTGATCAAAGTTATTTTGAACACTTAGAAAGTGAAAAGAAACTACTCCTTAACAGTTATGTTGAAATAACAATAAAACAATCAGAATGCAGGCTTTCCCGGCGAATAAATGACAACAAATCTTCTAGGGTTTTGCAGCCGGATTTTATTATAAAGCGACAAGCTGTGGTGTGACATTAGGGAAATATTTTTTTTAAAAATAAAAAAAGAACATAATATTTAATTCCACGAGCAAGGTTGAAAATTAATAATATATACTCTTAGAGAAAAGCAAGACGATATAGGTTGCTATTGAAATATATACTCAAGAGATGGTAGCTATCGGCGTAGAAGTGTAGATTGGGTGCTTGTGATTATCATTGCCTAAAAGAACCTGCATCTTCGGCGATTAACCAATTTCGATGTAATCCCCAGTGGATTAAAATAATATACAATAAACAAAAACTGTTTGGATCGAAAGAACTGAATTATTTATATTCAGTCCATCAAATATACGGAAACGTCACAAGATGCGTCAGAGCTAGCAGATTGTTTGCAGTGCCTGATAATATACCCTGCGACCACTGATGGATCTAGGAATTTTTCGAGTAGGGGACAAAAACCGTGAGATTGCCACCTCGTTGTCGCCACTCATATAATCACCCACTGTCGCCGCCCAAAGGAGTAGTGGAGTTAAAAATTGTCGCCGCGCTTCAAACACCATTTTGCCGCACCTCTGAAGTTGCCGCCCATGGCAAGTTCCCCATATTGACAACGCCAACCCCTGCGACACCCTCCAAGTTTACATTATCACCTCGCTCCTCTCTCTCTCTCTCTCTCTCTCTCTCTCTTTTCTGGACACTTCAAAAATTTAACTTGCACTTATTTTAAAATCGAAATAAGTACGAGTTCCTCCTCCAACTACTGCTCCAAACTCAATTTCTTCAAACACTATTCATTACGTCTCTACACAAATATTGCAACTGCTCGACTGTCAATGTATCCTCAGGGATCTGTATTCCATCTCTGTCTGCGTGGCTTCCACTCTCTACTCGGCTAACACTTCCGCTTCTTCACCTCTTGGATGGATATGTCCTCGCCTGTCCAGCATAGTCTTCAGAAAAAAAAAACCCTTTCCAACGTGACCTACAGCAAGGGCAAAAATAAGGAAACTTAATATAAAAGCTTGTTGAAAAGCAGTTTTACTTGAAAAAATAAATAAATACTAAATTAACTTATTTAAACACCAAGTTTGCAATGGTTCTGGCTAAATTTGGAGAACAATTCCTTTTTAAATTTATTTCGCAATGTTTGTTAACTGCGATGAAAACGCACGAGTGGATACGACTACCAACTCGTCATAGTACGTGTCCACTCCGACCGCGACCATATGTGCCGTGCGTCGATTTCAAAAATGTATTTATACCTTAATAGTTTTATTTTCACATATTTTTCGTTCGTCTGCATGAGGGAGGGAACAAGCGCCTCACCCGCCCAGTGATGTTTGCACCTGTTGCGCTCTCTAAGCATTGCTCTCGGCCAAATGAACAATGCCTTCCCGCGTGATGAGTGTGCGTGTAACGTTACTTTAGGATCTCGTAATTGCAGTACCTCAAGTTTAACATCGGAATTTTTCCCGATTTGTATAATGGTATGTTTTAATATCGTACCTGATAATGTAGTATCAAGTTTGTTGAGTCAAAGTATTCAACATGTCGCATATATCAGTAAATGATTTTTCAAGAAACAAAAAATATTTCTCAAACGTGCAGTCCAGATATGTTTTTGGCAACTTAAAGGTTTCCATACACAACGAACCTATAGATCAGAACGACGAAACTGAGTGAAAACGAAACACTTCTGAGGTTAACTTCTCTGTTGCAAACATTGTAATATATACTGAAGCAGTAAGCCAAGTGCGATGTAACGCGCTAGGCTAGTTCTTTAACCATTCTCTATTCTCTTACAAATTGTTCTATAAACTTTATTCACAGTTACAGGGCAAGCGCCTCATAGAGTCTGTGTTGTAATCTCGCTGCTAACAAGTAACTTCCTTGGTTTGTATGTCACGCAGAGAGAATACAATATCTGTCATAAAAATTGTTAGTTTTGTTAACTTTCACGTATTTTCCGTAAAATAATCACCCATATTCTGGTTTTCGTGAAGTTGTTTCCGCCAGTGTGGCTTGAACAATCTTTCCTGTTTATTGAAAACTCTGTGGGGGACAACAAGCAGGAATGCATGAGTAATCCTTATGTCACTCTCTGCGAAGATGAATAAGAAATATAAATTCATGATTATATTTAATTATTACCCATTCGGGAGGACGCGGTGTCGAATCCCCGTCAGGGAATCCGGATTTGGGTTTTTCATGGTATCCCCAAATCACTCCCGGCAAATGCCGGTATGCTTCCTTCAAAAGGCCATGGCTGAAATCCTTCCCGTTCCTTGACACCGACCTTTCCCACATCTAATGATCTAGGCGTCGTCGAGGCATAAAACCATAAGTAAAAAAAAAAAAAAAAAAAAAAAAAAATACCAATTTTTAACATAGGAAATTTAAACAGCTTTTTTTACTTCTTTCTCTAACCAATATTTCCAAATGGTTTATTCCTGATAATTGCCACAATTATGCCATTTTCTTTTACATAGTATATGGTTGAAAAACATTAATTCCATCTCTCTGTGAAGAGTAAAAATTGCTGCTTACATATCTAACATCTGAATTCTTTACATTAGACCGATGTAGATTAGAAGTCAGGACCTGTGAGAGGTTTCCGGCCTTCACTCAGCTGTCCACTGTGCAGCGCTAAGAGTCAAGCTATATTCTCCAGGTTGAACCAATCTGTTGAGTATTGTTCATTTATATCTGTGAGGAATGTTCTGGTATTCGCTGTATCTTTGGAGATGTATCTTCGGAATTGTACATTTGTACATTAGCAAGAGTTGCTGTCTAACCGTTGAAGAATGAACATGTAGATATGATTTGTAATGTGTGTGTGCCTCAATAAACGTATTATTACAGCAGACCTTATAGTGTGGTTAACATAATTTAATATGGTAGCAGATAGTATTTTAACATGGTAGCAGAGCGTGGTTGACAAAAGGTCTGTGGCTTAGGTAAAGGAAACGTGCTGTCAAGTGTTTAAGAAAGTTTTATTGCAAGTAAAAATGTCCGACATTGTTATACCGTGTTTTAACGGCGAGGACTATGGAAATTGAAGGAAAAGAATAACGATGTATCTAAAGATGTAGAAATATTATACAGTAACTTCAAGAGAAAAAACAAGTATGGATAATGCAGAAACTTGGGAAGACGATAATCTGAAGGTAGTAGACTACATTTATGGTGCGATTACGAATAAGCAACTTGAATTTGTGAGTGATAAAGTGAATGCTTGTGAAATAATGACTAAGTTCGACGAATTATACTCCAAGGAATCGACTGCACTCCAAATAATTTGTAGAAACAAACTGGAAAAATTGAAGGTAAAAGACTACAATGAAACAGCGACATTCTTTAGTGATTTTGAAAGGACAGTGAACGAATTGAAAGCAGCTGGGGCTAAAGTGACTGAGAAAGAAAAATTAAACTACACGTTAAGAAATTTGCCGGATTCTTTGAGCTGAATTGGTGATTTGGTCGATGTTTTGAAAGAAGAAGATCAAACTCTTGAATTTGTTAAAAGTAAAATTCGATTAATGGACATGAAAGACAAAGGTGAAAGTGAATGTGTAAAAACAAAAGCATTCCATAGTATGATAAAATCCGGTACGAGTCGTCAGGAACAATTGTGTTGGCGTTGTGGAAGAGAGGTCATTTCAAGAGAGATTGTCGTCGAAATGAAGTAATGGAAATGAGGCACATGGAATCAAAGCAGGACAGTATCAAAGAAGCAGCAGAGAAAATAATCATCCAGGTGGAATCTTCAGAGGTCACAACAATAATCAACCGTGGAGCGAAAGTAGGCAGCATTGGTCCAGAAACTGGCCAGTATCGGCGTGGTCAAGAATACCTGCAATGTGAAAGTGCAACGGGAAGTTTTGTAACAGAGGATAGGAGCTTGATGGCGCAAAATAAAATGAACACAAGTAACAAAGAACAGATTAAAATTGATTGGTTATTGGATAGTGGTTGTACAGATCATGTTGTAAATAATGAAGAGTATTTTTCTGAGTGTGTAACTTTGGAGAAGCCTGTAGATGTAAAGATTGCTGATGGGAAAATTTTGAAAGCAACTAAGATAGGAAATGTAGTTAGTTATTTTTCTGTTTATGGTAAATTCATTCAAATTAATATGGAAAATGTATTTTATGTTAAAGACATGTATAGAAACTCGATTAGTTATGCGAAAGTAACAGTTAACCACAGGATTGTATCTGGAGGTAATGTTTCAAAAGTTTTTGATAAAAATTACAAGCTAATTGCAATTGCTATGAAGGAAGGTAATCTGTATAAAATGACAAGTAGCATTTTTAAGGAAGATGTTAATGTAAATATTGTGAGTAACAGGGATTCTATGAATGAAAAGGAGAGATGGCATCGCACATTCGATCATGTAAATTTTAACTATTTAAATACTTTGTGTAAAGATCAATTAGCGGTTGGTTTACCTAAAAGTTTAGAGTCTGAATATATGAAGTGTAAAGTTTGTATTGAAAAAAAATGCATAATTTAGCTTTTGAAAATAATAGAAGCAAAGCAGGACGGATTTTAGAAATTATTCACATTGATTTAAATTGGCCTCACTCAACTCTTGGTTAGATATTTTCTAACTTTTATACATCATTTTAGCAAAACAGCTCGTGTTTACACTATCAAATCAAAAAAATCAAGTTTATGATTGTCTAGTTGCTTATGTAAATGAAATTGAAAATTTGACAGGTAAAACTATTAAGAAACTGAGATGTGATAATGGAAAGGAATATTTAAATTCAGATGTTTATCGATTTGTAAAAGCAAAAGGAATTGTTTTAAATGTTTGCCCTCCCTTTGTACATGAGTTAAACGGTACGGCTGAAAGATACAATAAATCTATCATGGATATGTCAAGGTGTTTGCTAGCTGAAGCAAAAGTAGATAGGATATTCTGGTATGAAGTAGTTTGTACTGCAGCTTATCTTAAAAACAGAACTTTAGCTAATACTATTGAAAAGAAAACTCCTTATGAAATTTTACTTGGAAAGAAACCAAATGTTAAGCATCTAAAGCTATATGGTTGTAAAGTATTTGTAAGAGTACCAGAACAATTGAGGAAGTCAAAATGGAATTGTAAAGCTGATATGGGAATTTTATTAGTTTATAGTGAAGTTGGCTACAGAGTATTAGTGTATAATAAAATTGTTGTTTCAAAACATGTTGATATTGTAGAGAATAATGTTAAACTTATCCATTTAGAGAGTTATGAATCAGAGAGTGAATATTCTAGTGATGAAAGTATGAATGATGAAAATGAATCTGTAGATGAGAAAACGAAAGAAGATGTTAAACGAGGTTTAAACAGTTATAAATATAATCAAGGATTTAAATTGACTAGGTCAGGTAGAAAATGTAAAATGCCAGATAGATTTAATGATTATGTCTGTAGCAATATAATTTATGTAAACGTTTGTAGTGCTGATAGTCCAGAAAATTTTGAGGTGGCGATTAATTGTAAAGATTCAGTGTATTGGAAAAAAGCAATGGACAAGGAGATTGACTGTTTATATCAAAACAAAACATGTAAAGTAGTAATGAAACCTGAAAATGTAAATGCTCTTGATGTAAAGTGGGTTTATACAAAAAAAAAATATCAGATAGCACTTATAAAGCAAGACTAGTTGTAAGGGGTTTTGAACAAAAGGAAGTTGTGGATGATGTATATTCACCAGTAGCTAAGATGCAGACATTGAATCTTTTATTGTCATACTGTTGTCTAAATGGTTTAGTTATACAGCAAGTGGATGTTGAGACAGCATTTCTTAATGGTAAAGTTTTATCAGATGTCTATACAAAACAGCCAAGAGGGTATGAGGACGGTACTAATAAGGTGTGTAAAATGAATAAAGCATTGTATGGTTTACGAGAAAGCCCTCGAGCTTGGTATGATGGTTTTGATGAATTTATGAGTGATCTGGGTTTCGCAAAATGTGAATTTGATTATTTTCTGTACACTTTGATCAATGGAAATGATGTAATTTATTTAATAATATTTGTTGATGACTTATTAATTTGTTGTAAGAGTAAAAAGAAAATAGATAAAATCAAGAATCTGTTGTCGAAGAAATTCAAGATGAAATTTCTGTATAAATGAAAATGTAAAATTTTTGGATTGCCATGTAGATGCAGATTGGGCAGGTGATATTGTGGACTGAAAGGCCACGTCTGGGTATGTAATTAGAATAAACATACTTTTATTCCATATAATTTATTTTTGCTATTCTTAAACTCAAGTGTATTTTTATATGATTGAATACATATGTTTCAGTACTTCTAGATTCAGATGCTTGCGGCGTGTGATTTGGGTATGGAAGGCGGTGTCATTTGAACTCACTTCAATCGAGTGAGCGACAACAATAAGAACAGTGACGGTGCGGTGCGGACTAGTGTGGCCCGACCTTTAGTCGGTATCTCCAGAAGTAAACGAGATATATATATATATTCTTTAGATCTATCTCTCGAGTTGCATATCTTCAAAGATGGCAAGAGGCATTCAATATTAAACGCTTCTCTGGGCGTTCTCCAGACATAAACGCGTCCGGTCGTCTGAAAAAGGGTGAATGACGATTCATCTGACCATATTACCTATTGCCACTGCTGTGGGGACCAGCTTTTGTGATCTCTGCACCACTGGCGTCGCTTGAAAGCGTTAGTTGCTATCACCAAGGGTTTACGAATTGCCACTCTGCCATTAATGTTGGCAGCATGAAGTTCCCTTTTGACATTTTTTGTTGAAACGGGGTCCTGGGGTTGACTGTTCATTTCGAATGTTATCTCGGATAACGATTGCATTTGGTCTACTATGCGCTTCAAGATCCGTGAGTAAGCTTTGATTTTCAGCCACTGTTGTGCTTTGAAGACGCCGTCTTACCCTCATTCGTGTACGCTATAATAACTGCTGATACCGTACTCCTTGCAAATCCCAAAAGGTTTGATGTTTCCGTAACCGATGCTCCACTTAAACGCGCTCCGACAATCATCCATCTTTTGAATTCTGACGTTTCAACTTATCACAGACAGTTCGATAGACGCATGCCACGCAGGTGACTGCTGTTTAGAGACTGATACCTTCCTCTTCACGCTCACTAGGTGGCAGACTTCTGTTGCAGGTGGCGCGGCTGTACTGCAGGTATGAAATACGTCATACTTTTTCACAGGTTTTCGTATTATTTTGAACTCCATCTGTAGGTATTATTGCACCGAGCGTAGTGGCATCGCATTCGGCAGATAGCTGGTTCGAATCCCCGTGGGAGCATCCAGATCTGGGTTTTCCATGGCTTCCTCAAATCACTCCAGGCGAATGCAGGGATGCTTCCTTCAAATGGAAATGTCCGAATTCCTTCCAGTTCCTTGTCCCAATCTCATCCCGCCTCTAATGATCTCGCCGTCGACGAGGCGTATAGCCCAAGCAAAAAAAAAAATATTACTGCAATTTAAGAAACAATTAGTGTGACATTTGTTGTTAGGAATTGGCTACTGAATGATTTACATCAGATTCACATGTTGTAACGTTTAACAGAATGCGTGCTGGACTTGAGTCGTCTATCAAGCGTTTCTATTCTAGTGTTTAACGTTATTTGTTTGCGAAAATAGTGACTCCCAGTCCCACGGCTGGGTAGAGGAAAAGGTCAAAATCGCAAACGCCAGCTTCTTGAGACACCAATACGTGTCACGAACTCAGTCTTAAGTTTGCATTGCTTTACAGTTGACATTTTTGCTTATTATGACTGATAACCTCCTGTGTCGATGATTTACAAACCTTCTCGTAATTTGAGCTCATAATGAAGTATACAGGAAGTCAGTAACCTGCATTACAGTTTATCCCCTGTCCAGCCGAGTTCGCTCTTTCAGGATACATAATAGATCTAACTGCTACCGAGAAATTTTTGAAAGTGGAAATTCTTAATAATAACTCGTAGATGCGAGAACTTTATTACCAAAGAAAACTCTACATTTAATCTTGCTTTTTCTGAGTTATCGTGAATTTCAAACCACCGGCGAATTTATTGAAATTTTGAGAAATGTTAATATTTTATGGAATGGATAGCTTTATTGACTACTATATTCAGTTTGGCTTCAGATCTTCGAATGAGATCTGTTGTAACTGTTTTGGTGCTAGAAACTTAAGATTTATATCATGTCCATAAAAATAAAACATCAGTTTTACAAACAATGTAACATTCACCAGATTTTTAACATATTTATATTTTACTTTCATTAATTTAAAATCATGAGCATATAATCTTATATTTAAATTTAAATACATTTTTGAATTTAATATTCATTAGAGAAAATTAGTTTTTGTGCATCTGCTCTTGCGATTGTATTCCAAGGTTTAGCCTCAATTTGATGATAGGTTCGTATCCTTGCCTGAGCGGTTGTACTTGTTACTCCATGGTCTATCTAGCCTATGTTTCGCCTAATTTGAGTTTTGAAAACCTTCTTTCTGTCTTGGCTACTAATACTAACAACATGTTAAGTAAATTCCGAAATGCTTTTCGGTTTTATGTTTGCATACACACGAGGGAACATGAACTCCCTAAATGTTTACGCTATATTGTCTTTCTATTAGAGTCTATTAGACTCTTTCTTTAACTAGCGTGATGGGAGCCTGCTAGCGCTCGAGCCTGACATTCGGGATGACTGGGGTTCGAATCCCCGTCTGGGTATGGAGATTTCGCTATGCCATGGTTCCAAACTAATGCCGGGGTGGTTCCTTCAAAAGACCATAACCAAACACCTTTGCATTCCTTGACCTCAGTCCTATTTAGACTCTAATGATCTGATCGTCGATGAGGCGAAAAGCAGCAAGCAAAAAAAAAAAAAAAAATCTTTCATTTCGTTAAAGTCACATTTGTTTTAAACAGTCAACAAATGTTTGAAATACTTTGCCACCGCTTAGTTAGAAAACGTTGGTGTTTTTTTTGTAGCTTTCAACTTCCTCAAAGTTTAGAATCTAGGTCATTGTAGGATGGAAAGGACTGAGGGCAAGGAAATGGAAGGATTTCACTCATGGTATTTTGAATGAAGAATCGTGCTATTTGTCTGGAGTAAATTTGGAAGAACCGAAATCTGGTTGGTCAGACACGGTTTCGAACCCGCATCCCAAGAACGATAACATTGCTACACATAAGTAAATCATTATACACCAAGCTGAACTCACCCAACAAAGCACCACACTTCAGTTTATTTAAAGCTTGCAATCATTTGAGGTTATTTACTTTTGATAATAGCTATTCAAGAATAGAGCAGAAATCACGAGTTTTACACAGGGCTAGACGATACACGATGCAGCGAAATCTAAGACTTGTATACCCTATATTTCTTTAATTAAAAAAAAAAATAAGGACTGGAAGCACCATCAACCGTTAGCGAAACATATCACACAGCTAAATTTTTTTCTTATTAACTGAAGTGATAACTACCATAGAATTAACTGTGCTTCTCGCGGCCGTTAATAGCGACGATAATACGATTATTCCTGAATAATGTTATTCTCGACCCAATAGGGAGCACAAGCAGCTACATGAGTAGGCTCTGGTGCGTCTGTATGAAACGCAGCGACAGTTTCCAAGCTGCTGCTTCCTAGTGTTACTTGGCGCCGTTTCGGTCGAGCTTCTTCGGTTCTTCTTCAGCAAACCGTGTCTACACGCGATACGAGGCATAACTATGTTGCAGTTTGGTAGTTAGTAGCTCTGTTCATTCTCGTATATTTTAGGGGGAATAGCTTTGATTTATTACATAATGCTCTTTTACAAATAATTCACTACACTCGAGTGTACCACACCATATAGCGCACACCGCTTCTGTTAATATGCCGTATTTCTTAATCCACTAGATTTGAAATCCTCTGCTACTGTTATTTTACACATTATGGTTTTCTTCCCGAGCTGTTCACGTTTAATAATATCTTCATTTGATAATTGTAACTCAAACAAATGAATTTTTTTGATAAACGATACAAAATTTGCTTGATCACAGTCGAAAAATGCATGACACAAAACGAAACTATAACAGATCACGTGACTAGCTGCGTCTTCCGCCACTCACCAAACAAGCTCAATCCGTGCGACAGGCTCAATCAATCACCTTCCATGGCTCATATCAACTGCGACTCTAATCGTTGCGACCTCACATGTACATGAAAATCTACATTTTTTTGAGGAAAGGATATAAAAGTAATAATTCTAAATAACTACAAAAAAAACGGCTGCAGTCGGGTATAGTGGGACAGACGCGTTCAGGTAAATTTGGGCGGATTTGAAAGCATTCGAACAAGGTAGGGCGGATTTTTTAGTATTTGGGAGAGCGCTCGGCCATACTGCCTCGACTCTCCGGGAACAGCAGTCGTTTAAACCGTGATGGCACTGTGGGCTGCGTCACGCGGGTTCTGCCGTTTGAGCTTTGTGCTCTACACTAGCTTCATAGCTTCGCCCTCAGTTCACTGTGTGTGTGGCTGCCCGCGATGTCGGGATTCCCCCATTGCCCGTGTTACCAGTGAATAGAAACTGAAAAACAACCAGTGGCGGCTCTAGACGTAGTGACACTGTGACGTGTCACCACCTCTAATCAAGAATAAATAGATTAAAAAATAAATGCAGTGAAAGAAATTTTTTTATTATAAATGCGGCATTCTCTCCTCTATGATAACTTACGACAAGCTAGTGAAAGTATTGAACTCCATCTGTTGGCCACATCAGTGAACTGTTTCGCTGTCGTGGAGACAATGTTCGGTTGGCACAGATCGCGCATGCGCTCTAGCGATTTTCGTGTAAATAATCAAGGTCGGGGGTCCGCTTTGTTAATGGGGAATGGAGACAACTTCGTTCTGTCACACGCTGCAGCTCGATAAAGTTAGTAATACTGCCGGCAGAGTGCAGCAGCTGCCATTTTTGTAGCATTAAACTAAATACCCACTGGAACAGTGCTTCTCAACCTGTGGTTCGCTGATTGCTGGTGGTCCGCGAACATAGTTCAGCAGTTCCACAGGCAGAATATCATAAACTTTGATACCATATCCGTACTGTATAAGGCTGTATACCCAACATTTTTAAAAGCCTTGAACATTGAAATGACCGGGCAAAACTGTGGCATTTCCAGGATAGAACAGTACTGTTTCTACAACAGTCTATTCATTTCCATATCATATATGGCATCTAGAGATGAAGTAAATGACGGTTTACTAAGGGTTTTAAGTGGGTATGAGGAACCGCGGTAGGTGATAAGATTGGTAACGCGAGTGGTGAAGGAAATAAAAATAAAAGGCGTACGGTCTAGCGTCTTTTATTTTGGTTTATGCATAAAGGCCGGTGGTATAGTGTAGCGTCCAGGCTGTAGTAACATTATTATTTATCTGGTTAGTAACATTTTTGTTTGTCTGGTTTGGTCTGATTGACATGTAATTAGCTTTTAATAGTTCACATCCAGTTTTATATCTGCGTTTCCATAGGATTCAAAACGTGGTTTTAGATTTATTATGTTATAATGGTACATGTCCGAGATTTTAATAATTATGGAACATAAAATTAGGCCAAGGGTGGAAGACATTAAAGACAGTGGAAAAATTCCGGAGGTAACTGGCGACGGAGGAAGGAAACTCAGAAGAGGAAACTGAAGTTGCGTAATCGTCGTTCATAGTCGGCTGAAACGAAAAAAAAAAAAAAAAAAAAAAAAAATTGGCCTGTTTGAGTTAGAGGCCCACATAATTATTTTTGAAAATTTACTGGTCCTCGGTTTGAAAAAGGTTTGGATTCACTGCCATAGAAGCTTTGGCAACGCGAGCAAGCAATATTGTTTTTGTCTTAGATTCTCTGATGGCGAATTACATAAATTAATGAATTCACGTAGCAAGAAACGATTCTGAAGCGAAATGTGTTGCACTGTCTGTCGTCGTGGTCATCGAAGACAGAGCCGGATAAGAAAGTATGGGGCCCTAGGCACTCTCAAAGATTTTGATTACCTCTGTTTTAAAAAATAATTATCTGTATTTTGTAAGTACAAAGAAAAGGTTTTGTAGTTGACTAATAGAATTTGTCACATTTATTTATTCAGTTAACAAACGAATTTTACGATATATCATATTTTGAAAATTAATTTTATTTATCGTACACTGCAATGAAACAAAAAAATTAATTTCCATGCTTTTCATAATACTTTGATTGTTTTATTCTGGGTGATTTTATTTTTTATTATTTTTATTTAGTGAAAAAAGTGAACTTTCAGGGGGCCTTCAAAAATCAGGGGCTCCAGGCTACTGCTTAGTCGTGCCTAGTCCTGTCTTTTGTAGATCCAACTTGTCGGTTTTTGGCTAATCACTAAATGTTTACCGTTTGGTCAATTTCATTGATTAATTTCAAAATCATTTCTTTAATCCGGCAGTAACTGCAGGTAATGAGACTTTCACACGTTACAAATCTTTATATTGCGAGATTCTTACTCTGAGCTGTTTTTCCAGGCACCTTTCACTTCAATGATGGTCAGTAAACCGTCGAAACATTCAGTCATTCTGTGGCAAGGCACGAAGGTCACCCCCGCATGGATTTTGGGAACCTTTTTTTTCTCTCTCTCTCTACTGTTCTCATAAGGGCGGCAATCTGGAATAATGAGATTTCTGTCGGTGAACCCCTCCTCGTCCAAGTCAAGCTCCAAGCCCCACAAAACCAAAATCCTGGATCAGCCACTGGAAACATTTTATTGTTGTCACTACCTGAGAAAATCAATTCGGCCGCCACTGAAAACAACCATTACAAAAACCAAACCCACCTGCAGCCTCCATGTCTAAGAGACACGAAACAGAACGGTCGCCGGCACCAGCTGTTGTTGAGGAATTCTGAGGACTTCATTTTACTCCAAAACGTCACAAAGTGATGTTAACAACAGTGTACTTCACTTTGGCAAAGAATTGGATTTATTCCTGCATTTAATTACTTTACCCTGTACCTGGAGAGAAGCGGCTGCAAACAAGAAGAGGACAAGATTAGAACGTTAAAGCATTCATACACTGCATGGCCATACAGCAACAGCCCCGAGACTCACGTCCTAGGAAAAGCTTCCTGACAACATCGCGGGAACTAAATGGCAGAAGGTTCGGTTATGTAAAACGGATGTCCCTAACATCTCTGGACCACTGACAACTGCAGAACGCTTGCTACCTGGTTACGCAGAGGACTGGAACGTGTGGTGGTCCTTAAATCGATTGCGACCAGCAGAGGACAGGTCCAAGGAAAACCCTAGTGAAATGGGATTATACTGATGTTACCAGTATTAAGTGCGAATGTGATGAGGACCATATCATGAACAATATGCTCGAGCGCTCTATGTGCCCATCATCCTGTAACAAAGATTCCCTGTACTTTAGTTTGCAGTGCTTTTTTATTACCCTGAATTTAATGTGAAAATTTAAGTTCGTATTTTAATCAGAATAGTTTAACGTGTCACAACCTTTCCCCTTAACAACGGGAACTATCACAGGTCCATGGCCAAAAACAAAAAACTCTGTTTATAGTAAAGGAAATGTGATAGTTTTCAACTGTGTAACAAAGGAGACACTACTAATACCGGAAACAATGGCATAATGTTGAGGCCCATGGCAAATTCATTTGATAGGGTCCGTCTTCATTGCCTAAGGGTGGGCGAGCCAGTGCATTTGCCATAAGTGGCAAATTGAGGGGAGAGGCAAATTTATGTGGTGGGCGACCTTCCATTAATGCCTCGGGTGGCGTTAAATGCTAGTTATAGCGGCAATCTTTGTTTTAGTTCCATTACTGTCCCAGGTGGCTGTTGTTTGAAGCGGTGGCATTTAGGATTCTCCTGCGCTCTTAAGTTGAGGGCCACCTTCGGCTGGGGACCCGTAGCAGTTTGTCTGTCCTGCCACCCTGTTGTTATTCCACTAACCAGGAATCATAGAAGGGAAAGATCCACTCTAGTACAAGAGTTAGGTGAAAAGGTCATACAAATGCAGAGGTAGATACAAATGCGCTTGAAAAAACAACAATCGAGTTAAGCGATGGGTGGGAAAAACCCATTTAACGATATCTGTTGGTTTTAAAAAGCTTCCTAGAAAACCCAAAGGTATACAATGGCCTTATTACACCTTTTCCAACTGAATCGGTGCATGAATCCAGGCTACCGCGAAGTTTGTGTTTTTTTTTTTTTTTTTTTTTTTTTTTTGTAAATTTAAATTAATTTTGTAATCACTGAAACATCACATAAACTCCTAACCACAGCCGTTTCATTTCGCTTTCTCCTCCCTTCTGGATGCTTCCATTTTTTTGTCAGACTGTGTAATGATACTTAACTACGTTATTCAAACAACATGGAAAAAACATGGGAGGTTGCAGCTGAAGAAATAGAAATGATTATTATATACATCACTAATAGTAATTTTTATTATATAATGTGTGAAATATACAACCACTTGCAATATTACTGGCAACTGTGGGTAGTCTTCATTACCATATTTAGCTATTGCTCCAAAATAGAATTACTGCAAATAATTTTTATATACCTACTGCTTCAATTTATTAAGGTTGACTTCATTAGAAACAAAGAATATGCATGACTTAGTATATATATAATTTAGTTTTTTTTAATGAAATTCAAATATTATTTCTATTACTTAGGAAGTGCCACATTGATGTTAGGAAATATTAGGATAGTGTTGCAGCTGTTGGCTTTCGATATGTCATCAACGCAAGAGATGTCATACACTTGGATTGGCCGTAGAGAGCCAAACTGATCCTGATTATTGCTGTAATTACATATTGTATACACTTTTTGTTCTCTCTCCTACTGTAGTTGTGCAGAATGCATACAAATTACACGATGTTTATCACTGATTACATTATTTTGCAATTTGTAATAGTCAGTATGATTTGGAACTTCACCACCTCATTACAGGCGAGTAGTACTTCATCATCTGTATCACATCTAATAACTGCACTTTGACATCCTGTAACTGAATTCCTTCTATTTTGCGATCAATACTGAACTCCGTCACTGACTAGCATCTACACATTCCAAAAGCGAATAATTACTATGTTTTATGTTTATATACGAATATTTCGAAAAATAAATCCTTAAGGTTTGTTTCATAATGAGCATAACTAAATATTGATTTTTGTTACTCAGATTACACTTTCCTCGTTTCTTCACGTCAGGCGTTTCCAATAAATGTTTGCTACTCATCGAACATTTTATCTTTCAATTGAATGGTATTCACAGAATCTAATATTTACAAAAACATTCCACCTCAAAGCAGTGAGTAGTCTTTCTTCTGCTGACATACATCTCCTTCTGCCTGTTCCCTTCTTTCGTATTTATGGAGGAAGTAGATCAGATAGCTCGTTGATTAGTTCCCTGTATGTCCTATAAAAGCCTTTCAACTTTCTTCTTTTTTATATTCTCGTGATAGCAAGTAAAAGTTAAATGTGTTTAATTTTCATAAATGAAAGGATGAACCCAAAATTACCTACCACCTTTTAAGTTTTCTTAAAGAACAGAACCTAACAACATTACAAATTCAAACCACCTTGCTTGTCATTCAGGAACACAGAGAAGTAATCGCAAGGAGAGCTGAGAAGGCAAAGAACACACAGAAAAACTATATTCCAACTGCTGTAACCAGGAAAGTTTGCAGTTGAGTCAGTGGACTAAGGGCTTTAATATGTAAATGAGAACCAAGGGGAGTCGCTGTAGCTTTTAAACACCTACAGTCATCAAATATCCACGAGTGCTTTTAAATACAGAAAAATCGCTGGCTATATTAAATAGAAGCCTCAGATGATTACTGCAAACAGCTGTAGGAAATACGGATCTATGATGCATCCTGATTCTCACAAGGAAATTCTCGTCTTTTTTTTTTAAAATGCGCTGAATATGTTTTTGTTATTTGCTATATTAATGTCTCTAAGTGATATGGATAAGTAAGAATCAGTACAGAAATTTATCCAAGTATGGAACATATCTATTTATGCAGTAGGAAAAGATAAATGACAGTCAGTTGATGTTTGATGTTTTACTAGTAGAATATTCATGAAACTATATATCAATAAACATGATTGTAACTGGTATTCTGAATCAACATATACAATTAACAATGGTCAAATATATTTGCAACAATATAATTTCAAAGATATCACTATAATAAAGAGTAATCAAAATTCAATAAAGATAATTCCTTCATTGAAAATAGAACTATACACACTCCAATAAAAATAATATTTAATTAAAATGGGATGCTTCACAAGCAATGCTTAACTTGTACAAACAAATCCAGCATTAGGTTTATATTATATAAAACTCTAACACTTAATACTTTTATCAGTATTTAGAACAGATTAAGTTTATGTAGTCACCATACAGATTACATATTTGTGATAAAGTTACATTTATCAGGACAGTGCATTGCAATACATTCCTAATAGCCTTGTGGAACATTTGTACAACAACCAGTAGACTTAGAAAGAATTAATTATTGATGACAAATACAGATCACATTAACAACACTTTTCTTCAAGCAAGGACGCAATTATTTGATAGAGTTTTGTAATATCATATCAGTTATTCCTCTGTTTTAATTAAAAATAAAATGATTATCTCTCAGTATGCCAGAAGAACAGCAGGATATTCTTTCAGGTAAGGTTATTAAAGTGTTGTGCTGATTATCTAAGTACTTCAAAAATGTTCTCACTTACAAGTCATAGAAAATACTTGTTCTGAATCTGTCAAAACATTACAGTAAGGTAGAATAGTTTAAAAATCAATTAGTACAAAACATGTAAACCATTGGCACTGTCCTAATACACTTCGAATAATTAACATACAAAATAAAAACAGATGAACATGATGATGATTCCAATTTAAAATACAATATTATTGAAATAAAAGTAAATTAAAATTTACAACAATAAGGAAAAAAGAAATAATGTGATTCAATGATGGTTAAATAACTATAGTTGCAAAGTTTATTATAGTTAATAATTTATAATAAAATTAATACTTAATTAACTATGTAAAAGAGCTGAGAAATTGATACCATTTATTCTGTCAAAATTGCAGATCTACCAACTATCATCTTACAATAGCGTGGGTGACACCCGGGGCAGATATCGATGGTGTCACATCTTGAAAACATATTTTCAACGTTATGAAAAATATGATATTAATAAAATATAATTAAATTTATTAATATTCAAAAATAAAAGTTTGTTAAAAATTGTAATATTAACAACATTTAAAAAATACACAAATAAATTAAAAACAATTGCTTTCACAATATCTTCTTTCTAGCATTAACAGTCGTAAAGCAAATCTTCAAAAGTAACAATTTGAGTTACTTTATGTTCAATAGTCTTTATGGCTAGATTTTCGGCACGTGTTGCTCAGAACTGATCGAAAGTGGTTTTAGATTAATTTTAACTTCTCTGAAGATCGGACCTCACTTGCCCGATACTGCTCCGCACCGACATGTTTCTTACTGTTGCCGTTCAATCGATAGAAGTTTGTTTAAAGAACACGGCGTTTCGTCCGACATTCGGCCAACACCCTGCCGCTTTGGATTATGTTTTGACGGTGCGGACCAGTGTCGTCTTACTGGATGTAGAGAAGCGCATAGGGACAGTTCGGAAAATTCCCTTCCCTTATGACCAAATGTTGTTTCGATTTTATTGTTTGCCTTAAAAAAAGTTTTTTTTTTCATCATCCTCTTTTCCATGTTTATCAGATGTTCGTAAAATGTAGGAAGAGTCCTAGCATCTTCGCAATACAATAATCAAAGCTTTGCCAAAGTTGAAGATCAATTTTTGACCCACAAAAATTACAGCCAAGATCCGCATTTGTAATGGGGACCTCCCACACCCGAATCGCACGCCGTTACCGTCTCAGTCACCAGACAAATTTACAAATACCGAAAAATATATATTCAAACACCTAAAAGTAGATTGTGTTTTTGGATGGCAAAAATAGATGGTAATGAAAAAGACTATATTCATTTTCTCATCTTTGAAAACTTATTTTTCATTATACCTAAATTTGGTCTGGTTATTGCGTGCGATTTAGGTACTGAAAGCCCCGATGCAAATATCGGTACCAACTGTAAATTTTGTGGGCCTTAAAATTGACTTTTACCTCTGGCAAAGCTTTTATCCGTTGAAGCGAAAATTCTAGAACTCTCCGTGGTTGGAATAGCACGTTAATCTCTAGGTCACCTTTCAAGTTAATAGGTGACTATGATGTAGGTGAACAGAGAGTTTCCCAACAAGAAACTCTGTGACTAGAACTTTGAAACGTGAAATTATTATTTTTACTATACGAAATCTTTACGATCTATATTTAAATTAAAATATGTTTTAATCTCATTCCAATCTAAATGAACCTCAAACAAAACAAACACATCAAGTGCTAAGTGATTGACGTTTCATTGTGATTGCGTTGAAACACGCAAGAATCTTTCATTCCGTGGTGATGATTTGTTAATACTGCGTGAGGATACTATTTTTGTTCATAAAAGATCAACCAGTTACATTATACGTTAATCACATAAAAAGTATTTTAATATAATTTCGCACCAAAACTGAGCAAAATAAAGTACAGTACTCTTTAATTAAGTAGGGTTATAACCTACCTGTCATCCCAAATACTGATTCCCTGAAACTATCACTTGAAAACGTTAAAGGAGACTTAAGACCGGGTAGGGGCATGGGCGAGTTAAGGAAAAATGTGAACGCGAGGGAACGAGGCGTCACTCGGCCGACTGTCGTTGCGGTGACGGTACAGACCAGTATTGGCAAAGTACATCTCGACCTTCACACATAGCAACTGATACGCAGACTGGCGCAAATTGAAATCCCAACACCAGACGGTGTTGTGATAAATGAATGAAATTGGCCCCATTATCGCCTCATGAAGAGTATTAATTGATTAAAATTGAAAGTTTTAAATGTAATAGTATGATAATTATAGGGCTATTTATTATGCAAATTGTTGTTTTCTTTGTTTGCTTATAAGTGGAGAACAGTGTGGTGTAACATGACACTTTGTTGTCCACAATTTCTTTCTGACCAAGTTTACCAAGGGGAAGAGTGACAACCGGTTACACCCAACTGTCTAACTGTGAGAGAGATCGGAGAATTTGCGTGTTTTAAAATGGTGCTTCATATCATGAAATCTCCAGATGGAGTGTCCGTAGTGCAATGTCATCTACAGACTTTTTACACAGTGATCTTCAACTACATTTTCGCAGGCATAGCAGAGAAAGGGCTTATCTGATATGATTTCAGAACGTTACACAAGTGCAGCCACTGGTGTCATGTTTTGGCGGCAATCAGTTTCAACAGCATGACTGAGTTGGCTGTTGTCAAAGGCACAATGACAGCCCACCACTTTGTGGACGTGGTGCTGCATCTTATTGCGATACCCTACATGTTGAACCGTCCAAATCGCATCATCCAACAAGATAATTCCCGTCCTAATACTGTGGCCATTACAAAACAAGATTTGCTAGGTTTACCATCACAATTTTGACAGCACAGTCCCCAGATTTGTTTCCAAAAGAGCATGTCTGGGCTGCCAGGAGTAAACACATTACATCGCATGGTCACCCAGCACAAACTGTGCAACAACTAACTGCAAAAGACATGCAGCATAGTGCGACATACCCCAAGAAGATAACCGAACACTTATTGATTCAATTCCGGCAAGGATCCACGAATGTATTGGTGCTCAAGTAGGTGCATTTCTCACTGACAACTGTATCTAATGGTAATAAACCCCTGATCCATTTTCATTTGTTATCATTTTTTCTGGGGATGCCCCTGGATATTATCTTCCAAGTTTCCTAAAATTATACCATTCCTGTATGCGTGTTGAGTTTTTAATTTCTCCCAGTGTATCTATGGGGCGATCATAAGATTCCACTATTAATTTTAAAGAAAGTAGTTACAGTATAGTCAGAGAAGCAATTCTACATTAAATTCCTTCATAAAAATAGGTGAATAAATAGAATATAAAAACAACGTAATTAAAACAAAAACAGTGGGTCAGATAATATAAGAACATGCCTTTGCGATATCTGCCATCTTTACATGAAGGACTTAACAGGTGAAGTGTTTTACTACCTGCTAATACATACGTAGCTACAGACTCTCTTCATGTAAATTTTAAATTTCTAACGCCGCTCTGTAGCGTTTAAATAAAAATGTTGTAAACGGCTCAAATGTTCATTCAGTTTATGATTAAAGCTAAATTATGCTGAGGAAACCCTCAGGAATTTAGGTACCTGTATTCGGCAGAGAGGTTACTCATAGTAGAAATTTTCTGCTTCTCTAAATTTATTATGGAAAATTCTTAGAGAATCATATGCTTATTTATTTCATCGCGATCACATTTGCATATTCACGATGAGTAGAAAGCATTGGAAACTTACATGAACCTAGAATTTAAGTGCTTACTAACGTTATGATATCGCTAGCAATATACGCGGTTCCGTCTGTTTTAAACACACGCTCTATAAAATCTTATTACCAACGAGAGATGATACCCTCAACGAATATGACCCGTTCGGATTGACTTGAATCCTGACAGTACCGCTAGTTTAATGCACAGATTTCTGAATTATCTTGTTTGCATTAATTCCAACATGTCGAGTATAGGCGAACTGACGACAACAGGTAGGTACGCATAGTGTAAATCGTATAACGCGAAATGTAATAAATTTATCCAATACGAATCTGTAAGATAATAAATTTAAAAAATTACTAGAAAATACTTCAAGGGCACATGTCAATCTTTTCATGAAAGCTAATGGAATATTAAATAAGCAAAACAATTTTTTAAAAATTGAATTTAATGCCACACTTAAAATGTCTGAGTTTAATTGACGACCGGACAATGGAAGTGGAAGCCTAAACTTCGCGTATTACGACATTAGAATTGGTCTAATGCACCCTCCGCCACTCACATTTAGTGAATCGCGGAGTAATAATAACAATAATAATAATACTAAGCAAGGTTGGTCTTTTTTCATTTTCAAAGGAAAATATAACATTTTATTTAATTAATTTCAAGGATATACAATTTAATTGACTAATTCCAATGATTTTAGCAATTTTAGATATATATATCTTTTAATTTTAAAACTTCCTCGCTTTATACAAGAAAACTTACAATATATATAGCGCCGCTTCTAACAAACCAAACAACAGTCACGGAGGGCAAACGCAACGACCTCCCGTGATTGTTAGAGCTACACAGTGATGCTTTCTTTGTAAACGCACAGTGATGCTAGTAATTATACTCTATTGTAATGAAAGAGCCCCCTGAATCCCATTTGAAAAAGCGCTACATCAACTTAAAACCAAATATTCAACATAATAAAAGTAGAATTGTTTCGACACCAAAGAATAAAAGATGTCAAACAAAAAAAAAAAAATTCTATCACTCTAATTTCAATTACTATTTTCGAAATGCGGGTGGAATGCGAAAAGCGAAATGGATGACACCCGGGCCGGACCGTCCCCACCGCCCCCCTCCCCCCAGCTACGCCATTGGATCCAGCTCAGAATTAGTCAGAAGCAGAAGATCTATGCCAGACTATTAAGATTATTACTAGGATAAACTTGACAAATTAAAACACAACCTCTACAACTAAATCAAAATTAATGTAAATTGTACCAAATACTGTTAATGGCCAATCTTTAGAACAAATTTCTCAAATAATATAACTGAGACTACTTTTCTACAAAAATCTCTTTCATTTCGTGATGTTCAAACTATAATAAAATGTTTTACATAATAACAGATAGATTCATACCAAAAACTAATATAATCTTTCATAACATGTATTTCTAGAAATAACCAAAACACAAATCCTAATTAAATTAAATGATTCTGTCTCAATATTTACACTTAATAGGACAGTTGTTAAAAGAAAAAATATATAACTATTGAAAGTTACCAACACAATGAATTATATCTTTGTTTCTGTTCAAGACATTAATTAGACAACACAAATTTCCGCTGTAAATCTAAAGAGGACACAAACAAAACATAAGAAATTCTCAAATCTCTTTTAGTTAGGCTCTAAAACTGCTTTGTAGTTTTCAGGGAAAACATAAGCATTACTGAAAGAATATTTTGATTGCTCCTAAAAACAACCACTAGATCAACTTTCAGATTATGAAAAAGATTGTACAGGAAACTAGGATTTACATAACTCTCTTTGATGCATTTTTAGATGGCAAAAATATACAAAACATTCCAGTTATTCTATGGGAAATCATAGTTTCTATAGAATGTATGATATTTCTGAACAAAAACAGAACATGTTTTCCACTAAATTTACATAAATTGGGCTGCCACTTAATTGAATTAGTTAACAATTTTAATACATACAGACAATATAAAATATTTCTAGATAAAACACAAAAAATTGGGTTATCATAAAAACAATATACTCATGACTTTCAAGACTCAAGTACAAGATCAACATTTTTAACAAAAACAAAAGAAACATGGGTTCAAGTTAAATAACATTTTCACAATTGAATTACCTGATGCCTTCTTCAATCACAAATCACAATTAAATAAACATTCACATAAATGAATCTGTTGCTGATATTTAAAGATGCTAGACTATGTGAATCATTTTCCACAAACACCACAAGAAAGTGGGAATCTACATTAACAATCTGCTGATGTTGTTTAAGGCTATCCTGACATGCAAATAATTTTCGACAAACATAACAAGAAAATTGACGTTCATCAGAATGGATCATCTGATGCCTTTTAAGTTAATATACTCCTGTAAATGAGTTTCCACAAATATCACAAGAAAAGAATTACTACCCATAATGAATAAGGTGCCCAGACTATATTAATAGATATCACACGAAAACAGTCGTTCTCTAGAGTTTCATAAGATACCCAGACTCTACAAATAATTTCCCACAACCATTACACGAAAACGTGCGTTTTCCAGAATAGACACAATGATGTCTTTTTTGAAGATTCCAAGACTTTATAAATAACTATATACATATTTCACAAGAAAATGGGCATTCACCAGAATGAATATGTTGATGACATTTAAGGGTACCAGACTCTGAAAATGACTTTCCTCAAACACCACAAGAGGAAAAGTGCTCTGCAGAATGAACATGCTGATTTTGTTTAAGGGTAGAAGACTGTAAAAATGATTCTCCTCAAACATCACAATAAAATGGACGTTCTCCAGTATGAATAAACTGATGTTTTTTAAGATGACCAGATTTTATAAACAATGTTCCACAAACATCACAAGAAAATCGGCGTTCTCCAGAATGAATTCGCTGATGATCTTTTAGGTAACCAGCCCGTACAAATAATTTTCCACAAACATCACAGCAAAACGGGCGTTCTCCAGAATGAATTCGCTGATGTCGTTTAAGGTTACCAGAGTCTGAAAATGATTTTCCACAACTACCACAAGAAAACGGCCGTTCTCCAGAATGAATACGCTGATGTTTTTTAAGGCCTTCAAACCTTGTAAATGATTTTCCACAAATATTACAAGAAAATGGTCGTTCTCCAGAATGACTAGGCTGATGGTTTTTTAGGTGACCAGACTGTATAAATAGTTTTCGACAAATATCACAAGAAAATGGGCGTTCACCCGAATGAAGACGTTGGTGACGTTTAAGGGTACCCAAATCTAAAAACGCATCTCCACAGACATCACAAGAAAAGTAGCGACCTCCAGAATGAATCGGCTGATGCCTTTTAAGGCCTCCACACTGTGTAAACGATTTACCACAAATGTCACAAGAAAATGGGTTTTCACTGTGATGTAACCGCTTATGCTGTCTAAGAGTATAATGATTTGTTAATGATTTTCCACAATCTTCGCCCGAATTTTGGTACTGGCCAAAATGAATCCCATTAGCACAGCTGTAGGTAGTGAGTGGCTCTATTCTATTAGTTTGAAATTCACCAGTGGAAAGTTGCTGCCTGTTACTGTACCTGCTTTTCGTGTAGTCACTAGAACCCCTAGAAACAGAAAACCTGCATGTGGTGAACTTATACTGGTGCCGTATATTAATTAACAACTGACAGATATATTTTCAGTTTTATAACTAGTAGATTTACGTCACTGTTATATGTTATCAGATACTGACTAACATTTGTAAACTAAAGAATCCTGATGACGGAAATATGATTTGTCATTAAACCACGAAATATATATTTTTGCATAAATAGAGAAAAACTCTTTCATATCTTCTAAACTATAATATTATCAACTATTAAAGTTACAAACATAAGACACTGATAAGGTAAAATACTGACTATCCATAAAATGTTTACACACATTAGATTAATTTGAGATTTTTTTTTTTTTGTTTCCTAAATTGAAATGAATTAGTTAAAAGATCTTAACTGCTCAATGAACCAATGATATTGCCTATGGAGTAATATGACTAATTACAAATTCAGGGCTTTTATTAATTGAAGCAGTGACTGCTACAATAAAATTATGGAATTTGTGTTAATTTCTTGCTAATATTATTTTCACAAAATAGAAAATCACAATTTACTATTAAAACATAGGCAAAACATTCTGATAAATAGGGGCAATAAGTATATAGATTTTCATTAAAAGACACTTTATAATAGATGTTGCATAAAGATATTTACAAGATAAATTGGCAATAAAATGATATATAAGGAAGACTTTTTTTTTAAAAAATGACCTGATATTCATAGAAATGCTTCACTACATTTATTAAATATGCAATGGCATTATGCAATATTAATCAATGTACCCACCTTAGTTGGTTGAAATATTTAGCTCTTTAGAATAAATACATCAACATTATAAAAAAGCAGTATGGGAATAAGTCCACACAAATTATAGGTGGAAAACACTTTAATAAACCAACACACTAAAGCATATTACACAGGGATATATAGTCTCAGACACTTTCCAACTTGAATTATGAACTCATTTTCCAGAATACCTAGCAAGTGAAATAGTTAACAGGTAACCAACCAACGCTATACAGATGACACTATGATTTTAGTGAATAATAAAAAAATCGTTTTCTCGAGAAACAATATAGGAAGAAATATGAACCCGGCATCAGTATTCAAAAACAAAAACAATGTGGTACTCAGCTTAGAAAGAAAAACAATCAAAAGAGTAGTGGTTCAAGACTATTACAGTGACTCCTTAATAATAGCAACAAATAACATGGAGAATTATTCTAAGATAGTAGGCAACCTGCTCCAAGGATATGGTGCCAGAAGAATAAAATACTTTCACTTTTAATGTAATAAATTCATGTAATAAAGTGTCAAAATTAACTCCAATTTCCCCGTAAAAAAAAAAGATATATTGACTCACAGAGAATGAAATTTCCATTAAAATAGCATTTTCTTTCTATACAGTCTATACCATGCGATTCTTGTTGGTGTAAAAAATATCCATCTATCTCTGCTGTCACTTAATTTGATTCAAAATATTTTCTATTTATAAAAATCCTTTGCCTTAAAACTGTGTGGCAGTGGGGCTGGAAGAATCTAGTAAAAGTGATGGTTGTTTCAATTTGTATTGCCCATACCTCAGTTTCTCCATTGTGAAAGTACATTGATAGGCAAGTAAAATGTCTTACTCACAGATGGTTCTTTTTGTTGCATTTCTCGAGATTTTTTTATTTACTAGGTCCAAAACAATTTTATTTCGTGCCAACTGCTATTTTCAGATTTTCAATACTCTCAGTACAGAGAATTTCTTTTGCATTAAAAAAAAAAAAAAATGGCCCTTAACTCTCTTACAGATGCAATCGATTTCACCTTTTTTTTTGGTGCAGATCAACTGGCTTCCAACCACTATTGAGCTTTGCATGTTAAATATGACCAACTGATCATAGTGTAATCATTGATGTTATGAATTTTTGCCTTTTAATCAATTCTTTTTTAGTGCACTTTGATAGATTACATGCTCTGTGTTTACTGCTGAATTCCATCACAAACAATAACAATTGCAAAGTAGTCAACGGAAAGTGAACAGTGTGACACTTTACATGGTGGTGCTGCAGGTGACAAAAAGAGAATTTAACAACCTTTAAAGCTGTGTATTTAATAACACTTCATATCTGAGGGGTGGTGGTTCCCCGTCTTCTCTAATAACAAACTTGAGTACAAAACTGATCGGACCCTTCAAAAATGGTATATGTGTTAATAAGATCTTAGAAATCTCAATTTCAAATCTTTAGCTTTTAGGGATTTAATTTTTGATGTAAAATGTACTGTACCCTCCTTCCGGATATGCCTATTACCACAGCAATTTGAAACAGCTTTAATTAATGGAAGCCTAATACACTATTATTGTACATTCTCGAAATATTTATACATGATTGCACAACCCCAGTTATTAGTAGGTATCCACAAGGATTATTTTTAATTGAACACATCATTTCTAAGGAGTTCAATTTGAAGGAACAGAATTCCTAATGAACATTCTATAAGTTGAGGTAAAGTTCTGTTAGGCATGAAACACCCTAAACATAGAGTTTTATGATACAATATTTCAAGGAGAGGCATAAAGTGAGCTATTTTTAAACATTCA
>JARYHS010007075.1:476001-521003 GCA_031002005.1 Vandiemenella viatica
AGTTCATAATTCAAGTTTAGAAGTATCTGAGAAAGTATATATATCCCTGTCTAATATGCTTTAGTGTGTTGTTTTATTAAAGAGTTTTCCATCTATGATCTGTGTGGACTTATTCCCATACAGATTTTTCTTATAATGTTGATGTATTTATTCTAAAGAGCTAAATATTTCAACCAACTAGGGTGGATACATTGATTAATATTGCATAATGCGATTGCATATTTAGTAGATATAGTGAAACATTTCTATGAAAATCAGGTCTTTTTTTTTTTTTTTAAAAAAAAAAAGTCTTCCTAATATATCATTTTATTGCCAGTTTATCTTGTAAATATCTCTATACAACATCTATTATCAAGTGACTTTTAATGAAAATCTATATACTTATAACCCCTATTTTTCAGGATGTTAAGCCTGTATTTTAATTATAAATTGTGATTTACTTTTGTGAAAATACTATTAACAAGAAATTAACAGAAATTCCATATTATTTTTTTAATATTTACTGCTCCAATTAATAAAGTCCCTGGATTTGTAATTAGTCATATTACTCCGTAGGCAATATCATTAGTCCATTGAGCAGTCAAAGTCTTTTAACTAATTCATTTCAATTTAGGGAACAAAATAAATATTGTTTTCTCGTATCAATCTAATGTGTGTTAATGTTTTATTTATAGGCAGTATTTTACCTTACCAGTTTCTTATATTTGTAAATTTAATAGTTGGTACTATTATAGTTTAGAAGATATGAAAGTTTTTTTCTGTATTTTTCCTGAAATATATATCTTGTGGTTTTATAACAAATCACACATTTGGTCATCGGGGTTCTTTAGTTTACAAATGTTAAGTAGTTTTGTTTCACTAGCACAACAGTTTGTTACTTACACAGTGTATGATTACATATAACAGTGAAGCAAATCTACTAGTTTTAGAACTGAAAATATATCTGTCAGTAGTTAATTAATATAAGCCACCAGTATAAGTTCACCACATGCTGGTTTTCTGTTTATAGGGGTTCGTGTGATTGTAAGAAAAGCAGGTACAGTAACTGGCAGCAACTTTCCACTGGTGAATTTCAAAGTAATAGAATAGTCATTCACTACCTACAGCTGTGCTAATAGGATTCATTTTGGCCAATACCCAAATTCAGGTGAAGATTGTAGAAAATCATTAACAAATTATTATACTCTTAGACAGCACAAGAGCACACATCAGAGCGAAACCCCATTTTCTTGTGACATTTGTGAGAAATCGTTTCAACAGCGTGGAAGCCTTAAAAGGCATCAGCGGATTCATTCTGGAAAGCACTACTTCTCTTGTTATGTTTGTGGAGAGGCGTTTTTAGAGTTTAGTACCCTTAAACGTCATCAACGTCTTCATTCTGGTGAACGCCCATTTTCATGTGACATTTGTGGAGAATTATTTATACAGTCTGGGCACCTAACAAATCATGAGCGTATTCATTCAGGAGAACGTCCGTTTTCTTGTGATATTTGTGGAAAATCTTTTATAAGGCTTGAAGACCTTAAAAAACATAAGCGTATTCATTCTGGAGAACGCCCGTTTTGCTGTGATGTTTGTGGAAAATTATTTGTACAGTCTGGGCACCTAAAAGGTCATCAGAGTATTCATTCCGGAGAACGCCAATTTTCATGTGATGTTTGTGGAAAATTATTTATACAGTCTGGGCAACTAAAATATCATCAGCGTATTCATTCTGGAGAACGTCCGTTTTCTTGTGATATTTGTCGAAAATCATTTACAAAGCAACGTGATCTTAAAAAACATCTGCGTATTCATTCTGGAGAGCGTCCGTTTTCTTGTGATATATGTGGAACATCATTTTCAGAGTCTGGTAACCTTAAACGACATCTGCGTATTCATTCTGGAGAACGCCCGTTTTGCTGTGATGTTTGTGGAAAATTATTTGTACAGTCTGGGCACCTAAAAGATCATCAGCGTATTCATTCTGACGAGCGCCCATTTCCTTGTGATGTTTGTGGAAAATTATTTATAGAATCTGGGCATCTTAAAAAACATCAGTTCATTCATTCCGCAGAACGTCCATTTTCTTGTGATGTTTGTGGGGAATCATTTACACAGACCTCTTCCCTTAAACGACATCAGCATATTCATTCCAGAGAGCGATTTTTCTCTTGTGATGATTGAGGAAAATAGTTTTGATGGTCTGGTACCTATATCCGTCATCAACATATTCATTCTGGTGAATGCACACTTCTTGTATTTTTTGTAGAAAATTATTTGTAAGGTCTTAGAATGATTAAAAAACATCAGAATATTCATTCTGGAAATCGTCAATTTTCGTGTAATGTTTCTTGAAAATTAATGATGGAGTTTGGGCATCTTATAAAACATCAGATTTTTCGTTCTGGAGAACGACTGTTTCTATTAATGGAGTCAGGGTGCCTTATTCATTCTCGATACTGATTCTTTTCTTGTGATATTTGTGGAAAGTAATTTACAGCAGCAAACTTAAAAATCATCGGATGATCTATTCAGATGATTGTTCATTTTCTTGTTATATTTGTAGAAAATTACTTGCATGTTCAGATAGCTTTAAAGAACATCAGCAGATTCAATTAACATAGATTCCCACTTTCTTGTCGTATTTGTGTAAAATGATTCATATAGTATACCATCTTAAATATCAGCAACAGATTAATTTATGTGAATGTTTATTTAATTGTGGTAGTTGCAGAAAATATTGTATGTGGTCTGGTGATTGTAGAAGGTATCAGGTAATTCATGTAGGTAAATGTATTTTTTTATTTGGAGTTTTTGGAAAATATTTTTTTTTTCATTTGCATTAGTAGTCAAGGGTGTGTTGCGGTTTCGTGGGTCGCCCACCCACATCAGCTACCACAATGTTTTACTTTCAAACTCGCTCACTGAAATATAATGTGCATGGTCTAAATTCTTACCGCAAGTTCCTTCTAAAGATGCAGATTCTCTTGACCGGCCGCCACTCAGTTTCCAAATGAGAACATTTCGAGACTACTGAATGAATAAACAGTTATTTTATAAAACTAATTTTAATTTAGTGCCTTCAGTTTTCTCCAACACCACCAATGATATAAACTTATCGGACTTCTATTACTCCAAAGTTTCAGATGCAGTTAAAGTCAAACGGCTATTTGTACACCTTTTACTCACATTTATACGTTTACAACTTTCAATTTAACACCAACCACACTTCTCTACATCCTGTGACCGACTGCCCACCTTGTACCTATCACAGCACCCACCATGCGGCCCCCGGGGCTCACCCTTCCGTGGCCACGGACATGGTGCCGATGACGTCACAAACCAGCGCTACTTTCAAACACAAAGTGGTACCGCTACGAGTGGATTAACTGAACCCTTGTTTCTTTATTTTTTGTTAAAAATGTTTATCTTGTACTTAAGTCTTGAAAGTCATGAATATATTTTTTTTATGATAACCCAATTTTTTGTGTTTTATCTAGAAATGTTTTAAATTGTCTGTGTGTCTTAAAATTGTTAACTAACTCAATTAAGTGGTAGGCCCAATTTATGTAAATTTAGTGTAAAATATGTTCATTTTTTCTTGAGCAATACCAGCTTTCCAAAGAAACTTTAATTTCCGCTATAATAACTGGAAAGTTTTGTATATTTTTGCTATTTCAAAATGCACAAAGAGACTTATGTAAACCCAAGTGTCCTGGACAATCTTTTTCAGAATTTAAAAGTTGTTTAAAATTATGCATGTAGTTTATAGATGATCTAGTGGTTGTTTTTAAATGCAATCAAAATATTCTCTCAGTTATGCTTATGTTTTCGCTCAAAACTACATATCAGTTTTAGAACCTAATTAAAAGAAATTTGAGAATTTCTTAAGGTTCGCGTGTGTCCTCTTTAGCTTTACAGGGGAAATTTGTGTGATCTAATGTCTTGAACAGAATCGAAGATATAATTCACTTTGTTTGTAACTTTCAATAGTAATATTTGTTTCTTTTAACAACTGTCCTAATGAGTGTAATTATTTAGATTATAGCTGTTAACAGAATCGTGTTATTAATTAGGATTTGTGTTTTCGTTGTTTCTAGAAATACCTGTTATGAAAGATTATATTAGTGTTTGGTGTTATTCTATCTATTATTATGTAAAACGCATTTTATTATAGTTTGAACATCATGGAATGAAAGAGATTTGTTTTGTAGAAAAGTAGTCTCAGTTATAGTATTTGAGAAATTTCTTACCTTAGGAGTTGTTTTGAAGAATGATTATTAGCAGTATTTTGATTGATTTAGCGGTAGATATTGTGGTTTAATTTTTCAAGGTTAGCCAAGTAATAATCTTAGTAGTCAGTCACAGATCCTCTGGTTCTGACTAGTTCTGAGATGAATCCAATTGTAAGATGATAGTTGGTAGATCTACAATGTTGACAGAATAAATAGTATCAATTTCTCATCTCTTTTAGATAGTTATGAGATATCTATCTTGTATTAATTTTATTATAAATGAATAAAAATAATGAACTTTGGAACTATAGCTATTTAACCATCATTGAATCATGTTATTTCTTGTTTTTGCTTTACTGTTATAGATTTAATTTAATGTAATTTCAATAATATTGTACTATTAATTGGATTGATCGTAATGTTCATTGGTTTTGATTTTGTGTTATTATTGGAAGCCTATTAGCACAGTGCCAATGGTTTACATGTTTTGTACTAATTGATTGTTAAAGTATTGTACTTAACTCTAAGGTTGTGACAGATTCAGAATAAGTATTTTCTATAACCTATAAATGAAAACATATTTAAAGTACCTAGATAATCAACAAACACTTTAATAACCTTACCTGAAAGAATATCCTTCTGTTCTTCTGGCATGCTGAGAGATAATCATGTTATTTTTAAATAAAACAGAGGAAGTACTGATACGAAATTACAAAACTTCACCAAATCATTGTGTGCTTGCTTGAAGAAAAGTATTATTAACGTGATCTGTATTTTTTAGCAATATTTAATTCTTTCTAAGTCTACTGGTTGCTGTACGAATGTTCCACAAAGCTATTACGAATGTATTGCAATGCAGTGTCATGATAAATGTAAGTTTATCGCAAATATGTGATCTGTATGGCGACTGTATAAACTTAATTAGTTTTAAATACTGATATAAGTATTAAGTGTTACAGTTTTATATAATATAAAATTACTGCTTGATTTTTTTGTGCAAGTTAAGCATTGCTTAAAAATTATATAATAGTATAGGGAAATCACCTTGTGAAGCCTCCCATTTCAATTAAATATTATCTCTATTGGATATAGTTCTATTTTCAATGAAGGAATTATTTTTATTGAAAAATGATTACTCTTTATTATGGTGATATCTTTGATATTGTTGCAAATATGTTTGACCATTGTTAATTGTATATGTAGATTCAAAATGACAGTTACCATCATGTTTATTGATATATAGTTTCATGAATATTCTACTAGTAAAACATCAAATATCAAATGACTGTCATTTATCTTTTCCTAATGCGTAAGTAGATGTGTTCCATACTTGAATAAATTACTTGTCCATATCACTTAAAGTCATACTTTTATATAGTAAATAACAAAAACATATTCAGCGCATTTTTTTAAAAAATGAGAATTTCCTTGTGAGAATCAGGATGCATCATAGAGTCTTAATTCCTACATCTGTTTGCAGTAATCATCTGAGGCTTCTATTTAATATAGCCAGCGATTTTTCTGTATTTAAAAGCACTCGTGGATATTTGATGACTGTAGGTGTTTAAAAGCTACAGCGATTCCCCTTGGTTCTCATTTACATATTAAAGCCCTTTGTCCACTGACTCAACTGCAAACTTTCCTGGTTACAGAAGTTGGAATATAGTTTTGCTGTGTGTTCTTTGCCTTCTCAGCTCTCCTTGCGATTTATGATCAACCATAACATTTCTGAATGACAAGCAAGGTGGTTTGAATTGTAATGTTGTTAGGTTCTGTTCTTTAAGAAGACTTAAAAGGTGGTAATTTTGGGTTCATCCTTTCATTTATGAAAATTAGACACATTTTACCTTTTATTTGTTAGAACGAGAATTTAAAAAAGAAGAATGTTGAAAGGCTTTTCTAGGACATACAGGGAACTAATCAACAAGTTATCTGATCTACTTCCTCCATAAATACAAAAGAAGGGAACAAATAGAAGAAGATGTATGTCAGCAAAAGAAAGAGTACTCACTGCTTTGAGGTAGGATGTTTTTTGTAAATATTAGATTCTGTGAAAACCATTCAATTGAAAGATAAAATGTTCGATGAGTAGCAAACATATATTGGAAACGCCTGACGTGAAGAAAGTAGAAAAGTGTAATCTGAGTCACAAAATCAATATTTAGTTTTACCCATTATGTGACAAACCTTAAGGATTTATTTTTCGAATTATTCATATAGAAACATAAAACAAAGTAATTATTCGCTTTAGGAAAGTATAGATGCTAGTCGAATGACGGAGTTCAGTATTGATGGAAAAACAGAAGTAATTCAGTTCCAGGATGTCCAAGTGCAGTTATTAGACGTGTTGCAGATGATGAAGTACTCGCCTGTGATGATGTGGTGAAGTTCCAAACCATACTGACTATTAAAAATCGCAACATAATATAATCAGTGATAAACATCGTGTAATTTGTATGCATTCTGCACAACTACAGTAGGAGAGAGAACAAAAAGTGTACACAATAAGTAATTACAGCAATAATCAGTTTGGCTATTATGGCCAATCCAAGTGTATGACATCCCTTGCGTTGATGACATATCGAAAGCCAACAGCTGCAACACCATCCTAATATTTCTTATCATCAATGTGGCACTTCACAAGTAATAGAAGTATTGTTTGAATTATATTAAAAATATATATTCTTTGTTTGTAATGAAGAAAACCTTAATAAATTAAAGCAGTACCCGGTAGGTATATAAAAATTATTTGCAGTAATCCTAATTTGGAGCAATAGTTAAATATGGTAATGAAGACTACCACAGTTGCCAGTCATATTGCAAGTGGTTGTATATTTCACACATTATATAATAAAAATTACTATTGGTAATGTATATAACACTCATTTCCATTTCTTCAGCTGCAACCTCCCATGTTTATTCCAAAGAGATATTGTTTGAATAATCTGGTTAAGTATAATTACACTGTATGACAAAAAATGGAAGCATCCAGAAGGTAGGAGAAATCGAAATGAAACGGCACTGGTTAGGAGGTTATGTGATGATTTCAGTAATTACAAAATTAAGTTAAATTTACAAAAAAAAAAGCTTGGCAGGTGCACTAGTTCGCCCACCCTTAGGCCAATGAAGACGGACCCTATCAAATGAATTTGCCATGGGCATCAACATAATAGTTATGCCATTGTTTCTGGTATTGGTATTTGTCTCCATAGTTATGCAGTTGAAAACTATCACATTTCCTTAATGATCCATTTCCCTTACTACTAAACTGAATTTTTTGCTTGTGGCCATGGACCTGTGATAATTACCCGTTGTTAAGGGGAAAGGCTGTGACAAGTTAAGCTATTCTGACTAAAATACGAACTAAAATTTTCACATTAAATTCAGGGTAATAACCAATCACTGCCAACTAAAGTACAGGGAATCTTCGTTCCAGGATGTTAGGAACCTCCGTTTTATGTAACCGAAACTTCTACCTTTTAGTGCCCATGATGTTGTCAGGAAGCTTTTCCTGGACGTGAGTCTCGGGGCTGGTGCTGTATGGCCATGCACAGCTGGTGCCGGCGACCGTTCTGTTTCATGTCTCTTAGACATGGAGCCTGCTGCTGCGTTTGGTTTTTGTAATGGTTGTTTCCAGTTTCTATTCACTGGTAAAATGGGCAGTAGGAGAATCCCGACATCGCGGGCAGCCACACACACACTGAACTGAGGACGAAGCTAGTGTAGAGCATAAAGCTGAAACGGCAGAACCCTCGTGACGCAGCGCACAGTGCCGTTACGGCTTAAACGACTGCTGTTCCCGGAGAGTCGAGGCAGTATGGCCAAGCGCTCTCCCAAATACTCAAAAATCCGCCCTACCTTGTTCGAATGCTTACGAATCCGCCCAAATTTACCTGAACAGGTCGGCCCCACTATGACCGACTGCAGCAATTTTGTAATTATTTAGAATTATTACTTTTATATTCTTTCCTCAAAAAAGTGTAAATTCTCAGGTACATTTGAGGTCGCAACGTTTAGAGTCGCAGTTGATATGTGCCGTGGAAGGTGATTGATCGAGCCTGTCGCACGGATTGAGCTTGTTTGGTGAGTGGCGAAAGACGCAGGTAGTCACGTGATCTGTTATAGTTTCGTTTTGCGTCATGCGTTTGTCGACTGTGATCAAGCAAATTTTGTATCGTTTATCAACAAAATTCATTTGTTTGAGTTACAATTATCAAATGAAGATATTATTATACGTGACCAGCTCGGGAAGAAAACCAAAATGTGTAAGATAACAGTAGCAGAGGATTTCAAATCTAGTGGATTAAGAAATACGGCATATTAAGAAAAGCAGTGTGCGCTATATCGTGTGGTTCACTCTAGTGTAGATAATTATTTGTCAAAGAGCATTATGAAATAAATCAAAGCTATTCCCCCCAAAATATATGAGAATGAACAGTGCCACTGACTACCAAACTACAGCATATTTATGCCTCGTATCGCGTGTAGACACGGTTCGCGGAAGAACAACCGAAGAAGCTCGACCGAAACGGCGCCAAGTAACACTAGGAAGCAGCAGCTTGGAAACTGTCACTGCGGTTCATACAGACGCACCAGAGGCTACTCATGTAGCTGCTTGTGCTCCCTATTGTGTCGAGAATAACATTATTCAGGAATTAATCGTATTATCGTCGCTATTAACGGTCACTAGAAGCACAGTTAGTTCTATGGTTGTTATCACTTCAATTAATGAGAAAAAAATGATCACTTCAGTTAATGAGAAAAAAATGAGCTGTCTAATATGTTTCGCTAACGGCTGATAATGCTTCCAGTCCTTCTTTTAAAAAAAAAAAAAAAAAAATTAAAGAAATGTAGGGTATACAAGTCTTAGATTTCGCTGCATCGTGTATCGCCAAGCCCTGTGTACAACTCGTGATTTCAGCTCTATTCTTGAATAGCTATAATAAAAAAAAAAAATAACCTGAAATGATTGCAAGCTTTAAATAAACTGAAGTGTGGTGCTTTGTTGGGTGAGTTCAGCTTGGTGTATAATGATGTGTAGCAATGTTATCGTTCTTGGGATGTGGGTTCGAACCCTGTCCGACCAACCAGATTTCGCTTCTTCCAAATTTACCCCAGACAACAGACAATAAGTGAAATCCTTCCATTTCCTTGCCCTCAGTCCTTTCTATCCTACAATGACCTAGAATCTAAACTTTGATGAAGTTGAAAGCTACGAAAAAACATCAATGTTTGCTAAGTATTTCAAACATTGACGGATTGATTGAAACAAATCTGACTTTTCAACGAAATGAAAGTTTTTTTTTTTGGTTGCTGCTTTACGCCTCATCGACGTTGAGATCATTAGAGTCTAAATAGGATTGGGGCCAAGGAACGGCAAGGGGTTTTATTATGGTCTTTTGAAGGAACCACCCCGGCATTAGTTTAAAACCATGGCGTAGCGAAATCTCAATAGCCAGACGGGGATTCGAACCCGAGTTATCCCGAATGCCATTCTCGAGTGTTATCAGCCTCCAATCACGCTAGTTAAAGAAACAGTCTAATAGACTCTAATAGAAAGACAATATAGCGTAAGCATTTCGGGATTTCATGTTCCCTTGTGTGTATGCAAACATAAAACAAAAAAGCATTTCGGAATTTACTTAACATGTTGTTAGAATTAGTAGCCAAGACAGAAAGAAGATTTTCAAAATTCAAATGAGTGGAAGCATACGCTAGGTAGACCATGGCGTAACAAGTGCAACCGCTCAGGCAAGGATACCAACCTATTATCAAATTGAGGCTAATCCTCCGAATACTAATCCAAACAATAGCAAGAGCAGATGCACAAAAATAATTTTCTCTAATGAAAATTAAATTCAAAAAGGTATTTAAATTTAAATGTAAGATTATATGCTAATGATTTTAAATGAATGAAAGTAAAATTTAAATATGTTAAAAATTTGGTGAATGTTACATTGTTTGTAAAATTGATGTTTTATTTTTACGGACATTATATAAATGCTATTAAGTTTCAGGCACCAAAACAGTTACAACAGATCCCATTCGAAGATCTTAAGCCAAACTGTATACAGTAGTCAATAAAATATCCATCCCATAAAATATTAAGATTTCTCAAAATTTCAATAAATTCGCCGGTGATAACTCAGAAGAAGCAAGATTAAATGTAGAGTTTCCTTTGGTAATAAAGTTCTCGCATCTACGAGTTATTACTAAGAATTTCCACGTTCAAAAATTTCTCGGTGGCAGTTAGATCTGTTATGTATCCTGACAGAGCGAACTCGGCTGGACAGGGGATAAACTGAAATGGAGGTTACTGACCTCCTGTATACTTCATTATGAGCTCAAATTACGAGAAGGTTTGTAAATCATCGGCACAGAAGGTCATGAGTCATAATAAGCAAAAATGTCAACCGTAAAGCAATGCAAACTTGAGACTGAGTTTGTGGCACGTATTGGTGTCTCATGAATCTGGCGTTTGCGGTTTTGACCTTTTCCTCTACCCAGCCGTGGGAGTCTCTATTTTCGCAAACAAATAACATTAAACACTAGAATAGAAACGCTTGGTAGATGACTCTAGTCCAGAACGCAATCTGTTAAACGTTACAAAATGTGAATCTGTAAATTACTCAGTAGCAAATTCCTAACAACAAATGTCACACTAATTGTTTCTTTAATTGCAATAATAATTTTGTTTTTACTTGGGCTATATGCCTCGTCAACGGCGAGGTCATTAGAGGCGGGGTGGGATTGGGATAAGGAACCGGAAGTAATTCGGCCATTGCCTTTTGAAGAAAGCATCCCGGCATTCGCCTGGAGTGATTTGAGGAATCCATGGAAAACCCAAATCTGGATGCTCCCACGGGGATTAGAACCAGCGTTCTCCCGAATGCGTGGCCAGAACGTTAACCATTCACCCACCATGCTCGGTGCCATAATACATACAGATGGAGGACAAAATAATACGAAAACCTGTGTTAAAGTATGACGTATTTCATACCTGTAGAACAGCTGCGCCACCAGCAACAGAAGTCTGCCACCTAGTGAGCGTGAAGAGGAAGGTATCAGTCTCTCAACAGCAGTCACCTGCGTTGCATACGTCTATCGAACCATGGAGGAAGGAAATATATGGAGGAGAAGTGACGTTGAAGCAGGCTCTAAACTCTCCCGCATGGCGGCAGCATCGGTATTGCGCTTCCAAACATTGCGATTTTCCCAGTATATCCCGAAAACTAAGCAAGATATCGAAAAATTTTATTCTTTATTTTCGATTTGTCTCGTCGTGTTTCATAAGAATCGATCATTAAATTTGACTTTTGCGAAATTTTTCTTCTCCATTTCAACTCAAGAAACCTCACTTTTGGTACAGTATATCTCTAGAACTAGGTGAGATATCGAAAATTTTTATTCTTTATTTTTCATTAACCTCGTCTTTTTAAATAAGAATCGATCATCAAATTTAACTTTAACCAATTTTTTCTTCTGAATTTCAACCAAAGCCATTTCACATTTGGGACAGAATATCTCGAAAACTAAGCAGAATATCAAAAAGTTTTATTCTTCAGTTTTTATTTGTCATATCGAGTTACATAATAATCCATCACCAAATATTGGCGTCACCTTTATCGTAGAGTCCCCTTGAGGGTTTTGTACATAATCCCCGTGTCTGTATGGAAGCGGCCATGCCCCCTCCACTCCGGCCATGCCCCCCCACTCCTCCTCCGCCCTGCTTCACTTCAATGCGTGGTGAAGGTCTCTTGCGTCGTCTCCATATATTTCCTTCCTCCATGTATCGAACTGCCTGTGATAAGTTGAAATGTCAGAATTCCAAAGATGGATGATTGTGGGAGCGCGTTTAAGTGGAGCATAGGTTACAGAAACATCAAACCTTTTGGGGTTTGCAAGGAGTACGGTATCAGCCGTTATGATAGCGTACACGAAAGAGGGTAAGACGGCGTCTTCAAAGGACAACAGTGGCTGAAAATCAAAGCTTACTCACTGGTCTTGAAGCGCATAGTAGCCCGAAAGCAAAAGCAATCGTTATCCGAGATAACATTCGAAATGAACTATCATCTCCAGGACCCCGTTTCAACAAAAAATGTCAAAAGGGAACTTCATGCTGCGAACATTTATAGCAGAGTGGCAATTCGTAAACCTTTGGTGATAGCAAATAATGCTTTCAAGCGACGCCAGTGGTGCAGAGATCACAAAGGCTGGTCCCCACAGCAGTGGCAACAGGTAATATATTCAGATGAATCGTCATTCACCTTTTTCAGACGACCGGACGCATTTATGTCTGGAGAACCAGAGAAGCGTTTAGTCGTGAATGCTTCTTGCCGTCTTGAAGAATAGGGGTGCAGGAGGAAATGCTTAATATACCTTTAAATATTGTACATGACATTAATGCATCTACCCCACGTTGCATTAAATCTTTACTTCCGTCAAAGGGTGGTCCAACCCCCAATTAATAAAGATTTTCCATTATTTCACAAGAGTTCGTATTATTTTGTCCTCCCCCTGTATGTACTTAGTGCAGTTATTATGATGTTAGCAGGGTAACATTATAGGCAGCTCTATCATAAAATTGCGCCACAATTTTATGACGATTACATATGCAACTCGAGAGATATATCTAAAGAATATATAAATATATATATTGATATCTCGTTTACTTCTGGAGATAGCGATTGAAGGTCGGTCCACACTAGTCCGCACCGCACCCGCACTGTACCGCACCGCCACTTTTCTTATTGTCGACGCTCACTCGATTGAAGTGAGTTCAAAAGACACCGCATGTCCGCCGACACTCGGCCGTTTGTTGGCCCCGATCAGTTTAGTTTATTTTTGACGGTGCAGGCTGCTGTCGGGCTGGTCAATATGGGAAGTGCATAGAAAGAGTTCGAAATTTCCGGTCCTATACGACTAAATATTCTTTTAGTGTTACTGATTGCTTTAGAAAATGTCCTTTTTTTTCAGTCTCACTTCAGGTTCATCAGATGTTCTTAAAATGTAGGTAGAGTCCTTGCATGTTCGCATTAACAAATCAAAGCTTTGCCAGAGGTGAAAGTCGATTTTAAGGGCTGTAAAAATTGCATCCGAGATCCGAATTTTGAACCGAGGATCTTCCGTACCAAAATCACACATCGCAATCATCTGAATCTAGAAGTACTGAAACATATGTATTCAATCATATAAAAGTACATTTGAGTTTAGGGATAGCAAAAATTAATTATACAGAATAAATGTACATTTGTTTTATTAAGTTTGAATAATAAGTTTTGATTGCACCCAAATTTGTCTCTTGATTTAGATGATTACAGTGTGCGATTGGGTAACTGAAAGTCCCCGGTCCAAATCCCAGTCTCAGCTGTAATTTTTATGGGTCTTAAAATTGACATTCACATCTGGCAAAGCTTCGACGCTCCGTGTTTCGAATTTCACATTAATCTGCAATTTTCCTTTTCAAATTAGGTGACGACGATAGAGGTGTACTGCGCGGTCGATAACTAACTCTTTGACTGGAATATTTGGATCACATGAAATTATTATTTTACAGAATCTTTGCGGTCTGCATTTAAATAAAAATATATAATAATCTTATTATTTTTTGTTAAAAAAATATCGAGTGATCGAAAGGAACCACAATCAAAACAAATACGTTAAATGTGAAGTGAGTGGCGATTGACATTTAATTGTAACTCTGTAGGGATACACGAGATTTTTTCAATCCAGTGTGACGATCATTTGTTAAAACCGCTTTGGAATACCATTTTTGCGTATAAGAGATCAAACAATTAAGAGAAAACAGGAGTCAGACAAAAAAAGTATTTTAATGTACTTTATTACTTTCGTAGTTTATAAAGTACGATACTTCTTAATCTATTAAAAAAAAATGTACGGGTGGTAGCCACAGCTACGATACCCAAATCACTATTAAGGTAATTTTTTAATATTAATTCCCTGAAACAGCCAAGTATATGCTTTAAAGGAGACTGAAGACCGAGCAGGAACCCGTCCATCACACAGCCGTGCTACAGACCAGTGTGGACGCGAGGGGGGCGAGCCGACACTCGGCCGAGTGTTGGTGCGGGGATGGTGTGGGCTCGCCTCGGTCTAGTGTGGCCCGAGACCGACCTTAATACGTATAGTTCCTCGCGCCTTTGAAGACAGTTCACTTCTGGTCCACGCTATGGTCTCGCATTCCGTAGGACGCGGGTTTGAATCCCAGTCAGGACGTCCCAAGTAGGGTCTTCCATGGTTTCTCCAAAACAACCCAGGTGAATGCTAGGATGGTTCCTCTTAAATCCAATGGAAAAACTCCTTCCTGTTCCCTGCCCCCAGCCCTTTCTCTCCTCTTATGACCTCGACATCGAAGAGGTGTGAAGTCATAAGCATAGCAAAATCTTCTGGATATATATATATATCCAGAAGATGCGAGACCAAAGCGTGGACCAGAAGTTAACTGTCTTCAAAGGCGCGAGGAACTATACGTATTAAGGTTGGCCTCGGGCCACACTAGACCGAGGCGAGCCCACACCATCCCCGCACCAACACTCGCCCGAGTGTCGGCTCACCCCCCTCGCGTCCACACTGGTCTGTAGCACGGCTGTGTGATGGACGGGTTCCTGCTCGGTCTTCAGTCTCCTTTAAAGCACATACTTGGCTGTTTCAGGGAATTAATATTAAAAAATTACCTTAATAGTGATTTGGGTATCGTAGCTGTGGCTACCACCCGTACATTTTTTTTAATAGATTGAGAAGTATCGTACTTTATAAACTACGAAAGTAATAAAGTACATTAAAATACTTTTTTTGTCTGACTCCTGTTTTCTCTTAATTGTTTGATCTCTTATACGCAAAAATGGTATTCCAAAGCGGTTTTAACAAATGATCGTCACTGTACTGGATTGAAAGATTCTCGTGTATCTCTACATAGTTACAATTAAATGTCAATCGCCACTCACTTCACATTTAACGTATTTGTTTTGATTGTGGTTCCTTTCGATCACTCGATATTTTTTTAACAAAAAATAATAAGATTATTATATATTTTTATTTAAATGCAGACCGCAAAGATTCTGTAAAATAATAATTTCATGTGATCTAAATATTCCAGTCAAAGAGTTAGTTATCGACCGCGCAGTACACCTCTATCGTCGTCACCTAATTTGAAAAGGAAAATTGCAGATTAATGTGAAATTCGAAACACGGAGCGTCGAAGCTTTGCCAGATGTGAATGTCAATTTTAAGACCCATAAAAATTACAGCTGAGACTGGGATTTGGACCGGGGACTTTCAGTTACCCAATCGCACACTGTAACCATCTAAATCAAGAGACAAATTTGGGTGCAATCAAAACTTATTATTCAAACTTAATAAAACAAATGTACATTTATTCTGTATAATTAATTTTTGCTATCCCTAAACTCAAATGTACTTTTATATGATTGAATACATATGTTTCAGTACTTCTAGATTCAGATGATTGCGATGTGTGATTTTGGTACGGAAGATCCTCGGTTCAAAATTCGGATCTCGGATGCAATTTTTACAGCCCTTAAAATCGACTTTCACCTCTGGCAAAGCTTTGATTTGTTAATGCGAACATGCAAGGACTCTACCTACATTTTAAGAACATCTGATGAACCTGAAGTGAGACTGAAAAAAAAGGACATTTTCTAAAGCAATCAGTAACACTAAAAGAATATTTAGTCGTATAGGACCGGAAATTTCGAACTCTTTCTATGCACTTCTCCATATTGACCAGCCCGACAGCAGCCTGCACCGTCAAAAAATAAACCAAACTTATTAGGGCCAACAAACGGCCGACACGCGGTGTCGTTTGAACTCACTTCAATCGAGTGAGCGACAACAATAAGAAAAGTAATATTACTTCTGCTGCAGCCATCACAACACATACAGCTGACATCTAACAGCGATACTGCTAGCTACAGAGAATACACTCCATTCACAGTTCCTTTTAAATCTTTAGGAAAACAGGTAAATTTAAAAATATTAACTGTTATACTTTCATTCCGTCCATATTAGAAACATTTTACAGATAATGTAAAGCTTTTTTCCCTGTTCACCCACGGGTACAAATATGTGAATAAAACTGCTGCGTTGTGAAAATTCAAATGCACATTACTTTCTGGAAAAAAATTTACCACATTTTCCATCCTTGAAATCGAAATGATATTAAAAATATTTTTGTAACGCTTTATTAATTGCAATGGAGCCAGTGGAAATATCGCTGCCCACTTTTTCAGTGTTACCAGGGTTTGAATTTTTATTTCCCATGGCTTCACGCCTCTTCGATTGCGAGGTCATTTGAGGCAGGAAAGGTTTGGGGGGAAGGAATGGGTGGCCATGGTATTTTGAAGGAAGCATCCTGGTATTCGCCTAAAGTAATTTTGGAAAACAGTGAAAACCCCAAATCTGGATGGCTGGCATAGGTGCCGGGAGGGAGGGGTGCAAGGGGGTTCTCTTGCACCCCCCTGTTATGAAAGAAAATACGTTGAAAAATCTTAAGAAACAATAAATGTATTATTAAATTCACTGTTTGAACAATAACTTAAGGCGCCTAGCCTGTTGTACAGATTTGTTCAAAACCTAATCAATAGAGTACTCTTTATTCTATTTTATTTTTTAAATTATTGCAACGGAGCACAGGCTCCGGTGGCAATTTCCATACACACCCATCTTCCCGCTATCCTGCACCCACCTACATGTGCCCTCTACAAATTTTATCTTTAAATTCTTTCAAAGATTTTGGTAAATTATTCATCATTTCTCTTGGCAACTCATTCCAATCCCTGACACCCTTACCTAAAAAAGACAATCTTCCCACACCCTTGTGCCTGAAATTGAGTGCCAGCTTGTGGTCATGGTCATGTTTTCCCTTCCATGCACTACTTTTTATACCTATTGCAATATCTTTCCATGCCTCATCGCCAGTATATGCCCTATACACTCCCATGAACCTCCTCCTGTCTTGCAATGAATCCCATTCCAGCTCCTTTATCATATCCGTCACTGATTGCATTCTGTGATAATTTCCAGAAACAAATCTAGCAGCCCTTTTTGCACCCTCTCCAACTCCTGTATTTGATAGAACTTTGAAACCTTTTCCTACCACCTGTCCTTAGTAAATAATGTTATATATATTGTATAAAAAACATATGAACCTCCCTTAAAGTAATCCTGCCAGCGTCTATGATGGCCGGTGTGCAAGACCAGAGCGTTACCGCTCAACCACCAAGCTCAGTTTATTTTAAATTGGTTACTCAGATCCTTGACTGCCAGACCTACGAATTTTTTAACTTCTTTCACCAGAAATAAAGTGTCAACTTCTGGTCACGGTCATCTCTTTCCTTACATGTACTAATCCTAATTCCTCTACCAATATCCAACCAGGTCTCGTCGACACAGCAAAGTAACATTAAATCTAAAAGAGGATAATTTCAGATAAATTGTTATCATGATTGTTTTTATATATATACAGCTTCATGTTAGATCAATAAAAAACGTGTATAATGTCCACATCGAAACCACGTTCGCTTCGGAAGATTAACTCAAATCTTCGCATCTTATTATGCAGGTTAGTTCACTGTAACATTAGAGCTTGTCTTTCAATTATTCCCATTCTGGCTTCCTTATCATATCAGTTACTGATTGTGTTCTGCGGTAATTTCCATTAACAAATTAAAGGTGCTCTCCTTTTCATGAACTTCAACTCTGTATTTCATACCTACAATGAGGGTCCCACACTGAACTATCAGATTCAATCAACGGTCTGATAGTGTTTTCTAATCCATTTCGTTCACTTCTCCGATGCATTTACTCACACCCTTTCCAATAATTGAAGGTTTTGGAATTTGTTTCCATTACCTGCCCAATTGAAATCCCTACCAAATGTTATGCCAAGATATTTACCCTTCATATCATCAACCAGCCATTTCTCTCCAACCATATTTTCATTACAGCAAGCTATTTGTTTTGGTAGTGTTCCCAGTAAGCACCCGCCAATGTGGTTCACGCTGAATGTGGTGGGCAGGATCGAGTCATCGAGTCCTGGTCCCCGGCACCCAATCACTAAACTACTCATTTCACAAACAAAAATACACTCAGTGCACACAGAATATAGTTACCCATTTCGCGTACAGATGGCAAGACAACTTTCCTTCCCAGGAGGCGTCAAGCTCAGCAACAAGCCAATCACAAAAGCCGACGTTGTATCAGTGAAATAAATGCAAGGAATAAGAAAAGAAACGGTTCCCGACAAATTGTCCATGCATATCATTTATTTTCATTTCATGTTGACCTACCTAGCCAGATATCCTGTACAGATCACCCAGCTGTTGTCTTCCTCCGTTTTGGTACTATTATATAACTTGATTTCATCTGCAGAAAACCAACTTCAAAGTATATACCATTAATACATTCTTTCTTTAGACATTGTGCTAATGACTTATATGTCGACGCGCCGTAAAGCGCAAAAAACAACAATATTTCTCTACAATAATGAAAAACAAGGGTCACTGTACAATACAATATGGATCTTCTCTCTTCATATCCGCCTATATTGACGTATTACATTCTTAGAGCATTCATTATTTATACCAAACTATTTCCATCATTACATCTTTTGTATCATATGTTTCTTGTTTTCAACCAAGTATCCCCGTTTAGTAACCACTAGAGTTCTGATTCTACTAGTCGCTTAACATTTGAGCCTCTTTCATATCCTCTGTAACATTTTACTCATCCTTAGTAATAAATGCACAATGTCTTTTACATAAATTATTTTTTCCTCCCATCGGTCTGTTGTAAGGGTGTTGGAGCCAACATTCAATTAACAACAATTATTCTGACTCTCCAAGTATCACTCAGTTAGTAGTATTTATATCAGTTAGGACAATACAATACTTAATTAAATAAATACATGCCCTATAAAAGGTTACCACTACAATTCAAAGCCACCACATTAGCCACTACGCTACCACGACTGGTCCTCATCCGTTACCTGCTGCAGCTATATAACTGAATTATGCCCCCAGAAATTCTGGGGGCATAATTCAGTTTTCGATCATCAGTTATAATATTTTAAGCAGTATATCTTTCCCTTTGCTGTTTATTTAATTTTTTCATTAGTTATTAATGTGTTCGCTATTGCCTTTTATACTTCTGTTATTAACTTTTTAGAACAATCAATTCAGCCACTTCACTCACTATTGTTTCATGTAGGTTCGGTGTTTATTTATATAAACATTTTTCCATGCTCTCATTGAGTGTTTGAACGTTTCCAACTTCATGTCCGTTGAACTGCTTCCCTCTTAATTCACTTAAATATTTGTTCATTTCTGGAACGTGTGCCTTCAAAGTTTTATTGTTTGCATCATTTAATAGTTATTCACCTTCTATATACGTACTAACCATGGTATTTTCCACATCTCACAAATCTTTCCTCAGCTGGGACCTGTGGAACAAGAATTATAAACAAGTGAGAGAAGCCAATCGGCCGCATGAGATACGTAGCACAAGCTGACTCGTTAGGAATTGCGTCGGGTAACAGCAGCTGTTTGCAAGAGCTTAAATTCGGCAACCATTGGTTCTACTTTGACTATCAATGAGTGCAAAGATATGATTAGCGATTGACCGGCGCATATCCGCTCCAATAGTCAATAGAGTGGGTGGACAGGATCAAAACTGGTTGCAAGTGTCATGTCGCTCGCACTCACTGTCTGCTCACCGTCTCAAGCAGCAGTAGTCGGTAGTAGACCGCCAGCCGTCAGTAACAGTCAGTGAGTAAGATATGAGAAAATCTTGGTTTGGTATGGTTCGAAATACTTGTATAGTCTCGGATTAGCTATGAAAAGCACATGAACCCACTATCGCTCGTCGTTCAAGTAATCTGCTTTGGGTTGGCTAGTCACCACACAGCCACGCTCGCTCTTCCTTCATCATACCATACGGAAGTTTACATCGCAGAAATCAAGTTCCAGTGCGGCTGTTAATGCATTTCTGTGTGTGCTCATGATTCTTTATACATACTTCTATAAATTTAAAACGCTGTCTCCTTGCAGGAAACCTACAATTGCTAAGCATCAGCGATATTAATATCCCTTAAGTACCATTTCTTTTATCCAAGCCTGTACCGCCATAAACACTTGTTAAGTTTTCAAATTCTATTACTTTGTTCATTATACTTTTACAGTTCACCTGTAGCACTCTTATTACTGGCTTTGTAGTATTTTCAGCATTAACTTTGCGTTCCCAGTTCTGTCCCCGCCAGTTATTGCTTCAGGAGCTTCATCTACGATTTTGCATCTTTGATTTTTCTCGACGTGGATATATCCCTTTGGACATTATCTCCATCCCCTCACCAGCATGCCCCTAACCTAAAAACGGCACAGTCCTGACCCTATCATAACTGGAAATGGGCTCCCTTACAGGCTTAAATAATAACTCAGAAATTACGCCCTTGCCCCATTTTGTTTAGATGCAGGTCATGGCTGGTGAAATTTGACCTACTAATGGTGTTAACAGCCACAGCATCCAACACAGGAATTAATGCCTCTCCCAAGCAGCACCCCCGTCTCCACGTTCACCTGCCTCACAGTGGGGTTCAGCTGTGGCCGATCATGATGACATAGGACTTGCACAAATGAAATCTGGTATGCTGCACATCATTCACCATTTTCCTAAGGGGCGCCAATTAATTACGTGGGTGATTTTCCAGAATTGTTTTTTGAGATCATTTTAGTAACTCTCATGCTTGTAAGAGCGGTAATATCTCCCCTAAGATCGGTTTCCGCGTCATTTGTGGACCTTTCATTTTTTTTTTTTTTTTTAGCTCAACTATCCCTCACGAATGTCATAACCTCACGTGAGATTTGCGTCGACTTCCCCGTCCTCCTTGGTGGGGTTTCATGTGATTTCAGCTGATCCCCCCTAATTTACCTCACGTAATTAATGGACGCCCCCTAAAGTCACTCTCTACACCACATTTGTATCTATAGTATTCTTCTCAACTCCCACTGTCATTACTGTATCGTCCGTAGTGAAACTCCTAGGAACCTAACCTATATCCTCTATTACCTGTACCTAATGTTCCACTAAGATTGAAAAAAATTTGTGACCTGGTATTCTGTGCCTAACTGATCATGCAGAAGAGCCCTACACCTCTCCCATGACTACTACTTAGCAACAGAAATCTTTCTTCCTATTTTTTCCCTGCACGCCTCTGTTCCTAACGGCCTGGTGCACATTCCATATTCCTGCATGTGTACAATACGGCTTTGGTATCGATTTTAGGTGAACAGTTTGTACTAATTTATAATCTGTTTAATTCAGTTAGAGTTAATATTCTGCCTTTAGTAGGATGGTCTGCTGGTTGGGACTCACTGGCTGTCTGCAGCGCTATTGCTCATGCGCCAATAGTCCTTAATGAAACACACAGACTGTCGGAATCAACTGCGGTATAACCAATACAGCATTACAACCGCAATTCGAGGAAGTAACAGATAATCTATCAGTAAAACAACCGTGTCTAGTGGTGATTTTGATCAAGAATGGAAATAATACAGCAAAAAAAAAAAACCTTCCCATTATTTATGGATCACAACTCAATGTTCGTGTCTTCGGGAAACAATGAAGCCAAGTGAGGACGCGCTCATTACAAAGTTCTTGTCATTTTTCAGCGCAGGATGAGCAATCAATGAAGAGGAAACAATGTCTTCAGAACCTATGGACTACAGCGAGATATCACTGCAGACAGCCGTTTATAATAGGTATAGTGATAATGTAATGTGTTTACATTTCTGTGTCTGGTATAATCTGTCGCAAAAGCTGGCACCTTTCCTAGATTGGGTTACAAAATACAGAGTTTAATACTTAGGCGAACAGTGCGTTAAAAACCATCTAGTAGTAATCCTGTTTCATTTTAACGAATTACGATTCAAAAGGAATTTAGGCTAACCAAAACCAAGCCTGATGGAGCACTGCTTAAGGTACACTCAAATGAAAAGCAAAGAGACTTTGTAATAGCGACAAAATGCTGACAACGTTCAGTTGTCAGAGTTAACGGTATGAGACATGCTCAACCTCAAGAGAGTTGTCAAGTAATATGTTGAAAATAGGAGAATGAAATTTCTAGAAAAATGATGGCAGACGCTTTAAATAGACATATCTACAGTATAGTGTACTAAAATAAGTAGAAAAAACACCAAAATGGAGGGACTTCCGGAGGAAAGATATTGACAAAAAAAAAATTCCTTCAGTTTCTCTCTGTATCCAAGTAATTTCATTCCACCTCTGGGAAACAAACTCATTCCACCTCTGGGAAACAAACATCTACTGAAAGTAAAATCGAAACAGCAGTAATTATATAGCGTGACAGGATTGATAACCTTAGTGTATAGCTAATCTGTTGCCGCCGAGAAATACCGATGGATTTCCGTCTTGTAAACGTCAAGGCCATTACAGGAGGAAAATTACAGAGGGCAAGGAACAGGAAGGAATTTGGCCATAGCCTTTTGAAGGAACCATTCCAACATTCACCTCGAGCGATTTGAGTAAACCAAGCAATACCCGAATCTGGATGGCCGGACGGAGATTCGAACACGTGTCCTACCGAATGCAAGGCCAGGTCGTTACCGCTCACGAACCACGGCCGGTCTCCGGGTTTTGCTTCCAAATATGAGTATTCATGCTCGATTTAAAAAGAAATAGAAAATTAATTGTGCTTTTTAGACGAAATATTCATTATTTTCTAAATATATACACTGTATAACTAACGCTTGCAAATTGAAATCTATTCTTCAAGTCATAAATTGTAATATAAATCCTGTAATTTTTATTGTTAAAAGCACAATAACGTCATAATTCAGAGCTTAAGCAACAAACAATTTTTCCTGATACTTCTTAGGGTAAAAAAAGAAAATATGATATACATAAATAGTTTTTGGATGAAACAGTCAGAATTAGCGCCAACCATTTCAAAGTGAAGAACTCTTAATATAGGAAACTGTAAGGTTCATACGTCTATTGGACTGGGTCAATTTTATTACCTCGCTATTTGATGTAACTTTCCTTTCTGCCAGCTGAATTTAATCGGTAACTGCTTAGATACTACCATGCAGATCGATTCTTTTTCCTAGGACAGATTTTTTTGAACATCTGAATTAGTATATCTAAGAATGCAGCCTCGTATATTGTGGTGTTACGTTTTGGAGACAAATAAACGTATCCTGCATGACATGTTGCATCTCAAAGATTGTCATCATAAGCAACAGTCCATATTTCTGCAGCGTGAGTACCAGCTACGAGAGAGGATGAGGGCTCGGCAAGTAGAAACTCTGTCATCAGGGCACGCCCAGGGCCGGCGCTAGGATTCACGGGCCCCGGGTAAGCGATCTTAGCCACCCCCCAAAAAAATATTTTTACTTTACACTTTTTTTTAATAAATTCAGAAAATGTTAATACAAAAATGTTCAAAATTACTGCTGCAGATTTTAAAATTTGTGTTTGATTTCTATTTATTTAGGCACCCAGGCCGGCGGTCCCCCCTTTGGTGGCCCAGGGCCCCGGTACTTTTGCCCCGTTTAACCCCCCCTAACGCCGGCCCTGGGCGCGCCAATATGTTTTTATTTGGCGTAAATATAACTATTCTGAAATTTTGTTATAAAGACATCTTCTACAGTGAAATGTTGTATCAACTGCACTTTGTAGCATATTTTAACGATGTGATACTACATTTAAGATGGTTGTTGTTGCAGTACACCACAAGTTGGTAGAATAACCACCCACAAGCTTGATCGGTGGCAATAGTACCGCAGTGGCGGTCTGTGCTATAAGACAGACAACTAATTTTTAATTCTAAATCATTAGCTACAATTTGCGTTCTTCGAACTGCTGGATTCTATCCCAAGGCTTTGATTCGTTACCTTTAATATCTCCTCTACTCAGCGAGTCATTGACGCCAATTATTTCAATCTAATTCAGCAGATAATTGCGCCTGCTTCAGCTTTAAAATACACTCAAGCAGTCAGGAACGCAGGCAATTGTCTCAAAATTTATACATTATTTACGTCTTTTATAGACAAGAGAAAACATGGAAACTAGTAAGTGAATGCGGTAAAATTTTAGAAGTTACATTAGTCAGCAGAAGGGAGTTTATGGTTTCTACTTCTCCTTAACATCAAATTCCAATTTAATTAAGGCACTCGGATGTGGCATTTGCCCGATGTTGGACTGCATGGAAACGTTGGAATAGGCATACCCGCCGTCAAATTACAAACTGATTGCCTCTGACCACCGTAAGGGTGTATCATTGTATTGTGCATTAAGAACATTGTAATTTCTTCACACCAGCACCTCCCATCCGAGAACAAGTAATGGACTAGCTGCAACATTCTGTGTGATTCCCTATAATTGGTCGTAGACTAGATGCCGCCGGGATAGGCAATCATCATATTATACATAGGCTGCAGTTAACAAAAACGGCAGCGTTTGCAGTGGTCTTGAGACTGGGAAGCGTGGGCTGCTGCTGAACGGCGTCGCGGAGTGTTCAGCGATGAATCGTGACTCTGCACTGTCTGATACGACCATCGACTACGAGCAACGCGGTGACCTGGTGAGAGGTCTCATCCTTCCAATGCTTTGAAGAGGCACAGAGGAGTTACTGGGCCCAATGGTTAGGGAGTCATCGAGTATGACTGCAGCTTATGTTTGAAAGTGATTGAGAGAACCCTGACGGTAAAACGGTACGACACGAACATGCTGCATCATTTTTTCACAGGACAATGCTCGTCCCCACACGGCACCCGTCACTACGTACTGTCTGTGTGATGCTGAGGAACTCGCGCACCCAATAGGTCCTAAGATCTTTAAGTGATAGAATATGTGTGGCAGCAGCTCTGAAATCAACTCCAGCCCAGTGCCAGTATATTAAGGACCAGTTACAACAGTTATGGGCAATTTGCCCTCAGTGAGGAAACTACGGCTTTATCACACCCTCCTCAACCAAATCAGTGCATAGATCAATGCTACGGGTGCAATGACATACTGATGGTTGGGCTCATATTGCCAATTTCTTTGTAAATTTAGATCGATTTTATAATCACTGAAACACTACGTACCCTCTTAACCCATGTTGTTCATTTCATTTCCACCTTCCCTTCTGATTGCTTCAGTTTTTAAATACAGTTCATAAGATTGCGAAGTTATTAGAACAAGATTTCTTTGAATAAGGCATGAGAGTTTGCAGTTAAAATTGTTGATATGAGTGATACATATATCACAAATAGTAATTTTACAACACATTGTGTGCCAAACATAATACTTTGCAATAAGTTTGGAAATAGTAGAAAATCTTTCTTACCATCACTAAAGTTTGTTCGAAATCACGAAAATGATATATGTAGATAATATAATAATTTATATATATCAACTTTTCAATTTAGTAATATTATTTTAATAAAAGCTGAATATATATGACTTAGTACCGGTTTAATATATTTTTTTAATTCTCTATAGTTCAGACAATATTTCAATTACTAAAAAAGTTTAATATTTGAAAATATTTGGATAACCTGTTGGCTTTTGATGTGTAATCAATGTAGCGATGTCATCCATCTGAATTGGCTGAGAGGACCAAATTCATCTTGATTGTTGTTGTAATTTCAAATTTTTTACCCTTTTACCCTATTGAAATTATGCAGCCCACATAAAACTATCATGATGTCGAGTTGTAGCAATCAGTAAAATATGGAATTTCCCGACCTCATCTTTATCAAAAGAAAGAGAGGTATTTAGCAGAGCTATCGTCACTGCACCTGATGCCTTTACTGTCACCTGTTGAACATTCTGAAATCGAATTCGTTTCTGAATTTCCACCATTACCAGCCTGCGTTATCTAATTGGCGTTATCTAATTGGCATCAACACATTCTGGAGACAAATAATTACTTTATTATTGTTTGTCTGATTTTATTGAAACATTTCACAAAATAAACCGTTAAGTTTTTTTTTTCACATTGAGTATATCTAAATAATGATTTTGTGGCTCATAGTTCACATTTTCTCCTTTCTTCGTTAACTTAAGGCATTTCCAAAATATTTCAAAAATTTTATCTTTAAATTGAAATGCTTTTGCAGATTCTAACAATTACTAAAACATCCTACCTCAAAGTAATCACAAGTATTTCTTCCACTGAGATACTTCTCCTACCTTTTTTCTTATTTTTCGGAGACGTATATCACATGGCTGTAGATCTGTTCCCCGGATATCAAAAAAAAAAAAAAAAAATCTTTTTCGAGTTCTGCAAACAGAAAAAGGCGAGTGAAAGTATGAACCAAAAGTTTCCACTTTATTTGAAGTTTACTCAAGAAACAGGAGGCACCCACATTACAATTACGAACCACGTGACGTTTTATTCTGTAGCACATTCAAGCTTTTTAGTTGATCAAAACTTGCAGGAGAGTTGAGAGAGGAGGAAGAACGCACGACACAACTATTAACTGCTGTAACCAGGATGAATCGCAGTTTGCACTAATCTCTTTGGAAGAGATCCAAGGGGAATTCCTGCAGCTCTTAAACACCTAGTCAGCGGAATTTCAGGAGCGATTTCAAAAATTGAAATACGCGAGCATCGGTGTAAAGAAGCTCGAGTTGACTACTGTGAAGGACAGCACAAATGAGGATTTAAGGTGCATCCTGACTCTAGCGATGGAAATTCTCAGAAAATTTTAGGAGCAATGAATGTAATTTTGTTTTTAATATATAAACTTGAGACTTGAAGGAATATAGATAGATAAGAATCATTTGATAAATTCATCCAAAAGGGAACACTTCTATCATCATACTAGGAAAAGATTGCTATTTGTTACTTTACTAGCAGAATACTTGGAAAATTATATATGAAACAGTAATGTCATTAATAAATATGGTGCTAATTGCTATTCTGAATTAATGTATACTATTAGCAACTGCCAACCACACTTTTAACAATATAACATCAAATATATGACTGCATTAAAGATAAATATATTATCTATAATGATAATTCCATCATTAAAACTAGAATTTTACACAGATCGGAAAAGAGAATATTTAATTAAAATGGATTCTTCACAAGGGCATGTCTCTATACTATTCTTTTTAAGGAATGATTAACATGCGCCAACAAATCCAGCAGTAGAGTTATGTAATATACACCAAAATACTTAATAATTCTGAGAGTATTTAGAACACATTATGCTTATAACTGCAGCACAGATTAATTATTTGCAGTAAAAATTCATTTATCATGATAGTGTGTTGTAATACATTCCTAACAGCATTGTAGAGTGATCATACAACAAAACAGCAGCTACAAACAGAGTTAATTACTGCTGATAAATATCATATTAACAATAATTTTCTTGCAAAAAAGTGTAAAATGACTTGATGGAATTTGTTATATCAAATCAAAATTTCCTCTTTCTATTAATTAAAAATATTATGACTTCTTCTCAGCATGTTGAATGCACATCAAAGTATTCTTGGTGGTAAGGTAATTAAAGTGTTGTGATAACTAAACTCTGAAAAAAAAATTCACATACGTTATAGATAACATTTATTTTGAATATGTAAAACCTTACAGTTAAGACTATACTGTCACAATCAATTAGTATAAAATTTATAAATAGTTTCCACTATCCATATAGGCTTACAAGAATCAAAATTCAAACAGATGATTCCACTATTAAATATAATACTTTTGAAATAACAGTAATTTAAATTTGTAAATATCGAAGCAAAAATTAAAAATAGACATGAAGCAACAATAGTTAAGTACCTTCAGTTATAAAGTACCTTTTGATAACTAATCTATACTAAAAATAAATAAAAATCTATAACCCCATAAAAATAGAACAGACGTTGACACCACATTATAGATATGAACAAATATTAACTTACTATTGGCTCCAACTCAAAACTGCCCAAAAGAAAAGATGTTTGCCAGAACATTAAAAAATTAGCTAAATAGTTAACAACAGAAACTTAAAACACTATTTATACAGCTCATACAAAATTTACACAAATAGTGTGAAATCTTGCTAGTAATCATTCTGTAAAACAACTGTATAATAACAAATTTTTCAAATAATACAACAGACACAACCTTTGTACTTAGAAACTTTTCACATTGCATTAAAGTAAAACTGTACTAAAATAAGTCTTATATTAATCATTACCACAGATTCACATAAAGCAATAACATAACCTTGATAACAGAAAATTCTAGAGGGTGCAGAATAAATTCAACGTTAACTACACAATAAGTCTGTCAACAAATCTGGCATCTAAACAGTTATTTATCAGAATTATTACACCTGTTTAGACAAAGATTAAGGAAAGAATATGACTACAAAAAGGTAGAAATAAAACGAACCATACCTCTTATTCCTGTAAAATTTATAACCTAAAACTTTTTCCCATTGAGTTGATTGAGGACACAAATAAACGATATATATACAACTAAAGAATGTTTCGTTTTTAAAACAACCACTAGATTAACTATGAATAAAAAGCAGAATTTTTAATGAGTTCTAAATCTGAAAAAGATCTATATCTTATTTGATCTATTTTTAGATATCTCACAACACACAAAAGATTTTTTCATGATATATAGATAAACTAAGTTTTTCAAATGAATTAATGCTCCTCAAGAGCATCAAATTCATAAAAGCTTTTCGCAAATTACACAATAATTGCGTTCTGCTTAAGTTAGTTGAGTTCACATAAAACATTTACCTACATATAACAGTATTATTGTCATCTGCAACTGTATTCAGTGATTGCTAAATTATTTTCAGTAAAAATCGAAATAAGCCATGTATTTAGCTTAATGAATCCACTAAAGGCTTTTAAACCACCTGAGTGTACAAATAATTTTCAATAGACAAACAGGAACAAAAAAAACTTCACCTCAATAAATTAACTAATACTTTCTACAGTCTACTTACCAGATTAATAACATTTTGCGCAAATTTTTCTCAAGAAAAAAGCTTTCAATTAGTGAATCTACTAATAATTGTTAGGATTCACAGACAATGATTTTGCAGAAAAATCACAAAATTGGCGTTTATCTTAATGAATCGCTGATGATTTTGAAGATTTTTGACTGTGAAAATGATTTTCCACACATAGCACAAGAAACCGAGTGTTATTTAGAGTGAATTCGCTGATGTAACTTTAAATTTTCCAGGGTCTTTAAATGATTTTCCACAATTATCACAAGAAAACGCGGCGATCATCGAATGATTCGCGATGAGTTTTAAGTTTCCAAGATGTGTAAATAATTTTCCACAAATGTCACAACGAAAGCGGCATTTACTGGAATGAGTCCGTTGATGTACTTTAAGTGTTGCAGACTCTATGAATGTTTTTCCACATACATCACAAGAATACGGGCGTTCTCCAGAATGTAATCGCTGATGCCTATCAAAGCTTCCACGATGCCTAAATATTTTTCCGCAAACATCACAAGAAAACGGGCGTTCTCCAGAATGGATTCGACGATGAGTTTTTAGGTGTCCATGCTGTTTAAATAATTTTCCACAAATGTCGCAAGCAAATGGGCGTTCACCGGAATGAATTCGACGATGTGTATTAAGTTTTGCAGACTCTATAAATGATTTACCACATACATCACAAGAAAACGGGCGTTCTCCAGAATGTAACCGTCGATGCATTTCAAAGCTTCCAGGTCGATTAAAAAATTTTTCCACAAATATCACAAGAAAACGCGCGCTCTCCAGAATGAATTAGCTGATGACTTTTAAGGTTATTAGACTGTGTAAACGCTTTTCCACAAATGTCACACGAAAACGGGCGTTCTTGGGAATGAATCCGATGATGTATTTTAAGTTTTGCAGACTCTATAAATGATTTTCCACAGACATCACAAGAATACGGGCGTTCTCCAGAATGTAACCGCCGATGCCTTTCAAAGCTACCACGGTGATTAAAAAATTTTCCACAAATATCACAGGAAAATGGGCGTTCTCCAGAATGAATCTGCTGATGAGTTTTAAGGTTATCATGCTTTTGTAAACGCTTCCCCACAAATTTCACATGAAACGGACATTCACTGGGACCGAAACCTCTTTGGCTGTATAGGAGCAGAATAGTTTGTTAAAGATTTTTCACAATCTTCACCTATATTTGAGAGTTGGCCCAAATGAATCCTATTACTAAAGCTGTAGGTAGTTGTTGATTCCTTTATTCTGTTAGTTTGAAATTCACCAAAGTTGCTGCTTGTAACTGTAGCAGATTTTCTTGCAGTCACAATTATGCCTAGAAACAAAAAACTTTGAATGTTAATATGCAGTGAACTACTTACACTGGCGAATTATATTAATTAACAATATACAGGTTTTCAGATTTATAAATAGAAGACTATATCATTTAATATATACATCATTATTATATGTAATCATACAGTGTCTAAAATTGAGCTACTAAAACAAAATCACTTAACATATGTAAACTCAAGACAACTGATGACCAAAAGGGGATTTGTAGTAAAAATTCGAGATTTATTTCTAGGAAAAAAACTTTAAACACTTGTCTTCTAAATTAAACACCAATATTATCAACTAATTGATTACAAATTTACTGATTTGAGATGCTGTTAAATTAAAATAATGACTATACGTAAAATATTAGCACAAATAAAATTGATTTTAGCAAAAAAAAAAAAATTGTTTCCTACAGAAACTAAAACGAATTAGTTAAAACACCTTAACTGCTCAGTGTACCAACGACATTTTCTATACATATGTCTGGTTATATATCCAGGGTTATTTTATTACAAATTGAATAGTGAATATCACAATACAAATTTGAGTTAATTTCCTACTACAATTATTTTCTAAAATAGTAAAAATACTTTTTTAATAATGGTTTAATATCCTGAAGACTAGAGATAATCAGTATATAGATTTTCACTGAATGTTACTACATATTAGATGTTGGCTAAAATACTTATAAGGTAAAAATAAAAACGAGAAATGCTCAGATAACTTATTTTGTAACTAGATTTATCTTTTTAGAAATGAACTGATCTCCAACAAATGTTGCTTGTACTTTATTGATATCCAATGGCATTCTGAAATATTACAAACATTTCCGCACCTTAATTGGTTGACATGTCCTAGCTCTTGAGAATAAATATACTGACATAATAAAGTTGTACTGCTATCATCTCATTACAGATCATAATTAGAGACTGCTTTAACATAGTAACATGCTAATAGGTACTCGAGATGATTATACTGTCTCCAATACTTTTCAACATGAATGATGAAGCAATTTTCAGAATACTTAACAAGATAAACTATTAAGAGATAAACAACATATGCTATACAGTTACTACTGTGTCCTTCATATACAACAGAAATTTCTTGTTTCATTCAAAAGAATACAGCATATATTAATTTTTACATAAAAATTTGACACTTTAAAACAAAAAATAACAAGCAATGCATTAGAAGGTAAGGTGATAGTTATAGGACTGGTGGAGCGAGAAATTATTGGTAAAGAAGTATTATTTCTCCAAATAATCCACTGTAGCTTAATGCAATATGTTGAGCATTCTTCCTATGAATGGGTTCAATTCCTGATGCCAGATTATTGAATGCTTGAAAATATCCATCCATGTCTGCTATTACTTCATTTGATTCAAATATTTTCTGTTGGTAAATATCTTTAGCCTACAAACCACATAGCAATCAAAGCCAGAAAAACAATAGTAAATGTGATGGATGTTCCTGTTTATACTACACATCCATCAGTTTCTCTATTGTCAAAGTACATTTTTAAGCAGCTACAGTAACCTAAACCATAATGATTCTTTTTCTGGCCCTTCTCACCATTTTTATTTACTTGCTCCATAAATGTGTACTTTGTGCCAATTGTTTCCAGTTTTTCAAGAGTTTCAATACAAAGAATTTGTATTCCAGAAAATACTGACCATCGCCTATCTGACAGAGGGCAATTGATTTCATCTTTCTTGGTGAAGATCGACTGGCTTCCCACCATTATGGAGATAGAAATTTCAATATGACCACCTAAATGAGATGTAATCTTATACATTGTGAATTTATGCCATTTATTTAATTTGCTATAGTGAACTTCGCAAAATTTCGTGCTGTCTTTAAAAAGTAACTCCTTAAGCCCTTGAATTCCATCCCAAACAAAATACCCAAATGGAAGTGAACAGCATCGCACTATATATGGCGGCACTGCAGATGGCGAAAATATAAGCTAAGAACGTGCATAGCTGTGTATTGAATAGTTCTTCGATTCTGGGGTGTAGTGGTGGATCCTTGCCTCTACTACGGTAAGAAATTGGAGCATGAACTCAAAGTGACCTTTATTAAAATGGTTTATACAATACCAAGAATTTACAAACTTCATCATCAAATTTGTACTTGCTCAGCATTCAACAAACTTTGCATCCAATTTTTATGCCAGCTTTCAGGGATTCGATTTTTATTCTAAAATAAAATGTACTGTACCCTTCATCCTGATATGCATATAACCTCAGCTATCTGAAATGGCTTTAATTACAGGTAATCTAATAGTATATTGTTGCACATTCTTAATGTATTTATACATAGTTGCCCCGCCTCAATTGTTAGTATCCAGTCACATGGATTATTTTCAATTTTTAATTCAGCTGCTTGTTCTACAGAGTTGGATGTGGCGGTACAGACTCCTAATAAAATTTCTGATAAGTTCAAATGAGAAATGAAGTATCATAAACAAAGAGTTTTATGATGACACAATATTTCAAGTAGATACAAAAAGAGAGTTATTTTTCGCAATTTAAGCAGTATTACTTAAGAGATCCTGTGGAAACTGTACATTCATTATTTAGGAACATGTATGATCTTAACAAAAAAAAAAAAACTCTCCAGCAATAAACAATTTTTTCGTCAGTTCCAGAATAACAGAAGTGGTTTATGTAACCCAAGAATGACCTACCTCAGGTACTTTTCAATATCTCACTAACGATCAACACCTGAACAGCCACTGTAATTGTTTAGTTTATGCCGATAGTCTCACTATACCTGCTCAATAATATTTAGAACAGCCCAGGATTAATATAGGACAGATTGTGAGGATAAGAATAATATTTTGAGGATTTTCTAATTAAACATTTGTATCCGAGGAAAGTGTTTGGGTGGACATAATGAATTATCACATGCCACCTGAGACAGTTGTCTGTGGAAATGGTAGAATTATCAACCTGTACTGCCCCTGCAGATATTACTACCTACTAATAAACCGGACTTAGAGTGGAAGCTTCTTACACGTCTCATTGGAACGCCAAGCCTGAAAGAATATTACCTTGAAAGAAAAAAAAAGAGTGGGAAAAAACAATGCTTGAATATATTCCATGTTGTTCTGCAGAACCATGGCACATACTGAAATCTCTAAGCCATTTAATCGCTAAACAGACTCTTACTCGATGGTATAATTTTCATTCCTTACAGCTTTGTCTGTCATCGATGTCACAGTCAGTAGAGACAGAAAAGCACTGGGAGCAAGAAATAGGAAGGAATTAGCCCATGGTCTAATTGAATGAATCATCCTGGCATTTGCGTGGAGTTATTTGAAGAAACAATGGAAAAACAAAAGCCGAACTTCAGTTTCCCAAATCGGGATACTTGGAGCGATATGCAGATATCACATGTTACTATGCAATACTATACACACAGTACATTTGTTGTTATGTTAAGAAGCTGGAATCAACATACCCCAATCATACTGTCTATTGTAAGTGAAATCAAACAAAACAATCATTGGCTAAAAATTTATCTGCACTACTTACACACACCAAAAAATATATAAAAAAATGCATTAAAGGAAAACCTACAAGGCCCAAAACTTTGTAGTATAAACTTGTATATGTTAAAGTGATACTAGCACATTGCTCCCATTGCTTGGTATACCGAACATTGATAGGATACTGTTATAAGCCAGTTAGTTTAACAGAAATGGGATATCTAATAGCAGTCAGTACTAAACCAATAAAATGAGGGTAAAATAATGAACAAGAGGTATTATTATATTATATATTCAAGTTTCATTTCATCCATTATAATCCAGCTCCATAGCACATAGTTTTCTCAGAAGCATGGCACCCCTCTTTTCCATTACACTTAATTAAAACAAATATCACCAACAGTCATAAAGGTTTTTTAATTTGATATTATAAAGACTATTTTAATATTCTCTCGAAGCAAACAGACCTCTTTTTTATACCTACTGAATTAATTTCTTAAATAAAACTTAACAATAGTTTAGAAATTTTTAATTGTTATTACAGACTACTTACCTTGCTTCAGCAATGGCTAAATAAGAAAAAATCTCTACATATTATATTCTGAATGCACTTTTAATCATCGTGGAATGTATTCAACAAGCCAAATGATTGAGGAAATAATGTGATTAATATATACTATAGCATTAAATTCAATGGTATTCATGCTACCGAGGAAACTTCCCTTACATTAATTCTTATGCCTAATGTGTTAAGTTGATATAAAAATTTAAAATATTTTATGTATAAAATACATTTTTCAGTACTTTGTTCTTAAATTATTCATAAACAACCTTGGCTAAAAAATAAAAAAAAAAAAAAACTACCACTTACATATGTAAGTAATCAGATATTAAAATATGGTCTCAGTCCTCAATTCCACATCCAGAAAATATACCACATTCTTCATCCATTACCTGTCCAGATCCTAATAACAACAGACTCTTACTGGTACCAAATGAAGCTATGTCAAAACTGGACAGAAAGTGGTTTTCTTACCTTATTTCTTAGAATTTCTCCTGGTGAAGTTATGCACATGGAGTTTGGCCATATCTTCAAACACTTCAGGGCAGTAAGTACAAACATATAAGGGATTTGAAACAGCTGAGTTATGGGAGAATACATGTGTTGTTAGAGCACACCAGGATAGAAAAGTTTCTGCACAGAATGCACAAGCAAGGTCAAATAATGACGACTCTTTAAATGTACCTTTCAATCTATCTTCAAAATTGTGGGCACACAACTTTGATACATTTACAAAAACCTGACCACAATATTGGCAAATGTGTTGTGGTGCGTTTACATTTAATACATGATTAAAAACATGTGTTGCCAGCAAGCCCAAATTAGAGAAATATTGAAAACACATAGCACATGTATAGTGCAGTGACATCATGCCACCACTGTTATTATTGGGTATAGTGATATTGCTCATATCAGATCTGACTGACAGGGAACTTGTAGCTTGAAATTTCTCAACCACACTAACATCACTTTTTTCAGAATACAGAGGTAGATAGTTCTGATGAACTCCAATTGTTGACCTATAAAACACAATGAGAAAACATTTTTAATACCTTTACAACTAATCACAGATAAAACTTGTGTATCATGCCAGGATAGGTAAAACCAGTAGAAATTATACAATTCTAGTTTGGATTAAAATACATATTTTCTTTATAGCAGCTATTTGATAATTACAAAAGTCTCAATTCTAATATCTTGAGATATATATATTAGAATTATATATATATATATATATATATATATATCCAAACTAATTTCTGATTGGTGGGAAGATCAAAATATAATTAGAACTAAATATATATTAAAAAACAATTATATCAAATATTATACAAATAATAATAATAATAATAATATTTATGAAGTAAACATCACCTCAGGTTAGTGGTGGTTCAATATAAGTACTGGAAAGGAGAGGAATAAAAAAGGTTAAACATATGTACTACTAATAATAATGACCGGGTATTATCTTAAGTTGAGACCAGGTGGTTGCCTTGTGCCAAGTTTGTACTGGTAGGCAAGTTCCATTCTTCTGAGTTCAGAGAAACTGCTGCTATTAGGGAGAACTCTGATAGCATGGACTGTGTAACAAGAGTTGAAATTATTCAAGTCGTGGGTTATGGCAGGGTCAGCAACTGGGTGCTTTGGGTTCTGTGTGAACACTGTCTGACGATGGCCATTCATTCTTATGGAGAGTGCATTTGTCGTCAAACCTATATATGAAGCGAGGCAGTGGTTGCATGTTAACTGGTATATTACATGCGTGGTTTCACAGGTGGAGGGTAGTTGCCAGATATTAATGCTTCTGAAATACTGTATGAATAATCCATGGAGACTGTTGGTTGGAGCATGCCTCGAATGCCAAGACTGTAGGGGAGAGAACATTGGGTATGGTATGGGTGGCAACTGTGGAAATGGAGATACTGTTGAAGATTGGTTGGTTTGATGTGGACTAAAGAGTTGAGATAGCCATTGGATAGGGACAAATCCACATCCATGAATGTGGCCTGGGTGTGGGAGTATGACCAAGTGAATTTCAGCATGCTAAAGTTATTGAGATGGTTCAGGAAATTTAGCAGTTCATTTTCTCCATACGTCCAAATCATAAATATGTCATCAATGAAACGAAGCCAAATGAGGGGTTTGAGAAGGACTTTCTACATAACTGTCTGTTCCAGCCGGCCCATGAACAGATTAGCATAAGAGGGGGCCATGCGGGTGCCCATGGCAGTTCCGCAGGTTTGGTGATAGATGTTGCCTTCGAAGGAGAAGTAGTTGTTATTACGGATAAGGTGGGCTAATTTGATGAGGAAGGATGTCATAGGAAGGCTGTTGGGAGGGCGCTGGTCTAGAAAGTGTTCCATGGCCCTGAGGCCATGCCCGTGTGGAATGTTTGTATACAAGGATGTGACGTCAATGCTAACCAGTATTGAGTCGGAAGGAAGAGGTGTGGGTAAGGTAGAAAGCCGGAAGAGAAAGTGCTGGGTGTCCTTTATATGAGAAGGGAGCTGATTGACAATGGGCTGTAGGTACTGGTCAACCAAGGCAGAGATGCGCTCAGTTGGCGATCCATAGGCTGCAACGATAGGGCGTCTTGGATTGCCAGGTTTATGGATTTTGGGCAATAGATAAAGGGTGGGTGTACGTGGATTTTGAAGAGTGAGAAGTGAAATGGATTGTGGGGTGAGACCTTGGAAAGGTCCACTAAACTGTACATATTCTTGTATTTTTTGTTGACTACAGGAGTTGTATCTTCCGATAGGCAGCAGTAGGTTTTGGTGTCTGATAGCTGATGAAGAGCTTCAGCCACATAGTCATTCCTGTTCATGACTACAGTGGTTGCGCCCTTGTCAGCTGGAAGGATAATGAGATCTGAATTGCTGGAGAGTTGTTATCTGGCACGGGTTTCAGCTGGGCTAAGATTATCAGTGTTTGCTAAAGATTTAAGGAAAGTGGGAGAGGCCAAACTGGTGGAAAGGAAATCTTCAAAAATTTGGAGGGGATGGTTCTGGGGGAAGAGGTGGAGGGTCAAGTGTGGATGATGGTTTGAATTTCTCTAGACTTGGTTCTAGGTTGTCCTGATATCCCTGTTCACTGCTGTGAGTGGCAAAGTGATACCGCCAGCGGAGTGTACGGCAGAATGATACAGAGTCACGGACTAGTTTGGCATGGTCAAATGGGGGGGTGGGTGATAAAGTGAGTCCTTTGGAGAGTACAGAGAGCTGGGATTCAGATAATGGTGATGAGGATAGGTTTATAAGTGACAGTTTAGGCTTGGGAGTAGGGCTTTGGTGCAAAGAGCGAGGTGTAAGTCTTAAAGGGGGAGGTTGAGGTATATTGAGGAGCTGGGCAATGGACGGTTTTGAGGAAATCAGAGGAGGCTGCGATTTTGATTGGCAGACCATTGGTTGGTGTGGAAGAAACTGCCGTAGTGCAAGATGGGACTTCAGCAATTTGGATAACTTCTGTAAATGTTTCTGGGCATGTATACTGCTGGAGTTAACTACTTGCTGTAAAATATGCTGCAAAACTGTAATTACTTGTGGGAATAATAACATGAGTATTTTGTATAGGGATATGAGGTTTCCAGAATGTTGGTTAGCCAGAATGGTATATTTTTGCAGAACAAGGTGAGTAAGGGACAAAGACTGTTGGTAGCGAAAGCATGTAGAGCAGGGTGAGTTTTGTGGGGGACAACCAAATGTTGGCAATTTGATTGTAAGACCATTTGGAGGTATGTTGAAGGACAGACATGCTTTTAAAAAAAGGATATGTGATTGAAATTTGGCGAGCTGAAAAGCATGGTATCTGTAACTATGTATGTATTTATCAACAAGTCGCCTATATAGTGATGTCAGTGGAGGCATATTGAAAGCCAGAAATGTTTATTTAGAAGAATGCAAATTTGGTTTGTTGTCTGAAACGAGGTTTTAATTGTAATAAGATGATCAACAAACACGAAAGGAAAAAAAAAAATTAATTAAAGTGACTTCAAATGTGGGTTCATAGTTAACAATGACTTTTAAGATGCACACCGATAAAAGCGAGAGCGGTAAAAACTGATAGGGACAGTAATAAGATATCCAAAGGACGCTCAAAATGTATGTAACAATTTAGGTTTTACATGCGCGCCGTGGAAAATTCCATAGCTAAAGTGGAAATGGGAAGTTAATATAAAAAGATGTGTATGTAGAGTTTGAATTAATGAAATGATTATCAGTAGAAGTTATGCAGTAATAAGATGGAAACACTGTCGGAACGGTAGGTATCGGTGCGCGGAGAGCACAATATGCCGTCGACGGTAACAATTGGTTTGATATACGATGTGAGGTTATGTATTCAGATTTGTATATATATATATATATGTATTGTTTCTTTTATTATATATATATATAAAAGAAACAATTTCCAGCCACATCCTAAGACAAAATAATTATGCAATAATATACTATAACCATCTCTATTCTCATATAAGATTTCTAATTTTACTCCCAATAGAATACCAACATCTTTCTAGCAGAAAAATGGTATTTTATGTTAAGGAATAAATAAATTGTTACAATACACCACTATACTATATATCTGATACCTACAGTTTTGCATGTAACGAGTAGTTTACAAAAGGATTCTTTAAAAGGCTCATTGAGTTTTAGAAGTAGCTTTCCCATTTTATAACAAATTTTGATACTCATAATTCAATAAAGGTTTTCCTAACTTACTATATAATCTGAATTACCTATTTAAACTGCTGCATCTTTCATACAGAATTCAGTAATGGACTAGTGTGATAGTGGCTTGATGAAGTAAGAGGAATAATCGTGTGGGGATATGTTTTCAGCAAAGTGTATGTTTTAGTTCTCAATTCTTTTCGAAGAAGAATTCTAATTAGTGTACATTACTCCTGGACATGGAAACAACTAGGCAACATCAGTAGCTGAATGGAACATACAACTTGTAGCAGCAGATAGTGTGAATACTCAGTCACATATGTTCTGCAAGTCAATTACTTACCCCAAATTTTCAAGTTCAGATGAAACATTTTAAATTGTCAACAGCTACACAAGCCATTATTTAGCCACCAGATTGCTCATTCAATTAATAAAATTCTGTCACACTGTTTACTGAAAACTGAGGTATGGCTGATTAGGTGATATAATTTTCCAATGTAACTGATGTATTAATTTAGCCTTTCCTTTATGGTGTATCCTAATATCCTAACTTTCCAGTTAATAACAATCCATAACGCATGATATTTCACAAAACCTAGTGTAACCATATGCTCATTCTGAAATTGATGCTAATCAAACTTAGTAGCTCAGTACACTAGACTTGTGTTTCTCATTTTGTAGCCAACCAATATTATCTCTGTATAAAGGATAGGAGCAGCACTGGCATAACCAAAGGTCTGTTCTGATAGCACTGTGGGGGAAAGAATGGAGGAATCTACATATATCCTCTGCAATTCACAAAATTGTGGGTGGCAGAGGGTGCTCAGCACCAAAGCTAATCTCTTTGTTGTGCATTCCAATCCCTAATGGTATGAGGGAAAAAAGAATTCATATAAGAATCATTGTGGCACAATAGGGAGGTCTAACGCTGTACTGCTATTATTGCTAGCAGAAAGACAATAACTTCTTTCTGTACTATATTTGCCTCATTAAAAGTTGTGGACTTTTTAATATTCTGAATCTAATTTTAAGTGGAATTAAGAATCCTCATGCACTTAAAGATTGTACTGTGTGGGCTTCTGGGATACACTATACACAAAGGATCCATCTTTCTTCCTGCCTTAATGAACATTAGCTTTACATCCACATCAACTTACATGGAGAACTTTATCATAAGCACAGTTCAAAAGTTAAGTGTAAAGCAGTCACCCATGTACGTCAGATGCAACTACTACTTCAAGGTATGGTTGCAGATGACTACGGCTTGAAATGCTTCAACAAATGCACTGGCCACACCTGAAGATAGTGAACACGCCATTGCTAATACCCTCCTTTTGTTGGCAGAAATCCTTCATTATGAAAGAATGTAAATATGATCAAGAAAATAAAAGTATATATGAGCCTACTTTGGTAAATGACATTATAGTGAAGTAAAACTATGGAAGATAAACTCCAAATAAAATGATAAAGGCCTTATTCAGTAATATTAGTACTCTAAAATTTCTAAACATACACATTTTTACCTACAAATTTGGAAGAACAAAGCAATAAAAACTAACTATTAATAGAATTTAAAATTGATGCTACAATGCTACAGATAAAACCAGGAAATGATTATTTAAAAAAAAACATCTACTAGAAAAATTACAAATATGAATAAAACTATGTTACTATTTATATTACTTGCCCTTAAGATGTAATTACCCCAGAATTAAGCGGTTTAAAAAAGAAGACAAAAATAGTATTATTGCAAAATAATTGTTTTACAAGTTGAGCTGCAGTTTCAAGAGACGTTCATTAACAGGGAGCCTTGAAAACAATGTTTAAACACGGGACTATACTGTGTCAATGATGATAGCAAGTAATGACAACAATAGTATGACACCTACTATATACTCAGTTTAAATTATTAAGGGAACTGAATACAGATGTTAAAAAAAATACATATATATAGAACTAAAAAATAACGAAAATTTAAGTACCAATTACAAAAGTAATGAATAGAAGATTTGAATTTATTATTAAATGAATTAACATAGAACTAATTAATAATGAAAATTTAGTACCAACTATAAGTAATGAATGGGATATTTGAATTTGTTATTAAATGAATTATAAATTCTATATGATTATAAAGAATTTAGTTACTTAGCTTCATTTAAACCTAGAAAAAAATCATAAAATGCAATGTTCAATGTCTGACCATCCTGATGTTAATTTTAAATCTTAATATGCTAAATAATTCAATATATCACAGATACAGTATATTAATTCAGAATTACATATATTTCAGACTGTGTCACATGCTAATCAGACTTTTGAGTAACATGAATCAATACAGAACTGGCAACTATTAATAACAAGAAACTATCATACCTGTCAAGAATGGGTTGCAATACTAAATCCTCTTGTTCACTGTCCTCTGGAATAATCTGAAAAAAAGGAGACATCATAATTTATTCATAAACTCTGAAATTAAAACAACTGAAATAATTTAAATATGAAAAATAAATACTTGGTAAGAAAATTTAACATCAATATTAATTGATTGAAAGGTATCAGAGAAACCAAAGGCCTTAAAATCAAGTAGCACCAAACCAATTATAAATAAAAGCAAATAGCCTCAAAGAGTAAGGTCCCTATTACTTACATGGTACATGAAGATACTTATGTACAACTACCAAAAATAACTTCCTCAACCAAGGAGAATTCAGTTTACACAACTTCAGTTATTTATATAATACCGACAATAAACACTTGTTTACCAAGGGAAAAAATCCATTAACAGCTACAAAAAAAACTCTTCACCAACTTCTAATGGAGGTTAACACACACATGTACTCTCTTGGTTTATGAAATGCACTGTACAATATATTCTATAAAACTAAAGTTTCCAGATAACACTAAAAAAAATCTACAACAAGCTTTTTAGAACCAGGAGAGGATTGTGAGCAAAGAAGGTAGGAAATTGGTCTTGAAATTTATTAGGTACAATCTCGCAATCACCTGGAATGATTTTGGGGAACTATGGGAAAACAAAATCCAGATGACAAGGCTACAGGATAGGAAACTCATTATTGCTTCTTCATCCCACAAGTTCATCCAACTGTGAAGGAGAATACCAATTTTCTATTTGAGTTACATTTCATAAATTTATTTGACATCTATAAATGATGGAATTGAGAGATATGTCTAGCAAATCAATTCCAACCCTAACTGGAGAAATGGAAACACAGATAACTTAAACCAGTTTTCATAATTTCCTTAAGCATAATATCAATAAAATATAAATGAAATGTTTAGGTAACAATGAAAGGAAAGAACTGCAGGGAGGCAGTATTTATATGGGAAGGACAGATAAAATACACCCAACGCACACCAAAATTGAAGGGAGGAGGGCAGCAGCAATACAAAACAACACACAAACAAAGAAAATACAATATTTCGGGTTAAAACCCTTTTTCAAGTTAACATAAGTGGCTGGGCTTGTGCAAGCCTTGCATTCAACACAGCAACTCATAGAATGCAATAGACCGTCAGAGGTGGTGGTGTGGGGTGGGGGAAGGGGGGAGTAACAACAATAATATAACTGCGAGTATAAATCATAAGACAGATTAAAATGTGAAATATTAATAATCATTGAAAAATAATAGTAATATACAAAATAAATAAATAAACAAAATATAATTCAAAAATTTTGAAATAAGGTCCATAAATATATATTAATCTATTGTGCTGGCCAGTGATGGGTGTATAGGGTGAGGATGGAAGATATTAACGGAAATTAAGGCCTGGGGGATGTCTAGTCTGCAGGATGTGTTGATATGCCAATTCCCACCTGCGCAGTTCAGATTGGGAGCTAGTGTCTGGTAGTACTCTAATGGCTCTGACTGTGAAGCAGTTGCAAAGGTCGCGGGTGTTGTGAGTACTGGCATGGTGAGGGAGGAACAGGTTTTGGGAGTAAACTGTTTGTCTGTGACCATTCATTCTGATGGATAATGAGTTTGAAGTCAGGCCAATATAGGAATTTGGACAGTGGAGGCAGGTGAGCTGGTATATGAGATGGGTGGTTGTGCAAGTAGCATGACCTATTATGGGGTTGGTTTCACCAGTAGTAGGGTTGCTATAGGTAGTTGTAGGTGGATGCATATCGCAAGTTTTACAACTGGGTTTCTTACAAGGGAAGGATCCAAACTGTGGTTTATGAGCATTAGAGGGTTGGTAATTATGTACAAGAATGTATTTTAGATTAGGCGGACTGCTGAAGGTGACTTGGCGTATGGTGGGAAGAATGCAGCGCATTTCGGGAGAGGATCTAAGAAAGTCATAGCCCAAACGAAGAATTTGGTTTAGGGATTCCAGGTCCAGGGAAAAACTGGGTGAGAAAAACAGCGTTCTGGTTCATTTTAGGTTGTTTGTGTCGATGTGGGGACAGTTACTGACTCTTGATATCTGTTTTTGGGTCAGGTTGTTGGTGTAGAGAGTAAAGGATTCATGATCAGACCAGATGTGTTTGCTTCGAATGGCTAGGCTATATGGGATGGAACGTTTTGTATGATATGTTTGGCCGCTATCAAAATGGAGATATTGTTGTAGGTTAGTATGTTCTATGTGGATAGAGGTGTGTAAGTGGCCATTCTGTACAGGGATGTCTATATCCAGGAAAGTGATGTCAGTCTGATAGTAGGAGCAGGTGAAGTTTAAGGAGGAGAAGTTACTCAGTGAGTACAAGAAGTCAAGAAGGAGATTTTCACTGTGGGTCCAGATCATAAATATGTCATCTATATACTTGAATCACATGGTGGGATGTGAGTAACCTTTTGAATAAAACGTTCCTATAGTCTGCCCATGAAAAGGTTGGCATAGGAAGGTGCCATGGTAGTGCCCATAGCAGTGCCTCGTATCTGATGGTAAACCTGAGGCTGGAAGAAAAAGAAATTTTTGGTAAGGATGAACTGAGCCAAAGAAGTGAAGAAATGAAATGAGTGGTAGGGAAGGTGTGTGGGGGGCGACTGTCGAGGTAATCCGCTATGGCACCGAGGCCCTGGCCATGAGGGATGCTGGTGTAGAGAAATGATAGTGACCAGGAAGCAATCTGTTGGTAGGGATGTATGGACTGTTGACATACGCTCTAAAAAGTGTGCTTGTGTGTGGGGGGGGGGGGGGGGGTGAGTGTCTCAGACATAAGATGGAAGGGCCTGGATGAAAGGTTGTCGGTGCTGATGCGTTCTGTGGGAGACCCAAAGGCAGCAACTATAGGACGTCCAGGATGTATCTTGGGCAGAAGATACAGGGTAGGGGGTCCAGGGGGTCTTAGGAGTCAGAAGGCAAATGGAATGGAGTGAAAGACCCTGTAAGGGCCCTTGGAGACTGAGGAAAGGGCGGATTTCAGTGCAGATGGAATTAGTGGTGTCAGTGGTATGAGGCAAGTAAGTGGAGGTGTCAGAGAGCTGCCTGAGGGCTTCAGTCATGTAGTCACTTCAATACATGACCACAGTGGTTGAGTTCTTGTCAGCTGGGAGGATTATGTGTTTTTATTTTTTGAAAGTTCACTCATCGCTCGCATCTCAGTATGGGTCAGGTAGTTGGAGTGGGGAACTGAATTTAGGAACGAAGGCGATAGGAGGGTTGACATGAGGAATTCCTGGAATAGGAGTATGGGATGGTTTTGAGGGATGGGAGGTGGGTCTAACTGCGATGGAGAAAGGAATTGTT
>JARYHS010007075.1:522003-648026 GCA_031002005.1 Vandiemenella viatica
TAGCATGTAAAGATTTAAAAATAATATCAGGATGGTCAGACATTGAACATTGCATTTTATGAATTTTTTCTGGGTTTAAATGAAGCTAAGTAACTAAATTCTTTATAATCATATAGAATTTATAATTTATTTAATAACAAATTCAAATATCCCATTCATTACTCTTATAGTTGGTACTTAAATTTTCATTATTTATTAGTTCTATGTTAATTCATTTAATAATAAATTCAAATCTTCTATTCATTACTTTAGTAATTGGTACTTAAATTTTCATTATTTTTAGTTCTATATTTTTTTTTAAAAACTTCTGTATTCAATTCCCTTAATAATTTAAACTAAGTATATAGTAGGTGTCATACTATTGTTGTCATTACTTGCCAACATCATTGACACAGCATATTCCCGTGTTTAAACATTGTTTTCAAGGCTCCCTGTTAATGAACGTCTCTTGACACTGCAGCACAACTTGTACAACAATTCTTTTGCAATAATAATATTTTTGTCTTCTTTCTTAAACCGCTTAATTCTGGGGTAATTACGTCTTAAGGGCAAGTATTATAAATAGTAACATATTCATATTTGTAATTTTTCTAGTAAATGTGTGTTTTTAAAATAATCATTTCCTGGTTTTAGGCATTGTAGCATCAATTTTAAATTCCATTAATAGTTAGTTTTTATTGCTTTGTTCTTCCAAATTTGTAGGTAAAAATGTTTGTTTAGAAATTTTAGAGTACTAATATTACTGAATAAGGCCTTTATCATTTTATTTGGAGTTATCTTCCATAGTTTTTCTTCATTATAATGTTATTTACCAAATTTAATACAAAGTAGGTTCATATATACTTTTATTTTCTTGATAATATTTACATTCTTTCATAATGAAGGATTTCTGCCAACAAAAGGAAGGTGTATTAGCAATGGCGTGTTCACTATCTTCAGTTGTGGCCAGTGCATTTGTTGAAGCATTTCAAGCCGTAATCATCTGCAACCCTACCTTGAAGTGGTAGTTGCATCTGACATACATGGGTGACTGCTTTGCTCTTAACTCTTAAACTGTGCTTATGATAAAGAAAGTTAATGTGGACATAAAGCTAATGTTCATTAAGGCAAGAAGAAAGATGGATCCTTTGTGTATAGTGTATCCCAGAAGCCCAAACAGTACAATATTTAAGTGCATGAGGATTCTTAACCCCACTTAAAATTAGATTAAGAATATTAAAATGTCCACAACTTTTAATGAGGTAAATATAGTACAGAAAGAATGTTATTGTCTTTCTGCTAGCAATAATAGCAGCACAGCGTTAGACCTCCACATTGTGCCACAATGATTCTTATATGAATTCTTTTTTCCCTCGTACCATTAGGGTTTGGAATACACAACAAAGAGATTAACTTTGGTGCTGAGCACCCTCTGCCACCCACAATTTTGTGAATTGCAGAGTATATATGTAGATTCCTCCATTCTTTCCCCCACAGTGCTATCGGAACAGACCTTTGGTTATGCCAGTGCTGCTCCTGTCTTTTATACAGAGATAAGATTGGTTGGCTACAAAAATGAGAAACATAAGTCCAGTGTACTGAGCTACTAAGTGTTGATTAGTATCAATTTCAGAGTGAGCATATGGTTACACTAGGTTTTGTGAAATATCATGCATTATGGATTGTTATTAACTGGGAAGTTAGGATATTAGGATACACCGTAAAGGAAAGGCTAAATTAATACATCAGTTATTTTGGAAATTATATCACCTAATCAGCCATACCACAGTTTTCAGTAAACAGTGCAGACAGAATTTTATTAATTGAATGAGCAGTCTGGTGGCTAAATAATGGCTTGTGTAGCTGTTGACAATTTAAAATGTTTCTTCTGAACTTGAAAATTTGGGGTAAGCAATTGACTTGCAGAACATATGTGACTGAGTATTCACACTATCTGCTGCTCCAAGTTGTATGTTCCATTCAGCTACTGATGTTGCCTAGTTGTTTCCATGTCCAGGAGTAATGTACACCAATTGGAATTCTTCTTTGAAAAGAATTGAGAACTGAAACATATACTTTGCTGAAAACATATCCCCACACGATTATTCCTCTGACTTCATGAAGCCACTATCACACTAGTCCATTATGAATTCTGTATAAAAGATGCAGTAGTTTAAATATGTAATTCAGATTATATAGTAAGTTAGGAAAACCTTTATTGAATTATGAGTATCAAAATTTGTTAAAAATTGGAAAGCTACTTCTAAAACTCAATGAGCCTTTTAAAGAATCCTTTTGTAAACTACTTCTTACATACAAAACTGTAGGTATCATATATTTAGTATAGTGGTGTATTGTAACAATTTATTTATTCCTTAACATAAAATACCATTTATCTGCTAGAAAGATGTTGGTATTCTATTGGGAGTAAAATTAGAAATATGATATGAGAATAGAGATGGTTATTATTCTATATGTATACAGTAGTATATTATTGCATAATTGTTTTGTCTTAGGATTTGGTTGGAAATTGTTTTTTTTATATATATGTATATATATATATAAAAGAAACAATATATATATCTGATTCAAGATATTAGAATTGAGACTTTTATAATTATCAGAAAGCTGCTATAAAGAAAATATGTATTTTAATTTAAACAATAATTATATAATTTCTACTGCTTTTACCTATCCTGGCATGATACACAAGTTTTATCTGTGATTTGTTGTAAAGGAATTAAAAATGTTTCTCATTGTGTTTTATAGGTCAACAGTTGGAGTTCATCAAAACTATCTACCTATGTATTGTGAAAAAAGTGATGTTAGTGTTGTTGAGAAATTTCAAGCTACAAGTTCCCTGTCAGTCAGATCTGATATGAGCAACATCACTATAACCAATGATAACAGTGGTAGCATGATGTCACTGCACTATACATGTGCTATGTGTTTTCAATATTTCTCTAATTTGGGCTTGCTGGCAACACATGTCTTTAATCATGTATTATATGTAAACGCACCACAGCACATTTGCCAATACTGTGGTCAGGTTTTTGTAAATGTATCGAAGTTGTGTGCCCACAATTTTGAAGATAGAATGAAAGCTTCATTTAAAGAGTCGTCATTATTTGACCTTGCTTGTGCATTCTGTGCAGAAACTTTTTTATCCTGGTGCGCTCTAACAACACATGTATTCTCCCATAACTCAGCTGTTTCAAATCCCTTATATGTTTGTACATATTGCCCTGAAGTGTTTGAAGATATGGCCAAACTCCATGTGCATAACTTCACCAGGAGAAATTTAAAAATAAGGTAAGAATTTAAAATCACTTTCTGTCCAGTTTTGACATAGCTTCATTTGGTACCAATCTCTAACCAGTCTTAGCAACTAATATCATCCAATTGTAGATGTTTATGTTTAAAATATCAAGGACAGTACTGTAATAGCCAGGAGAGCAATATTTTTTTGTAATAAGGAGTCACATGGGAATGACTCATATGAGTATGCTGATTTCTGTTTGCTAAAACGGTATTTTTCATTTAAATTTGGTCAACAATTGAGGTAAATTAGTGAATTTCCTGTCCAGATCATTGCTTATGAAGGGAAAATGTATTATGGGGTGCATATATCTGTTATTTAGTGTAAGAGCTAGAAGTGTGGCTAAATTATCAGGGGAATTACTGTAGGAAATAGTTACTGATATATTCATTGCGGTGTATTTGGAGTGACTGGATGGTAGGTATTTTGTAAAAAGAGTTATAAATTCAAATAGGCACTAGGTACATGGATAAAATAATACAGTTTGAATATAGTAATAAGGTGAGAAACATTACAACATTTGATAACAAACTCAACTGGGAAGGACATATTGGACAGGTCATAGGAAGAAATTTCAAAACCTTTCACTTGTTGGAGAGTTTAGTGAGACTATGTACTAGCAAATCGACGGAATCGGGTTACAAAAATTTGGCCAGACTATTCCTTGAATAAGGTGGTGAAGGATTAGACCAACATTTTAGATATCAAATATAAGAGTTGGAACAGTGCAAAGAATGGGTGCTAGATTGATATATAAAATACTGCAGAGCACAGTCAGTAACTGAAATGATAAAGGAGCTGGAATGGAATTTATTGGAAGAAAGGAGGGGGTGAAGAGATTCATGGGAGAGTATAAGGCATATATCAATGATGACATGGTAAAATATATTGTTGGAAGAATCTAAGAGAGTTGTTTGGTAGGGATAAAATGAACATGACTATATGCTAGATTTTACACTTAATGGTTTTGGAAACTTTCTTTTGAAAATAAGGGAGTCAGGGAATGGAATAAATTACCAAAGGAAATGAAGAACAAGTTACCGAAAGCACTACATGAATTGAAAATTAACAACCATAGTGTGCAAAAATAAGTGGATAAAACTAATGGGAAAAAATGTATGTATAGTAAAGTTGTCACTGGCATGTGCACTCCATTTCATTTAAATTAAATATGTTGTTATTAGGATCTGGACAGGTAATAGATGAAGAATGTGGTATATTTTCTGGATGTGGAATAGAGGACTGAGACCATATTTTAATATCTGATTACTTACATATATAAGTGGTAGTTTTTATTTTTTGGACAAGGTTGTTTATGAATAGTTTAAGAACAAAGTACTGAAAAATGAATTTTATACAATGAAAATATTTTAAATTTTGATATACACTTAACACATTAGGCATAATAATGTATGTAAGGGAAGTTTCCTCAGTAGCATGAATACCAATGAATTTAATGCTAAGTAGTGTATATTAATCACATTATTTCCTCAATCATTTGGCTTGTTGAATACATTCCACGATGATTAAAAGTGCATCAGAATATAATATGTTGAGGTACTACTTTTTCTTAGTTAGCAATTGCTGAAGCATCATAAGTAGTCTGTAATAACATACACAAATTTCCAAACTATTGCTAAGTTTTATTTAAGAAAATAATTCAGTAGATATGAAAAAGAGGTCTGTTTGCTTCCAGATAATATTAAAATAGCCTTTCTGGAAAAAATATAATGTGAAATTCAAAAACTTTTGTGACTCTTGGTGATATTTGTTTTAATTAAGTGTAATGGGAAAGATGGGTGCCATGCTTCTAAGAAAACTATGTGCTATGGAGCTGGATTAGAATGGCTGAAATAAAACTTGGAGGAATATGAAATAATGTAATAATACATCTTGTTCATCCTTTTACCCTCATTTTATAGGTTTAGTACTGATTGCTATTAGATAGCCCATTTCTGTTTAACCAACTGGCTTATAACAGTATCCTATCAATGTTTGGTATACCAAGCAATGGGAGCAATGTGCTAGTATCACTTTAACATATACAAGTTTATACTACAATGTTTTGGGCCTTGTAGGTTATCCTTTAATACATTTTATTTAAAAAAATCATTTTTTGGTGTGTGTAAGTAGTGGAGATAAATTTTTAGCCAATGTGTTTTTTGTTTGTTTTGAATTACAATAGACAGTTTGATTGGGGTATATTGTTTCCAGCTTGTTAACATAACAACAAATGTACTGTGTGTATAGTATTGCATAGTAACATGTGATATCTGCATATCCCTCCAAGTATCCCCATTTGCAATTAGAGCTCCTGAAGTGGGGGAAAGCACCGGGCCCAGATGGAATTCCAGTAAGAATATTTTCAGAATATGCGGCGGAAATCAGCCCATTTCTGTCTGATATATTCAGTAAATCATTAGAAGAGCGAAAAGTACCTTCAAACTGGAAAATCGCGCAAGTAACTCCGATTTTCAAGAAAGGTGATCGAAGTGATCCTGGAAATTATCGTCCAATATCTATAACATCTGTTTGTAGTAGAGTTATGGAGCACATTATATGTTGAACATTATGAAATTTCTAGACGATAATAATTTGCTTACAACAAATCAACGTGGATTTCGGAAGAAAAGATCATGTGAAACACAGCTGGCCCTATTTACACATGACGTAATGAAAGTTATCGATGCAGGTTCACAAGTAGATGCAATTTTTTTAGATTTTCAGAAAGCCTTTGACTCTGTGCCACACAACCGCCTTTTAGCGAAGCTACGAGCGTACGGTATATCTGATCAGCTTTGTGCATGGATAAAGGATTTTCTAATTGGTCGGTCACAGTATGTCATCGTTGAAGGAGAAAGTTCTTCTAGTCTAGATGTTACATCGGGGGTACCTCAAGGAAGTGTAATAGGACCACTTCTTTTTTTAATTTTTATAAACGATCTCAGAGACAAAGTGAAAAGCCTTTTTAGATTGTTTGCTGATGATGCGGTTATTTATAGGGAAGTAAGGAATTTGGCCGATTTCTTAGAAATTCAGCATGATCTGGATATTATTTTGGCATGGTGCGCTGAGTTGCAACTTACGCTAAATTGTAAAAAGTGCAAGACAATGAGCATAACTAACAAAAAGAATGCAATTGTTCAGAAATACGAGTTAAACAATTCAGTTATAGATATGGTCGATTCTATGAAATATTTGGGAGTAACAGTACAAAGGAACATGAAATGGGACTTACACATTAATTCGTTGGTAGGTAGAGCTAATTCTAGGCTGCGATTCATAGGTCGAATATTGAAAAATTGTAATGAACAAACAAAGGAGATAGCGTACAAATGTCTTGTGCGTCCACATTTGGACTATTGTTGTGCCATTTGGGATCCATTTCGTAAGGGGTTGATCGAAAGTATAGAGAAAGTACAGAGAAGAGCCGCTCGATTCGTGACCGCTTGCTACAGTCCTTATGAAAGCGTCACAGAACTGATTAGTAGACTAGGCTGGGAGTCTCTGGTAGAGAGACGACGCACGTTTCGTTTAAACTTATTGGTAAACATGCGTACTCCCACTTTCACTCACGAGTGTAGTGAAATACTTCGTCCACCAACCTATTTGAGCCGGAATGACAAGATAGATAAGATTAGAGAAATAAGGTGCCGCAATGATTCTTATATGAATTCTTTTTTCCCTCGTACCATTAGGGATTGGAATGCACAACAAAGATATTAGCTTTGGTGCTGAGCACCCTCTGCCACCCACAATTTTGTGAATTGCAGAGTATATATGTAGATGTAGATGTAGATTTGGGAATCTGAAGTTCAGCTTTTGTTTTTTCCATTGTTTCTTGAAATAACTCCATGCAAATGCCAGGATGATTCATTCAATTAGACCATGGGCTAATTCCTTCCTATTTCTTGCTCCCAGTGCTTTTCTGTCTCTACTGCCTTTGACATCGAGGATGGACAAAGCTGTAAGGAATGAAAATTATACCCATCGAGTAAGAGTCTCTTTTGCGATTAAATGTCTTAGAGTTTTCAGTATATGCCATGGTTCTGCAGAACAACATGGCATATATTCAAGCATTTCCCACTCTTTTTTTCTTTCAAGCTAATATTCTTTCAGGCTTGCCGTTCCAATGAGATGTGTAAGAAACTTCCACTCTAAGTCCAGTTTATTAGTAGGTAGTAATATCTGCAGGGGCAGTGCAGGTCGATAATTCTACCATTCCCAAAGACAACTGTCTCAGGCGACATGTGGTAATTCATTATGTTCCGTGGATCAGCTCCCTTATAATGGCTTTGTTTATGCCATGCGGGACAGGCACTCTCAACTGCATAGTAGCAGAGTGCTCAAGTAGAAGTATGATTAAAATGTTATTTGGTGTTTATACTTTCGTTCTTACTTCAAAGCAGTGGTTTTTAGAAGTAAGATTTCTTTCAAGAGTCACTTCCAGCTGTTTGATGATATTGCTGTGTTGCATAGTCACCCAGCTTCTGTCTAACGCATTTATGATGTGGGTAAATTGTGCAGACTTCAGTTTTTGTTGCATTTGGCCTTAGACCATTCTTTTATGACATCTGAGAGCTTGTCAAGCTATCTGTCACTCTCTTTCTGGACTTTATAGCATAATTAGCCCCTGTTAGGTCAGCTGTTGTCTTATTCTTTTTTATTGCCTTGCATATTTTGAAAAATAGGCAGTGCGGCTTATGCTTTCCTTTATTCCAAGAATGTCCCTATTTTTCATCTTGATTAATTTTTCAGAGAAGCATCACTGTTCGGAGAAAAAGGATTCTCCTCTAGTGATTGTATCTGACTTATTCTTACCAAACTGGCTGCTGACAGGCTGTACCACTGAATGTGTCCTGCACACAGCATCACTGCATGCTTAAGTTACTACTGCTCATAACTGTGTACTCTCTGCTCAGGCATTAATATATAACCATTGGTGTACATGGATGTCCCAATTAGTGACTCCTCTGTGCTTGTAGGCTGCTTTATTTATCCTCTCACAAACCCACAATGGTCTATGAGGTAGCTATCCACCCAAACACTTTCCTCGGATACAAACTGTTTAATTAGAAAATCCTCAAAATATTATTTTTATCCTCACAATCTGTCCTATATTAATCCTTGGCTGTTCTAAATATTATTGAGCAAGTATAGTGAGACTATCAGCATAAACATAACAAGTACAGTGGCTGTTCAGATGTTGATCGTTAGTTAGATATTGAAAAGTATCTTGGGTTACATAAACCACTTCTGTTATTCTGGAGCTGAGGAAAAATTGTTTATTGTTGGAGAGTTTATTTTTGTTTGTTAAGATCATACATGTTCCTAAATAATGAATGTACAGTGTCCACAGGATCTCTTAAGTAATACTGCTTAAATTGCGAAAAATAACTCTCTTTTTGTGTCTACTTGAAATATTGTATCATCATAAAACTCTTTGTTTATGATGCTTCATTTTTCATCTGAACTTATCAGAATTTTATTAGGAGTCTGTTCCGCCACATCCAACTCTGTAGAACAAGCAGCTGAATTAAAAATTGAAAATAATCCATGGGAATGCATACTAACAATTGAGGTGGGGCAACTATGTATAAATACATGAAAAATGTGCAACAATATACTATTAGATTACCTGTAATTAAAGCCATTTCAGATAGCTGAGGTTATATGCATATCAGGAAGAAGGGTACAGTACATTTTATTTTACAATAAAAATCAAATCCCTGAAAGCTGTCATAAAAATTGGATGCAAAATTTGATGAATGCTGAGCAAGTACAAATTAGATGATGAACTTTGTAAATTCTTGGTATTGTATAGACCATTTTAATAAAGGTCACTTTGAGTTCATGCTCCAATTTCTTACTGTAGTAGAGGCAAGGGTCCACCACTACATCCCAGAATCGAAGAACTATTCAAAACACAGCTATGCACGTTCTTACCTTATATTTTCACCATCTGCAGTGCCGCCATATATAGTGCGATGCTGTTCACTTCCATTTGGGTATTTTGCGTTTGTTTTTATTTGGGATGGAATTCAAGGGCTTAAAGAGTTACTTTTAAAGACAGAGCACGAAATTAATTGGAAGTTCACGAATTAAATAAATGGCATAAATTCACAATGTATAAGATTACATCTCATTTAGGTGGTCATATTGAAATTTCTATCTCCATGATGGTGGGAAGCCAGTCGATCTTCACCAAAAAAGATGAAATCGATTGCCTTTGTCAGATAGGCGATGGTCAGTATTTTCTGGAATACAAATTCTTTGTATTGAAAGTCTTGAAAAACTGGAAACAATTGGCACAAAGTACACATTTATGGAGCAAGTAAATAAAAATTGGTGAGAAGGGACAGAAAAAGAATCATTATGGTTTAGGTTACTGTAGCTGCTCAAAAATGTACTTTGACAATAGAGAAACTGATGGATGTGTAGTATCAACAGGAACATCCATCACATTTACTATTGTTTTTCTGGCTTTGATTGCTATGTGGTTTGTAGGCTAAACATACTTATCAACAGAAAATATTTGAATCAAATGAAGTAGTAGCAGACATGGATGGATATTTTCAAGCATTCAATAATCTGGCATCAGGAATTGAACCCATTCATAGGAAGAATGCTCAACATATTGCATTAAGCTACAGTGGATTATTTGGAGAAATAATACTACTTTACCAATAATTTCTCTCTCCACCAGTCCTAGAACTATCACCTTACCTTCTAATGCATTGCTTGTTATTTTTTGTTTTAAGTGTTAAATTTTTATGTAAAATTTAGAATTAATTTTGACACTTATAAAAATTTATTTCTCCATCTAAACTATTTACTATATATATATATATATATATATATATATATATATATATATATTGCTGTATCCTTTTTGAAGGAAACAAGAAATTTCTGTTGTTTACAAAGGTCACAGTGTTAACTGTATAGCATATGTTGTTTACCTCTTAACTTGCTTCATCATACACGTTGAAAAGTATTGGAGACAGTATAATCGTCTCGAGTACCTATTAGCATGTTACTATGTTAAAGCAGTCTCCAATTATGATCTGTAATGAATGATAGCAGTACAACTTTATTATGTCAGTATATTTATTCTCAAGAGCTGGACATTTCAACCTATTAAGGTGGAAATGTTGTGTAATATTCCAGAATGCCATTTGATTATCAATAAAGTTCATGCAACATTTGTTTGGAGATCAGTTCATTTCTAAAAGATAAATCTAGTTACTAAAATAAGTTATCTGAGTATTTCTCGTTTTTATTTTTACCTTATAAGTATGTTTATCCAACATCTAATATGTAGTAACATTCAGTGAAAATCTATATACTGATTATCTCTAGTCTTCAGGATATTAAACCATTTTAAAAAAGTGATTATTTACTATTTTAGAAAATAATTGTAGTAGGAAATTAACTCAAATTTGTATTGTGATATTCACTATTCAATTTGATAATAAAAGAACCCAGGATATGTAACCAGACATATGTATAGAAAATGTCATTGGTACAGTGAGAGTTAAGGTGTTTAAACTAATTCGTTTCAGTTTCTGTAGGTAACAATTTTTTTTTTTTGCTAATATCAATTTTATTTGTGCTAATATTTTACGTATAGTCATTATTTTAATTTAACAGCATCTGAAATCAGTAAATTTGTAATCAATTAGTTGATAATATTAGTGTTTAATTTAGAAGACAAGTGTTTAAAGTTTTTTTCCTAAAAATAAATCTCGAATTTTTACTAAAAATCACCATTTTGGTCGTCAGTTGTCTTGAGTTGACAAATGTTAAGTGATTTTTTTTTTTAGTAGCTCAATTTTTAAACACTGTTTGATTACATTTAATAATCATGTATATATTAAATGAATTTAGTCTTCTATTTGTAAATCTGAAAACCTGTATATTTTTAATTAATATACTTCGCCAGTGTAAGTAGTTCACCGCATATTAACATTCAAAGTTTTTTGTTTCTAGGCATAATTGTGACTGCAAGGAAATCTGCTACAGTTACAAGCAGCAACTTTCTAATGGTGAATTTCAAACTAATAGAATAAAGGAGTCAACAACTACCTACAGCTTAAGTAATAGGATTCATATGGGCCAACTCTCAAATATAGGTGAAGATTGTGAAAAATCTTTAACAAACTATTCTGCTCCTATACAGCCAAAGAGGTTTCGGTCTAGTGAATGTCCGTTTTCATGTAAAATTTGTGGGGAAGCGTTTACACAGCATGATAACCTTAAAACTCATCAGCAGATTCATTCTGGAGAACGCCCATTTTCCTGTGATATTTGTGGAAAATTTTTTAATCACCGTGGTAGCTTTGAAAGGCATCGGCGGTTACATTCTGGAGAACGCCCGTATTCTTGTGATGTCTGTGGAAAATCATTTATAGAGTCTGCAAAACTTAAAATACATCATCGGATTCATTCCCAAGAACGCCCGTTTTTCGTGTGACATTTGTGGAAAAGCGTTTACACAGTCTAATAACCTTAAAAGTCACAAGCTAATTCATTCTGTAGAGCGCGCGTTTTCTTGTGATATTTGTGGAAAAAATTTTAATCGACCTGGAAGCTTTGAAATGCATCGACGATTACATTCTGGAGAACGGCCGTTTTCTTGTGATATTTGTGGTAAATCATTTATAGAGTCTGCAAAACTTAATACACATCGTCGAATTCATTCCGGTGAACGCCCATTTGCTTGCGACAATTGTGGAAAATTATTTAAACAGCATGGACACCTAAAAACTCATCGTCGAATCCATTCTGGAGAACGCCCGTTTTCTTGTGATGTTTGCGGAAAAATATTTAGGCATCGTGAAGCTTTGATAGGCATCAGCGATTACATTCTGGTGAACGCCCGTATTCTTGTGATGTATGTGGAAAAACATTCATAGAGTCTGCAACACTTAAAGTACATCAACGGACTCATTCCAGTAAATGCCCGTTTCGTTGTGACATTTGTGAAAATTATTTACACATCTTGGAAACCTTAAAACTCATCGGCGAATTCATTCCGATGATCGCCCATTTTCTTGTGATAATTGTGGAAAATCATTTAAAGGACCCTGGAAATTTAAAGTTACATCAGCGAATTCACTCTAAATAACACTCGGTTTCTTGTGCTATGTGTGGAAAATCATTTTCACAGTCAAAAATCTTCAAAATCATCAGCGGATTCATTAAGATAAAAGCCAATTTTGTGATTTTTCTGCAAAATCATTGTCTGTGAATCCTAAAAATTATTAGTAGATTCACTAATTGAAAGCTTTTTTCTTGAAAAATTTGCGCAAAAATGTTTTATCTGGTAAGTAGATCGTAGAAAGTATTAGTTTAATTTATTGAGGTAAAGTTTTGTTTTGTTCTGTTGTCTATTGAAAATTATTTGTACACTCAGGTGGTTTTAAAAGCCTTTAGTGGATTCATTAAGCTAAATACATGCTTAATTTCGATTTTTACTGAAAATAATTTAGCAATCACTGAATACAGTGCAGGATGACAAATTAATAGTGTTATATGAGGTAATTGTTTTATGTGAATCAACTAACTTAAGCAGAACGCAATTATTGTGTAATTTGCGAAAAAGCTTTTACGAATTTGATGCTCTTGAGGAGCATTATTCATTTTGAAAACTTAGTTTATCTATATAATCAGTGAAAAATCTTTTGTGTGTTGTGGATATCTAAAAATGGATCAAATAAGATATAGATCTTTTTCAGAATTTAGAACTCATTAAAAATTCTGCTTGTTATTCATAGTTAATCTAGTGGTTGTTTTTAAAAACAAACATTCTTTTAGTTGTATATATATCGTTTATTTGTGTCCTCAATCAACTCAATGGGGAAAAGTTTTAGGTTATAAATTTTACAGGAATAAGAGGTATGGTTCGTTTTATTTCTACCTTTTTGTAGTCATATTCTTTCCTTTAATCTTTGTCTAAACAGGTGTAATAATTCTGATAATAACTGTTTATATGCCAGATTTGTTGACAGACTTGTGTAGTATGCAGTATTGTTAGTTAACTTGAATTTTTTCTGGCACCCTCTAGAATTTTCTGTTATCAAAGGTTTTGTGTGAATCTGTGTAATGTTAATATAAGACTTATTTTAGTACAGTTTTACTTTAATGCAATGAGAAAAGTTTTTAAGTACAAAGGTTGTGTTTATTTGAAAATTTGTTATTATACAGTTGTTTTACAGAATGATTACTAGCAAGATTTCACACTATTTGTGTAAATTTTGTATGAGCTGTATAAATAGTGTTTTAAGTTTCTGTTGTTAACTATGTAGCTAATTTTTTAATGTTCTGGCAAACATCTTTTCTTTTGGGCAGTTTTGAGTTGGAGCCAATAGTAAGTTAATATTTGTTCAGATATCTATAATGTGGTGTCAATGTCTGTTCTATTTTTATAGGGGTTATAGATTTTTATTTATTTTTAGTATAGATTAATTATCAAAAGGTACTTTATAACTGAAGGTACTTAACTATTGTTGCTTCATGTCATTTTTAATTTTTGCTTCGATATTACAAATTTGAAATTACTGTTATTTCAAAAGTATTATATTTAATAGTGGAATCATCTGTTTGAATTTTGATTCTTGTAAGCCTATATGGATAGTGGAAACTATTTATAAATTTTATACTAATTGATTGTGACAGTATAGTCTTAACTGTAAGGTTTTACATATTCAAAATAAATGTTATCTATAACGTACATGAATTTTATTTTTCAGAGTTTAGTTATCACAACACTTTAATTACCTTACCACCAAGAATACTTTGATGTGCATTCAACATGCTGAGAAGAAGTCATAATATTTTTAATTAATAGAAAGAGGAAATTTTGATTTGATATAACAAATTCCATCAAGTCATTTTACACTTGTTTGCAAGAAAATTATTGTTAATATGATATTTATCAGCAGTAATTAACTCTATTTGTAGCTGCTGTTTTGTTGCATGATCACTCTACAATGCTGTTAGGAATGTATTACAACACACTATCATGATAAATGAATTTTTACTGCAAATAATTAATCTGTGCTGCAGTTATAAGCATAATGTGTTCTAAATACTCTCAGAATTATTAAGTATTTTGGTGTCATATTACATAACTCTACTGCTGGATTTGTTGGCGCATGTTAATCATTCCTTAAAAGTATATAACAGTATAGAGACATGCCCTTGTGAAGAATCCAATTTTAATTAAATATTCTCTTTTCCGATCTGTGTAAAATTCTAGTTTTAATGATGGAATTATCATTATAGATAATATATTTATCTTTAATGCAGTCATATATTTGATGTTATATTGTTAAAAGTGTGGTTGGCAGTTGCTAATAGTATACATTAATTCAGAATAGCAATTAGCACCATATTTATTAATTACATTACTGTTTCATATATAATTTTCCAAGTATTCTGCTAGTAAAGTAACAAATATCAATCTTTTCCTAGTATGATGATAGAAGTGTTCCCTTTTGGATGAATTTATCAAATGATTCTTATCTATCTATATTCCTTCAAGTCTCAAGTTTATATATTAAATAACAAAATCACATTCATTGCTTCTAAAATTTTCTGAGAATTTCATCGCAAGAGTCAGGATGCACCTTAGATCCTCATTTGTGCTGTCTCTTCACAGTAGTCAACTCGAGCTTCTTTACAACGATGCTCGCGTATTTCAATTTTTGAAATCGCTCCTGAAATTCCGCTGACTGTAGGTGTTTAAGAGCTGCAGGAATTCCCCTTGGATCTCTTCCAAAGAGATTAGTGCAAACTGCGATTCATCCTGGTTACAGCAGTTGGAAGATAGTTGTGTCGTGCGTTCTTCCTCCTCTCTCAACTCTCCTGCAAGTTTTGATCAACTAAAAAGCTTGAATGTGCTACAGAACGTCATGTGGTTCGTAATTGTAATGTGGGTGCCTCCTGTTTCTTGAGTAAACTTCAAATAAAGTGGAAACTTTTTGGGTTCATACTTTCACTCGCCTTTTTCTGTTTGCAGAACTTGAAAAAGATTTTTTTTTTTTTTTTGTTATATCCAGGGAACAGATCCACAGCCATGTGATATACGTCTCCGAAAAATAAGAAAAAAGGTAGGAGAAGTATCTCAGTGGAAGAAATACTTGTGATTACTTTGAGGTAGGATGTTTTAGTAATTGTTAGACTCTGCAAAAGCATTTCAATTTAAAGATAAAATTTTTGAAATATTTTGGAAATGCCTTAAGTTAACGAAGAAAGGAGAAAATGTGAACTATGAGCCACAAAATCATTATTTAGGTATACTCAATATGAAAAAAAAAACTTAACGGTTTATTTTGTGAAATGTTTCAATAAAATCAGACAAACAATAATAAAGTAATTATTTGTCTCCAGAATGTGTTGATGCCAATTAGATAACGCCAATTAGATAACGCAGGCTGGTAATGGTGGAAATTCAGAACGAATTCGATTTCAGAATGTTCAACAGGGACAGTGCAGTCATCAGGTGCAGTGACGATAGCTCTGCTGAAATACCTCTCTTTCTTTTGATAAAGATGAGGTCGGGAAGTTCCATATTTTACTGATTGCTACAACTCGACATCATGATAGTTTTATGTGTGCTGCATAATTTCAATAGGGTAAAAAATTTGAAATTACAACAACAATCAAGATGAATTTGGTCCTCTCAGCCAATTCAGATGGATGACATCGCTACATTGATTACACATCAAAAGCCAACAGCTTATCCAAATATTTTCAAATATTAAACTTTTTTAGTAATTGAAATATTGTCTGAACTATAGAGAATTAAAAAAATATATTAAACCGGTACTAAGTCATATATATTCAGCTTTTATTAAAATAATATTACTAAATTGAAAAGTTGATATATATAAATTATTATATTATCTACATATGTCATTTTCGTGATTTCGAACAAACTTTAGTGATGGTAAGAAAGATTTCTACTATTTCCAAACTTATTGCAAAGTATTGTGCACACAATGTGTTGTAAAATTACTATTTGTGATATATGTATCACTCATATCAACAATTTTAACTGCAACTCTCATGCCTTATTCAAAGAAATCTTGTTCGAATAACTTCGCAATCTGTAGTGAACTGTATTTAAAAACTGAAGCAATCAGAAGGGAAGGTGGAAATGAAATGAACAACATGGGTTAAGAGGGTACGTAGTGTTTCAGTGATTATAAAATCGAGTTAAATTTACAAAGAAATTGGCGTTATGAACCCAACCATCAGTATATGTCATTGCACCCGTAGCTTTGATCTATGCACTGATTTGGTTGAGGAGGGTGTGATAAAGCCGTAGTTTCCTCACTGAGGGCAAATTGCCCATAACTGTTGTAACTGGTCCTTAATATACTGGCACTGGGCTGGAGTTGATTTCAGAGCTGCTGCCACACATATTCTATCACTTAAAGATCTTAGGACCTAGTGGGTGCGCGAGTTCCTCAGCATCACACAGACAGTACGTAGTGACGGGTGCCGTGTGGGGACGAGCATTGTCCTGTGAAAAAATGATGCAGCATATTCGTATCGTACTGTTTTACCGTCAGGGTTCTCTCAATCACTTTCAAACATAAGCTGCAGTCATACTCGATGACTCCCTAACCGTTGGGCCCAGTAACTCCTCTGTACCTCTTCAAAGCATTGGAAGGATGAGACTCTCACCATGTCACCGCGTTGCTCGTAGTCGATGGTCGTATCAGACATCGCAGAGTCACGATTCATCGCTGAACACTCCGCGACGCCGTTCAGCAGCAGCCCACGCTTACCAGTCTAAAGACCACTGCAAACGCTGCCGTTTGTGTTAACTGCAGCCTATGTATATTATGATGATTCCCTATCCCGGTGGCTGCTAGTTTACAACCAATAATGCGGAATCACACAGAATGTTGCAGCTAGTCCATTACTTGTTCTGGGATGGGAGGTGCTGGTATGAAGAAATTACAATGTTCTTAATGCACAATACAATGATACACCCTTACGGTGGTCAGAGGCGATCAGTTTGTAATTTGACGGTGGGTATGTCTGTCCCAACGTTTCCATGCAGTCCAACATCGGGCAAATGCTACATCCGAGTGCCTTAATTAAATTGGAATTCGATGTTAAGGAAAAGTAGAAACCATAAACTCCCTACTGCTGACTAATGTAACTTCTAAAATTTTACCGCATTCACTTACTAGTTTCCATGTTTTCTCTTGTCTATAAAAGACGTAAATAATGTATAAATTTTGAGACAACTGCCTGCGTTCCTGACTGCTTGAGTGTATTTTAAAGCTGAAGCAGGCGCAATTATCTGCTGAATTAGATTGAAATAATTGGCGTCAATGACTCGCTGAGTAGAGGAGATATTAAAAGTTACGAATCAAAGTCTTGATATAGAATCCAGCAGTTCAAAGAACGCAAATTGTAGCTAATGATTTAGAATTAAAAATTAGTTGTCAGCCTTAAAGCACAGACCGCCACTGCGGTTCTATTGCCACGGATCAAGCTTGTGGGTGATTCTACCAACTTGTGATGTACTGCATCAACAACCATCTTAAATTTAGTATCACATCGTTAAAATATGCTCCGAAATAAGCTACAAAGTGCAGTTGATACAACATTTCACTGTAGAAGATGTCTTTATAACAAAATTTCAGAATAGTTATATTTACGCCAAGTAAAAACATATTGACGCGCCCTGATGACAGAGTTTCTACTTGCCGTGCCCTCTTGATCTGTCGTGGCTGGTACTCGCGCTGCAGAAATATCGACTGTTGTTTATGATGACAATCTTTGAGCTGCAACTTGTCATGCAGGATACGTTTATTTGTCTCCAAAACGTAACACCACAATATACGAGGCTGCATTCTTAGATATACTAATTCAGATGTTCAAAAAAATCTGTCCTAGGAATAAGAAACGATCTGCATGGTAGCAACTAAGCAGTTACTGATTAAATTCAGCTGGCAGAAAGGAAAGTTACATCAGATAACGAGGTAATCAAATTGATCCGGTCCAATACATGTATGAACCTTACAGTCACCTATATTAAGAGTTCTTAACTTTGAAATGGTTGGAGCTAATTCTGACTGTTTCATCCCAAAACTATTTTTGTATGTCATATTTTCTTTTTTTACCCTAAGAAGTAGCAGGAAAAATTTGTAGTTGCTTAATCTCTGAATTATGATGTTATTGTGCGTTTAACAATAAAAATTACAGGATTTATATTACAATTAATGAATTTTTCAATTTGAAAGCGTTAGTTACAGTGTATATTTTTAGAAAATAATGAATATTTTGTCTAAAAAGAGCAAATAATTTTCTATTTGTTTTTAAATCGAGCATGAATACTTATATTTGAAAGCAAATCCCGGAGACTGGCCGTTGTTCGTGAGCGGTAACGACATGGCCTCACATTCGGTAGGACACGTGTTCGAATCTCCTTCCGGCCTTTCAGATTCGGGTATTGCTTGGTTTACTCAAATCGCTCAACGTGAATGTTGGAATGGTTCCTTCAAAAGGCTATGGCTGTTCCTTGCCCTCTGTACTTTTCCTCCTCTAATGACCTTGACGTTTACTACACGGAAATCCATCGGTATTTCTCGGCGACAACAGATTAGCTATACACTAAGGTTATCAATCCTGTCACGCTATATAATTACTGCTGTTTCGATTTTACTTTCAGTAGATGTTTGTTTCCCAGAGGTTGAATGAAATGACTTGGACACAGAGAGAAACTGAAGGCAACTTTTTTTAATCAATTTCTTTCCTCCGGAAGTCCCTCCATTTTGGTGTCTTTGCTACTTATTTTAGTACACTATACTATAGATATTTCTATTTAATGCGTCTGCCATCATTTTTCTAGAAATTTACTTCTCCTATTTTCAACAAATTAAATACAACTCTCTTGAGGTTGAGCACCTCTCATACCGTTACCGCTGACAACTGAACGTTGTCAGCATTTTGTCGCTATTACAAAGTCTCTTTGCTTTTAATTTGAGTGTACCTTAAGCAGTGCTCCATCAGGCTTGGTTTTGGTTAGCCTAATTCCTTTTGAATCGTAATTCGTTAAAATCAAACAGGATTACTACTAGATGGTTTTTAACGCACTGTTCGCCTAAGTATTAAACTCTGTATTTGTTACCCAATCTAGGAAGGACAGATTATGCGATAGTTTTTACCAGACACAGAAATGTAAACACATTACATAATCACTATACCTATTATAAACGGCTGTCTGCAGTGATATCTCGCTGTAGTCCATAGGTTCTGAAGACATTGTTTCCTCTTGATTGATTGCTCACCCTGCGCTGAAAAATGACAAGAACTTTGTAATGAGCGCGTCCTCACTTGACTTCATTGTTTCCCGAAGACACGAACATTGAGTTGTGATCCATAAATAATGGGAAGGTTTTTTTTGCCTGCTGTATTATTTCCATTCTTGATCAAAATCACCACTAGACACGGTTGTTTTACTGATAGATTATCTGTTACTTCCTCGAATTGCGGTTGTAATGCTGTACTTGTTATACTGCAGTTGATTCCGACAGTCTGTGTGTTTCATTAAGGACTATTGGCGCATGAGCAATAGCGCTGCAGAGAGCCAGTGAGTCCCAACCAGCAGACCATCCTATTAAAGGCAGAATATTAACTCTAGCTGAATTAAACAGATTATAAATTAGTACAAACTGTTCACCTAAAATCGATACCAAAGCCGTATTGTACACATGGAGGAATATTGGATGTGCACCAGGCCATTAGGAACAGAGGCGTGCCGGCAAAAAAATAGGAAGAATGATTTCTGTTGCTAAGTAGTAGTCATGGGAGAGGTGTAGGGCTCTTCTGCATGATCAATTAGGCACAGAATACCAGGTCACAAATTTTTTTCAAACCTAGTGGAACATTAGGTACGGTAATAGAGGATATAGGTTGGGTTCCTAGGAGTTTCACTACGGACGATACAGCAATGACGGTGGGAGTTGAGAAGAATACTATAGATGCAAATTTGGTGTAGAGAGTGACTTTAGGGGGCGTCCATTAATTACGTGAGGTAAATTAGGGTGGATCGGGTGAAATCGCACGAAACCCCACGAAGGAGGAAGTCGACGCAAATCTCTCGTGAAGTTTTGACATTCGTGAAGTATAGTTGAGATAAAAAAAAAAGGTCCACAAATGACGCGGAAACCGACCTTAGGGGGGATATTGCCGCTCTTTCAAGCATGAGAGTTACTAAAAAGATCTCAAAAAACAATTCCGGAAAATCAACCCACGTAATTAAATGGCACCCCTTATTAAAATGGTGAATGATGTGCACCATACCAGATTTAATTTGTGCAAGTCCTATGTCATCATGATCCGCCACAGCTGAACCCCGCTGTTAGGCAGGTGAACGTGGAGACGGGGGTGCTGCTTGGGAGAGGCATTAATTCTGTGTTGGAAGCTGTGCCCGTGAACACCATTAGTTGGTCAAATTTCACCAGCCATGAGCGACATCTAAACAAAATGGGGCAAGGGCGTAATTTCTGAGTTATTATTTAAGCCTGTAAGGGAGCCCATTTCCAGTTATGACAGGGTCAGGGCTGTGCCGTTTTTATGTTAGGGGCTGCTGGTGAGGGGATGGAGATAATGTCCAAAGGGATATATCCACGTCGAGAAAATCCAAGATGCAAAATCGTAGATGCAGCTCCTGAAGCAATAACTGGCGGGGTCAGAACTGGGAACGCAAAGTTAACGCTGAAAATATTACAAAGCCATTAATAAGAGTGCTACAGGTGAACTGTAAAGTATAATGAACAAAGTAATAGAATTTGAAAAATTAACAAGTGTTTATGGCGGTACAGGCTTGGATAAAAGAAATGGTACTTTAGGGATATTAATATCGATGATGCTTAGCAATTGTAGGTTTCCTGCATGGAGACAGCATTTTTAATTTATAGAAGTACTAGCTGGTACCCACGACTTCGTTCGTGATTGTAAAGAATTCATATTGACAGCTATAGACATCTAACCACCCTAGTGCACGATGGGAGACTCGATACTATTACCACACACAAAGTACCAGTCTTCTGCGCTATGTAGTTCCGGCAGCAAGGTAAAATTTACGGTCTTTGGATGAAACACGAAAATATTCATGATCGACCAATTTCAAACACCATATCTCACACACTCCCACAGTTACCGAATTTCGGCCAACGTTGTGATCGATGGAAGACTCTGTGTTACTACCACACACAAACGCCAGTGGTCTGCGTTTGATAGTTTTCACTTAAAAGTGATACACCGTGACACATGCGTCTTTGGCAGAAATATGAAATTGCCGCAGGTCGACCATTTTCATCCCCCATATTTCCCACACCCCCATAGCTACAGACATCTAACAACCATAGTGCACGACAACAGACACGATTCTACTAAGACACATAAACACCAATGCTCCATGCTATGTAGTCGTGGTAGAAAAGTGAAATCTGCGGAGACACATGCCTTTCGTCGAAATACGAAAATATCCTTGGTCGGCCACTTACAACCACCATATCTACCACAGTACCACAGTTTCTGAAATTCGGCCGCTGTTGTGATCGAAAGGTGACTCTGTGCTGCTACTACACACAAACGCAAGATATCTGTGATCTATAGTTTTCGCAGAAAAGTGATACACCATGACACTTTTGTCTTTGGCAGAAGTATGAAACTTGCCACAGGTCGACCACTTTCAACCCTCACTTCTCCCACACCCCCATAGCTACCGACATCTAACAACCATAGTGCACTACATGAGATACGATTCTACTACCAAACACAAACACCAATGCTCTATGCTATGTACTTGTGGCAGAAAAGTGACATATGCGGAGACAGTCGAAATGCGAAAATATCCTTGGTTGGCCACTTTCAACCACCATATCTACCACAGTACCATAGTTTCAGAAATTCGGCCGCTGTTGAGATCGAAAGGTGACTCTGTGCTACTACTACACACAGACGCCAGTTATCTGTGATCTATAGTTTTAGCTGAAAAGTGATACACCATGACACTTTTGTCTTTGGCAGAAGTATGAAACTGCCACAGGTCGACCACTTTAAACCCCCATTTCTCCCACACACCCATAGTTACCGACATTTAACAACCATAGTGCACTACATGAGATACGATTCTACTACCAAACACAAACACCAATGCTCTATGCTAAGTAGTTGTGGCAGAAAAGTGACATATGCGGAGACAGTCGAAATACGAAAATATCCTTGGTCGGCCACTTTCAACCACCATATCTACCACAGTACCACAGTTTCTGAAATTCGGCCGCTGTTGTGATCGAAAGGTGACTCTGTGCTACTACTACACACAAACGCCAGTTATCTGTGATCTGTAGTTTTCGCTGAAAAGTGATACACCATTGACACTTTTGTCTTTGGCAGAAGTATGAAATTGCCACATGTCGACCAATTTCAACCCTCATATCTCCCACACCCCCATAGCTACCGACATCTAACAACCATAGTGTACTACATGATATACGATTCTACTACCAAACACAAACACCAATGCTCTATGCTATGTAGTTGTGGCAGAAAAGTGACATATGCGGAGACAGTCAAAATACGAAAATATCCTTGGTCGGCCACTTTCAACCACCATATCTACCACAGTACCACAGTTTCTGAAATTCGGCCGCTGTTGTGATCGAAAGGTTACTCTGTGCGACTACTACACACAAACGCCAGTTATCTGTGATCTATAGTTTTCGCTGAAAAGTGATACACCATGACACTTTTGTCTTTGGCAGAAGTCGAAATTGCCACAGGTCGACTTTCAACCCCCGTAACTCCCACATCCCCATAGCTACCGACATCTAACAACCACAGTGCACTGACAGGAAGACGATTCTACTACCACACACAAACACCAAAAGTCTATGTTATGTAGTTGTGGCAGGAAAGAGAAGTATACGGAGATACGAATTTTTGGTCGAAATATGAAAACGCCCTGCACTGGCCAACTTTAATCATTATATCTCCCACATCCCCACAGCTATCGGCATTCGGCCAACGTTGTGCACGACAGGAAACTCCATGCTACTTCCACCCACAAACATCAGTGATCTGTGCTAGGTAGTGGTGGCTGAAATAGTGAAATATAGGAAAAAACACATCTATTTTTACATATATATAAGATGTATAAAGAATCGTGAGCACACACAGAAATACATTAACAGCCGCACTGGAACTTGATTTCTGCGATGTAAACTTCCTTATGGTATGATGGAAGAGCGAGCGTGGCTGTGTGGTGACTAGCCAACCCAAAGCAGATTATTTGAACGACAAGCGATCGTGGGTTTATGGGCTTTACATAGCTAATCCGAATCAGACTGTACAAGTATTTCGAACCATACCAAACCAAGATTTTTTTCCTATCTTACTCACTGACTGCTACTGACAGCTGGCTGTCTACTACCGATGACTGTTGCTTGAGACGGTGAACAGACAGTGAGCGCGAGCGACATGACACTTGCAACCGGTTTTGATCCTGCCCACCCACTCTATTGACTATTGGAGCGGATATGCACCGATCAATCGCTAATCATAGCTTTGCACTCATTGATAGTCAAAGTACAGGTAGAACCTATGGTTGCCGAATTTAAGCTCTTGCAAACAGCTGCTGTTGCCCGACGCAATTCCTAACGAGTCAGCTTGTGCTACGTATCTCCTGCGGCCGATTGGCTTCCCTCACTTGTTTATTATTCTTGTTCCACAGGTCCCAGCCGAGGAAAGATTTGTGAGATGTGGAAAATACCATTGTTAGTACGTATAGAGAAGGTGAATAACTATTAAATGATACAAACTATAGAACTTTATATATATATATAGAAACACCGAACCTACATGAGACAATAGTGAGTAAAGTGGCTGAAGTGATTGTTCTAAAAAGTTAATAACAGAAGTATAAAAGGCAATAGCGAATACATTTATAACTAATGAAAAAATTAAATAAACAGCAAAGGGAAAGATATACTGCTTAAAATATTATAACTGATGATAGAAAACTGAATTGTAGTGGTAACCTTTTATAGGGCATGTATTTATTTAATTAAGTATTGTATTGTCCTAACTGATATAAATACTAATAACTGAGTGATACTTGGAGAGTCAGAATAATTGTTGTTAATTGACAGTTGGCTCCAACACCCTTACAACAGACTGATGCGAGGAAAAAATAATGTCTGTAAAAGACATTGTACATTTATGACTAAGGATGAGTAAAACGTTTCAGAGGATATGAAAGAGGCTCAACTGTTAAGCGACTAGTAGAATGAGAACTCTAGTGATTACTGAACGGGGATACTTGGGTGAAAACAAGAAACATATGATACAAAAGATATAATGATGGAAATAGTTTGGTAAAATAATGAATGCTCTAAGAAGGTAATATGTCAAAATAGGCGGATGTGAAAAGAGAAGATCCATATTGTAGTGTAAAGCGACCATTGTTTTTCATTATTCTAAAGAAATGTTGTTGTTTTTTGCACTTTAGGGCGCGTCGAAATATAAGTCATTAGCACAATGTCTAAAGAAATAATGTGTTAATGGTTTATACTTTGAAGTTGGTTTTCTGCAGATGACATCAAGTTACATAATAGTGCTAAAACGGAGGAAGACAACAGCTGGGTGATCTGTACAGGATATCTGGCTGGGTAGGTCAACATGAAATGAAAATAAATGACATGCAGGGACTATTTATCGGGATCCGTTTCTTTTCTCATTCCTTGCATTTATTCCACTGATACAACGTCGGCTTTCCTGATTGGCTTGTCGCTGAGCCTGACGCCTCCTGGAAAGGAAAGTTGTCTTGCCATCTGTACGGTAAACGGCCAAACGGGTAACTTTATTCTGAGTGCACTGAGTGTATTTTTGTTTGTGTAATGAGTAGTTAGTGATTGGGTGCCGGGGACCAGGACTCGATCCTGCCCACCAGGGGCGGATCCAGGGGGGGGGGGCTATGGGGCTCAAGCCCCCCCCCCCAAACGTATCTTGGTCCACCCCCGTCATTTGAGACCGTTCTATTTTTTTAGCTCTACGGATTTGAGGCCCGAGGAGGCTATAAATACTACCTTTTTCCCGACTCAAGCCCCCCCCCCAAAGCCAAAATCCACTGAAGGGAAGCCCTCTGAACCAAAATTCACTCAAGCCAAGCCCCCCCCCCAAACAAAAATCCGCTCAAGCCCCCCCCCCCAAAAAACAAAATCCTGGATCCGCCCCTGCATTGCCCACCACCATTCAGCGTGAGTCAGTCACACTGGCGGGTGCTTACTGGGAACACTCATAAAACACATAGCTTGCTGTAATGAACATATGGTTGGAGAGAAATGGCTGGTTGATGATATGAAGGGTAAATATCTTGGCATAACATTTGGTAGGGATTTCAATTGGGCAGGTAATGGAGACAAATTCCAAAACCTTCAATTATTGGAGAGGGTGATCAGAAAATGCATCGGAGATGTGAACGAAATGTATTAGAAAACACTATCAGACCATTGATTGAATCTGGTAGTGCAATGTGGGACCCTCATTGTAGGTATGAAATACAGAGTTGAAGTTCATGAAAAGGAGAGCACCTTTAATTTGTTAATGGAAATTAACGCAGAACACAATCAGTAACTGATATGATAAAGAAGCCAAAATGGGAGTAATTGAAAGACAAGCTCTAATGATACAGTGAACTAACTTAGATAATAAGATGCCAAGATTTGAGTTAACCTTCCGAAGCGAACGCGATTTCAATGTGGACATTATACACGTTTTTATTGCTCTAACATGAAGCGGCAGGGCCGGCGTTAGGGGGGGGGGGTAAGTAGGTCAAATGTACCGGTCCGTCTGATGGGGGGCCCGGCCACCGGCTATAGGGGCCCTCCGACCGACAAGTTGTAGAGCTAAAAAAAAAAGGTCGCCGATTTTGGCCTGAGCGAGGCCCCTTACCGATGAATTAATTGGCCGAGGGCCCCCAACTGCTAAGAACGCTTACCCGGGGCCCCAAAATCCTAGCGCCGGCCCTGTGAAGCTGTATATATATATATATACAGGGCGTTCGCCGGGAAACGCAACCCACTGTTAGCGCTACAAGGAAGAAACTGCTCGCGGCGAGCGAGCGGTCAGCTCCCGGCATTGTTCGACCGTCGGCCGCGGACTATTTCATAAACTTGTATGTGCTAAGCATTTAAATGTGACGTAATTCATTAGCTTACCTTATAAAAGATGCTGGAAGTGTTGACACTCTTGTGTAATGCACATTTCACATCTTCTGAACATATTTCGAGACACACGCTGCCCTATAAACTGACTTAATGATTTTTTGGGTGACTGTTCTAGTCGAAAAGCGATATCGTCAATTTTCTCCTCTGTGAGAATACGGTTGACCGACAGTCTCTTTTTGTTAAAAAATGAACCCGTTTCTCTTACTTTTTTAACCAGACGCAGAATTGTTGATTTAGCTGGCAGTAAAGCGCCAGGATATTCGCGACGAAATTTACTGCGACACTTTTTAAACGACTTCTTCTTCACATATGTATCATAGAGAAATATTCTTTGTTGCAAACTGTAACGTACCATAATTTTATTCACACTCAAACACGGTACAGATTAGTAAGAGTATGAAGCCCCAAACCAGCCAAACCGCAAAGAAACGTTTATTCACAACACTCATTAATAAGAGACTGAAGTCACAAACTAGCTACAATGCAAAGAAACCGTTCTTAACAATGTAAGGGTCACTGCACTGCACTGTTGGGGCAGCGGAGGTGTTAAACAGTGCGGTGATTCACGGTGCCGCGTGGCGGAAACTGCTGGCTCCGCTGTCCGAGCAAGTTGCCGACGGCAACAGACTGGGAGGGTTGCGTTTTCCGGCGAACGCCCTGTATATATATATATATAAAAAACAATCACGATAACAATTTATTAGAAATTATCCTCTTTTTGATTTAATGTTACTGTGCTGTGGCGACGAGACATGGTTGGATATTGGTAGAGGAATTAGGATTAGTACATGTAAGGAAATAGATGACCATGACCAGAAGCTAACACTTTATTTCTGGTGAAAGAAGTGAAAAAATTCGTAGGTCTGGGAGTCAAGGATCTGAGTAACCAATTTAAAATAAACCGAGCTTGGTGGTTGAGCGGTAACGCTCTGGTCTTGCATTCCGGCCATCATGGACGCTGGCAGGATTACTTTAAGGGAGGTGCATATGTTTTTTATACAATATATACAACATTATTTACTAAGGACAGGTGGTAGGAAAAGGTTTCAAAGTTCTGCACTTGTTGGAGAGAGTGATGAGGGGATGTACGAGAGAAGTAAAGGAATTGGGTTACAAAACTTTGGTCAGACCATTGCTCGAATATGGTAGTGTAGTATGGGACCCTCATTTTACATATCAGATACAGGAGTTGGACAGTGTTCAAAAAAGGGCTGCTAGATTTGTTTCTGGAAATTATCGCAGAATGCAATCAGTGACGGATATGATAAAGGAGCTGGAAAGGGAAATCTTTGCAAGACAGGAGGAGGATGAGGAGGTTCATGGGAGTGTACAGGACAAATACTGGCGATGAGGCATGGAAAGATATTGCAATAGGTATAAAAAGTAGTGTATGGAAGGGAAAAGATGATCATGACCACAAGCTGGCACTCGATTTCAGGCACAAGGGTGTGGGAAGATTCTTATTTAGGTAAGGGTGTCAGGGATTGAAATGAGTTGCCAAGAGAAATGATGAAGAATTTACCAAAATCTTTGAAAGAATTTAAAGATAAAATTAGTAGAAGGCAAATGTAGGTGGGTGCAGGATAGGGGGAAGATGGGTGTGTATGGAAATTGCCACCGGAGCCTGTGCTCCATTGCAATATTTAAAATAAATAAAAAAAAATAAGGAGTACTCTATTGATTAGGTTTTGAACAAATCTGTACAACAGGCTAGGCGCCTTAAGTTATTGTTCAAACGGTGAATTTAATAATACATTTTTTATTTCTTAAGATTTTTCTATGTATTTTCTTTCATAACAGGAGTGTACAAGAGCAGCCCCTTGCAACCCTCCCTCCCGGCGCCCATGCCAGCCATCCAAATTTGGGGTTTTCCTTGTTTCACAAAATTACTTTAGGCGAATACCAGGATGCTTCCTTCAAAATACCATGGCCACCCATTCCTTCCCCCCAAACATTTCCCACCTCAAATGACCTCGCAATCGAACAGGCGTGAAGGCATGGGAAATAAAAATTCAATCCCTGGTGACACTGAAAAACTGGGCAGCGATATTTACACAGGCTCCATTGCAATTAATAAAGGGTTATAAAATATTTTTTAATATCATTTCGATTTCAAGAAAGGAAATTGTGGGAAAAAGTTTTCCAGAAAGTAATGTGCAGTTGAATTTTCACAACGCAGCAGTTTCATTCACATATTTGTACCCCTGGCTGAATAGGGGAAAAGCTTTACATTATTTGTAAAATTTCTAGTATTGATGGAATGAAAGTATAACAGTTAATATTTTTAAAGTTACCTGTTTTCCTAGATATGCAAAAGAAACTGTGAATGGATTGTATTCTCTGTAGCTTGCAGTATCGCTGTTAGCATTCAGCTGTGCGTGTTGTGTTGGCTGCAGCAGAAGTAATATTGTTTATTACTCTGGAGACGTCAAGAGGAGGCGATATGGAGCCAGTAAATGCTGTCTACATTAAGGAAGAGGTAGGTTTGCTACTTTTTATGTGTTTGTGGGTGGTACAGTTCATGCAATGCTCATTACTGCTCCACAACAACATAGACGCCTTTGAAAACTTTGCTATTATTTGTGTCTGATGTGAAGTCCCTAACTAGCTCATATTACTTATCCATGTGCTTGAATCGTATGTGTTGATAATACGTTTAATCATTACACGTTATATCAATTGATACGTGTGAGCTAAGTCCTTTACAGAAACTATGAATGTTTCGAAGAATTTTTGTGTTCACTTACAATTGTTTTTATGCCATACCTTCATGACTATTAAATCGATTTGGCAATATTGTGTATTAAGTAAAGTGGCTTAAGTTCTATTGTTGTTGGGCAACACATTCATGTAACGTGATAGCAGTCACAGACACTAAAGTTTGATCACATTAAGGCAGTTATCTGTGTACATTCTGTACCGTGATCTATCAAGCCATTGGTCAATTTTCTTCCCCCAATAGGATGATGTATGTTTCCTAGTGAGATACATTACTATCATACTGAAATATACTCCAAATAGCATAGGCCTACTTGCTGTATCGAGGTTTAAGCATTTGAAGTAAAATGGATATCAAAAGAAATGTGTTGAGGTATATAGAACTTCCAAATTCTGTTAATTCAAATATTTCAACAAATTTTCTGCTATTCATTTCTGACACGTAGATATTATGAAGGACCTGGATGTGTAGATTATTGATTGGTTCAACATTACGATGGCAATAATTTGTGATAACTCTTGGCATTGTAAACCTTAAGAGATAGCATTTGATCTCATTTATTTACATGCTAAAGGAATTTATAATGATAGGGCCAGGTTGTTAATGTATGTGTTAGTGTGGTGGGCTTCGATTTTCGGTTTTACTGGTCTCTAAATTATCTTCAGTAGTTTTATTTCTTAATCTTGGGTTCATGTGAGATTGTCATGTAGATTTTTTTTTTCCAGAGTATGTTAGGAGACACTGAAAGAGAGGACTCAGTATCTGTGCCTATTCCTGAAAGGTAAGGCAGTCCCTTGTTTATAAGCCTGTATAACTTGACTTGAAGAGTTATGTTACTGTAGAATGTTATCAACAACTCCTGCCATCTTACATGTAGACTATTTCAATTGATAATGATGAGTGGCTGATAAAACTTAGATTTCAATGTTACTATTATCATATATTAAAGAGAAAAAGGGGTATGTAGAAATGAAGAGGTTAGCACAGGATAGGAAGGGATGGAGGTTTGCATCAAACCAGTCCAAAGACTGACAACAGCAAAAAAAAAAGGAGAGGGAAAAACATTTTTTTTTTTAAAGTGAAGCCTAAGTAATTGAATTGTATAGAATCATTAACAATTCATTAGGACATTGAATAATAAATTTAAAAATTCCGTTAGCAAATTGATTACTTTCACAAATATATTTCCAGTCTCTTTTCTAAATGTTTCCTGTTCAGTAGATTAAATAATTTATGCCATATGATAGTGGCATAGGTGTTGTGTTATTGTTGGTATTATTGCTCACCTGATTAATGAAACTAATTTAATTTTTTTTTTTTTTAATGTGGTACCCCATAGCTATTCTGTTCTTCACACTTGCTACTAATAGGGGGAAGATGGGTGTTTAGAAAAATTTCCACCAGATCCTGCGCTCCATTTAATAAAACAAAAAAGCAAATTACAATGAAAAGTAAATTAATAGTAAAATAGGCAAGTGTTGAAATTTCATAATTTTATATTGACTTTAAAATTGCATCACTGTTTCTTTTCTGTTTTGACATTAGTTAATTACATCTTAGGATACTAGCACATGAAACAACAGATATTTTTTTTCTCAAAATTCAGAAAGGAAACAATACTACTGTCAAAGCGTAGCATAAAATGCAGACAGTAATCAACAAACAATTAATTACCTCAGTACTCCTAGCACAAAAAAAAAATAGTAAAAACGTATCCGTAGGTATCACAGATATCTGCTGACAACCAAACACTTAGTTATAAAAAACAAACTATTTTGTATAAAAATGTGCAATTAATTAAGTCCAGCCAAATACATGTGGCACAAATGTTCCAAATTGTAACACTACCGTAAATGTCACTTGCAGATAGTGGCCGTACAAAAATTTAATTAATTATTATTATTTTTATTATAAATCCCAGAGTAGCAGAGTGCAAATCCAGTATTGTGGCTATCAGATAGTGAGAGACCTCATGATGGCCACGTTTTTGCACATCAAGGAACTTCTGTATCACTAGCATCCGCTGGAAGTATGGCATTAGCTTCTAGGACATTGTATCACTCTCAGCCATGCACACCATGGAGGAAAGAAATATATGGAGAGGTAATTATTCTCTGACGCCGCCTCTCAACTCTCGGCTGACACTGTGCATGTGCGGCAGCGGCCATATTACCTATCCATATAATTGCTATTTGGAGACAGTAGCCTATATCCCGAAAACTAAGTAAGATATCGAAAACATTTATTATTTTTTTTCGATTTTGTTTTCGTCGTGTTACATAAGAATCCATCATCCAATTTCACTTTTTGCGAAATTTTTCTTCTGCATTTCAACTCACTTTTGAGACAGTATATCTCGAGTACTAGTCACGTTATCTAAAATTTTATTGTTTATTTTATATTTGTCTCATCGAGTTACATAATAATCCATCATCAGATTGTGGCGTCACATTTATCCTAGAGTCCCTTTGAGATTTTTGCTCATATTCCCCGTGTCTGTATGGATAGGTAATATGGTGGCCACACTTTCCCACTCTTCTTCCCCTGGCGTCACTTCAATGCGTGGTGAAGGTCACTTGTGTCGTCTCCATAAATTTATTTCTTCCATGATGCACACAGTATGGGCTTCTAAAGGTTGTCAAATACCACTGCAATCGCCAGAAAAATTCTCACTACTACACTGTAGACCTAGGCATTGAGAATGCCTGTTGTTATAGATACTTTCTATTGTCTAATATTTTTTTGTTTTTAATTTTTTGCTAGCACATATCCTAGGATGTTTCCAAGTACATTTAATAAACAAACTCACTTGGGTAGTTTGGATAGAAGAGGATACTTTTTTCTGCTTTCTTGAAAATTATTAACTCACTGTGTTACAGTTTACTCAAGATTCTATTCTAGTTAAACCATTAATTTAGAAGTATTTATAAGCATGGAAATAATTTTATCACCCCCATCAAAACTATACTTACATTTCAATGGGTGGAGTTAAGTTTTCATACATCTTTGTAGTCATCACTGTAATTAGACTTCCCTCTCATTATTCCAGTAGTCCGGTTCAATCTTTCTGGTTCATATAACTTATTTATTCCTCAACTTGTTGTCCTGTATTTAAACTTGTAATTTCTCCACTACTTCTAGTTTGTTCTTATATTCCTGGCTCTTCTCTTCTTTCTAGGCAGTGTGTTGTGAGGTCTGATTTTCCATGCAGCTATTTCACTAACCATGGTTTCTCTCACAAAGGGTAACCTGTATTTTTCTTCTGTCAGTCTCACTGTTTCTTTAGAAATCTGCTTTCTCTCCCTGATAGTTGCTGGGACGATACTTCTCTCTGCAGCAACGGTATTCTACTAATGCTCTTTTGTCATATTTAGCTGCAGTTTTTGGAACTTATTTGATCAGTAGTTGTACACGTCATTTTACTGGTTGATGCTGTATCTATGCAAGTTTCTTTTTAATAATAATTTTGTACATTTCGGTAATAGTCACCTAACCTAATCCAGTAGGTATACGGGCCCCACAGTTAAACTGTGAATTATTAACCACAGAATGTCCTTGCATCTTCACATTAACAAAGCAAAACTTTGACACAGGTAAAGGTCAGTTTCAAGGCATAAAAATTTCAGCCAAGATTGGAATACAAAATTGGGAATCTTGTGTATCCGAGTCACATACACGCCTCAATCAACTGTGCAATCGGACAGCTCACTTTCCTTATATTATACATTTTTATAATTTCCTTGTCTATTATTGGTTGCTGCTTATGTTGTCCAGTTCTTAGACAGTTAAGATATGATTCCTTGTTGTCATATTATCAACCACTATCCAGCTATGTAGCAAATTTGCTGTAATCCATTTACATATCAGTGTTTCAGTATGTACTTAATTTATTCTGAAAACTTGGATGGCTGCTAGCTCGATTCCCAATTCTCTTACTAGTTCTTACAGTATGTATTTTTGTGTCTGTTGCTATTACTGCTGGTCTGTTCCTTAATTCAAAACTATACATTAGTATCTGAGCTGTAGGAATCATAAATATAATTGTTTTACTCAAGCTTCATAATGGACTACTCTATTGTAACAACACTTCATTATTAGTATTGCGTGAGTGGCACTATCCTGGTGAAATTGTTCAATATAATATTGTTGGGTGTCCAGCAGGATGATTTTGTAGAAACAACATTTCGGCAGCTGGCTCTATTGTCATCATCAGGTGTAAAATAGCTTCCATATGTCACAAGTTTGCTGTGACTGCTTAGACGTACTTAGTGTCATATCACAATGTCTTTTATATGCTTAGAAAAGATGCATAGAAAGCTTGGTTCTCTTAGACACCCATTCCCTGGCCACCTGAATCTTTTTATTGGCAGAATACAATCTGAATGGGCCTGCCAGAGTCATGGACCACAAATTCGGCAGTAATCAGTATCCAAGCAGCTGGGGAATAGGTGTCTAAGGGAACCAAGTATTTGTGCATTTTTTCTAAACATATAAAATAAATCATGAAATGAAGCTAAGCAAGTCTGTGCAGTCACAGCAAGCTTGTAACATCTAGAAAGCCACTTGATGCTTAATAAGGACAGCTAGAGCTAGCTGTTGAAATATTGTGTTTCAATAAGACAATTCAAGCAGTGCACACAAGTTTATTTTGCATGTTAGTATTTTTAAGAGTATAGTTGATATTACTGTCAGTATAGGAATAGCCTGAAGCTATACTTTTTAGTGCTTGCAGCATATTATTAGATAAACATTTTGTCTTGGTGTATTACTTGTTAGTTGTTCTCATATATGATACTTCATATTAAGGTATGAGTACAAAGTAAGTTACTTTAAAGAAGATATATATTTTAATTTCCATACTACTATTTTATCTTCTTTGATATAATGTGCCTTCTGTGCTAATAGAGCAATACTACTAAAATTCTTTTCTCTATTTCATTTTTTAGGGCGAAACATAAACTCCACGAAAAGAAATTTCAATTGTGCTATAAACAAAGTGATGCTAGTGTGGTGAAGAAGCCTCTATTTGGTCAGACAGTTCAGAGTACACTACTAGTCAGATCTGATGTGAACAGTTACAGTGTATCTAATCAGAGCAGTGGTAGAATTATTTCTTCTAATAGTCCACTGAACTGTACCTGTGCCATTTGTCTTCAACAGTACTCTACATGGGACTTGTTAATCAGACATGTTTTTACTCATATTCTAAATATAAAATCACCATCATACATTTGCCATCTATGTGGCGAAGTTTTCTTAAAACTTTCAATGATATATGCCCATAATTTTCATCATAGTAACAAAACTATGTTTAAAGGGCCATCTTTATTCGAACTTTCATGCACATTCTGTGCACAGACTTTATCTTGGTGCTCTGTGATAAAACATGTATTTAGTCATATCTCAGCTGTTTCTGCTCCCTTATATGTATGTATACATTGTACTGGAGTTTTTGAAGATAATACAAAACTCTGTTTTCACAAATGCACCAACAGAACTTCACAAAGGAGGTAAGATGAAGCCTTTCTATTTTATATTTATGCTGCCACCATTTTTATCTTATTCATTTTATTTAGCTCTAAGATGCTTATTTCTCCTTATACATTATATGTTTGATTATTATCAGTTAAATTGATAGATAAGTTATGTGTGATTCTATAAGTAATGTCTTGAAAATATATATGCTAATTGCCTTATTGTTATTGGTTCAGAAATTGTTAGTATGGTTTAAATTTAGATAGATTACAAAAACCTTCTAATTCTTATCTACTTTTCAAGTTATTTAATTCATTATCCATATTTGCTATACATTATTACAAATTTGAATTTTCTACATATATTTTCTTTCAGCTGTGTAAATTATCTGTAGGTGATTTTTCTTTGGCCAATTTCCACCATAATCTGTAAAGACAAAATCACTCTGAACTTTTAGGCTCATTTTCCCCTCATTAGCTCTTTTCTATTATACATTAAATTGTTGCTGATTCATAATTCATAATATTTGTAAGACACTAAAATGTCTGTCATTGAGGTGTATCACACTCAGACTATATGTGGCATGCACTGAATAGCTAATATCGAATAATTTTTTGATAAGTCATCAGATTGGTGAGGTGTAGTGGATGTTATGGAGACACGTGTTCCCTATACAACTCTCAATCCAGTTTAGCACTTCCTAAGGGAATCATTTTTTTTGTCCTTCTATTTCATTACTCTACTTTACTCAACAGTACATCCCGCCTAGGAAGTATGAAGACATTATCATATCACGTCATAATTTTCTATTTAAAAATTGGATCACCATATCAAATATTGTGTTACCATAACCACAAAAAGATTATTTTTTGCAAGAAAGTAATATATTGGTCTATGTATATGATCTATGATAAATTTAGTAAACTAGTGTAACTCAAAGTGCCACTTCTGTGAATCAACCCTTAAGAATTTTATGGCAGGCATTACCATTTTTGTAAAGTAGGACTGTTCAAATTTTATATTATGAGAGACTCATTAGCTACCAGCAGATTTCATTTTCCCTGAATTTTTCCATTGATATATGGTCAGAAATACTAGTACAATATAGTAAACAGCTCCTAAATTAATAGTTTTACGTGGGAATGATGTTATTATCAATGGCAATAATTATTTGGTAGTCAGCATTTTAAAACCTATTACAATACATACAGTATTGGTTAGTTTGTTAGTAAAAGGCTAGTATATGTGATGCATATACAAGGGTGACCCAGAAACTAATGCACCACATTTTTTTCTTCAACAATTACTTATTGAACACAATGAAACTTATACACAAGAAAGAATGATGTTTCTTCCACACTCCTGTTTTTCCGCATTATCTCCTTCCCATTCTATGGCCTTCCTCCAGGGAGACACAAGAGCATGTATGCCCTGGCGGTACCACTCTTTATACTGTACACGAAGCCATTTCTTCACTGTGTGAATCACCTCTTCCTCGTCCTCAAAATGTCTCCTACTAATGGCATTTTTCAGTGAGCCAAAGTATTGAAAGTCTGATGGAGCTAAGTAAGGACTACAAGGTGGATGGGTAACACTGTCCAACCCTGTGCCCTCAACTTTGTGTGAGGGCGTGCGTTATCATGTTGAAGTAAACTATCAACTGAGTGGTTATGGCGTCCACATCTTTGGAAGTGCTTCTTGAGTTTGGTTGATGTGTTCACATATGTCTCAGAATTAATGGTGGTGCCTCTCAGCATTAGTATGACACCATCACAGTCCCAAAATACAGTGATCATGACCTTCCCAGTGGAAGCAGCTGCTTTGAATTTTTTACTTCTGTGGAGTGTCAGTATGGCAGCCATTCCATCAATTCCAATTTTGTTTCGGGCTCAAAATGGTGAACCCAGGTTTCATCACCTGTCATTGACTAAGAAGGCTTTCGCCTCAGCTTCAAAATGTTGCAGCAACTCAGAAGAAATATTTTTTCTGAGAGTTTTGTATTCCTCCATAAGATGGCGTGGAACACATTGTGAATACTTTTTTGCATAATCAAGAGCACTGAAGATTACACCCACACTTCCTTTGCTGATTGACAGCTTCCGCGCTAACGATCGACTCGTTATGCATCAGTCCTTGCTAATGAGCACATCAGCAAGCTGCATCTTATAAGGTGTAACAGCAGTGGGTGGCCTCACCAACCATTGCAAATCTTGGAGCTCTGTAGAACCGCTTTCAGATGGTCTCACGCTCTGTGCCCAGCGACTGACCATACTTCTGTTGAATGGTGATGCTTCATAAGCTGCACATACACGTTTTCGATTGTTTCCAACCATTTCTTGCTCCGCAGTAAGAAATTCAATGATTACACGCTGAATATAATATACATCACTCACAGACGCCATGTTGAACCATTGCTGCAAGTATGCTATCTGTCAGAAGAAATTGAAACTTTGTACGTGCACTCTGAAAACTTCAAAGAATGCATATCTATAGTTTTGCATTCATACCATTTTTAGGGGCTCAGAAATAAAAATGTGGTGCATTAGTTTCTGGGGCCCCTCCTAATTGAGGATGTCGATTTTAGTATATAGGGATAAAGACATTATTTGATGAGGTTAGCTCATGTTAGGAAATGATGGAGGATTACATGAAAAGAGTTCTGAGTTGATAATAGAGAAAAAAATATAGCCTCTACATCTGACTAATGGATGTGTTTTAGATAAGCTACAGAGTTAGTTACATTGTTTATGAATATATCAATTCTAATTTTAGATTCAGCTTTATAGTTGGACACAGAAATTTTGTATGGCTTGTAGCAATGTGTAAAAAATATAATTACTAAGTGAAGAGAAATCTCAACTATATCTTCAAAATCAATACTGAAATACACACTTAATTTTTTTTGTAAACCAATAGTGTGCACTGCAAGTTAGTTATGGTATGGTAAAATTTATTTAGACAGATAGCAAAAATGAAAAAAACAAAACATAATTACACTTTCACTCACATTTACTGCTTCTGATAGTATTGTTTGTTTAAAGGTATTGTTACACTAAACATTAGGTACCTTAAATACTGCATACATTGTTAATTTATTACATATTTTGTGCCCACTATTAGTTGGTTGATATGGATAACTCACGAGTACAGAATGAGAGCTGCTCTGGCTATATCGACAAAATTATGAGGCTATCTATTCTTCTGCTTGCATATATTTCATCATGTCTATGATTTAACAAAGACATGCATTGTATTTTATTTAGTAATACTAATATCTAAGTATTCAGTAATCTGGTGAACAAATGCATTGAAACTTTAGATATTTTTTTCATTGAACTAAATTTGAATAAACTTCAAATTAAATTGGCTGATGTCTGACTCCAAAGCAGATAATTCTGTAGCAATTTCTTATGTTGTGTGTATTTTATTAATAGGAATTGTTTCCTCAGTCATTCGCCCTGGAGTTGAGTCATGTATGGATCTCTTGGATAGATCAGGTGTGCACTACAGACGTAAATTGGCTATCCAAGTGCATTGGTTGTTGTTGTTTATTTTTTTTTTTTTTTTTTTTTTTTTTTTTAAGCTGAGGGAGGATGGTCCTCAAAAGGAAATTCATTTACGGACAGCCCAGATAAATTCAACACCGATGTGTTAGGGGTAGCTTAAAAAATCTCGAACATTAAAAGTTCTAGTTGTTAACTCCAGAAGTGTTGTAATAAACAGTCCTGAACTCGAAAAAGTTATTTGTAGTACAGATGCTGATATCACAACAGTTACAGAAAATTGGTTAAAACTGGATACAAGTTCCACTGAAATCTTTAATAGCAGCTTGAACATTTCTGTATGTGTTGGTTACATTCCCATGGAGGTGGTGTATCTATAACTGTTAGTAAGAACCTCCAGGGCCCCTCCTATCGCATGTGAAAGGCGACCAGAATTCTTAGCAAATTGAAGCCGGCTGCCACCCCCATGTTAGGAGCAACTGTTCATGGGAAATTTGTAACCCTCGTACAGTTATATAACTAACCACTGTAGAATGGAAAATTTTATACTGTTAAGGGTCTTCACTTGCTCAAAGAAGATCGAATGACGTTAACCACAAGCTAATTACAGATTTTCCACTGACTATATTATGTTCGGACTTGTTTTCTTCACTCTGAGCAATGTTAGATTTTTCTCTCTCTTCAAGCAGGCTAATGCAACTGATCTGGAAAGTTGTTAATATTTCAATAATAGAAACCCATTTATAAATATAATGAAGGAAAACTGATGAAATAGAGGTATACAAATTTTAGAGGTCTGAGCCCAAACTAAGGTTTCTTCAGAAGTTGAGCAAACATATTCCATTCAGTTCAAAGACAGAATCTGGCATTCATCACATTGAAATGAAGAATTTGATCGAGCAGTTCTTTCAGTATGAAGGCAACCATAAAAGGAAAGATTTGGTTTTTCTATTGTGAATATTTCTGTCATTTTTTGTTCATTGGTATACTAAGATCTTTCCCTTCTGAAGACTTCTCAGCACATGGCTCTAGCAAAAATCTAAACATGATTCTCCTTGTTAATCAATTTTTACCAAGGCCAACAAAACATGTATATTAAAATACTTTTTTTCATATTACATACTACTTGAATACAAGTGCACCCCCTGGTTTGAAATTATAACCTTGTATGTTAAAGCCACTTTCCATTCTATTTTTTCCCCACTTTTTGTATAGTCCAGAGACCAGTTTAGTTGGCCAGGTGCCAATGTCTGCATTAATTTTATACAATCATTAATCTTTGGAATAAAATTTCAAAATTAATAACAATCATTCATATGAGAATATAAGGGATGTAAATACAAGAAATTGTAACCTTTTTTACTTTTTTATTGATTATAAAATAAAGTTTTATTTAATTTCTGTCTGATTGACATTTTCTGTTTTTCATTGTCATTTTTGCAACATGATACATTCTCAGTCTGACAAACATATCAATAATTTTCTTTGTAAGCAGGATAATATGATTTTCAGGATAAACACTTTCAAACATGTGATCACTAAGATCAGTAAACAAATTATTAAAGTTACATCCCTGCAAAATAGCTATTTTTATTTTATGCTTTAAATCACCTTTCATTACTTTCATATCACAGTGAATGAATTCATTCCTTATACATCTTTCAGAAATTTTGCATATATGTACAACATTTGCTGAGGGATAATGCAATCCTCCATTATCCTTAGCAGTAATAAACAAAGAAATAGAGGAAACATTCTTTTCTGTGAACAGATCAGATGTACAAATATTGCAAGAGAAAGTTTTTGCAACTTTCATGGCAACAAATCCTGCAATATAAACAATTACATTTTCAATATAATTGGAAAGATTGCTGAAAGGGTATAATCTGAAAACAATTCCTAATCAGTCATAGTTGACGGCATTTCCAGGGAACCTTGTCATAACAATTTGTTTCTAGAAAACAACACAGGATCCATTTCCAATTAGATTGTGTGCCCACTCTGCAGTATTACAGTTGTATCTTGGGGAGTACAATTACCATGATTGCTTGATTTAATGCAATTAAATACAAGAAGCTATTTGTATGCAGCTTTGAACTGCATCACATTAGGATTATTGTTCCAACCTAAACTGTCCTCTAATACAAGAAAAAAACATTTCCACATGGTCCTGACTAATTTTGTACATGGGAATATATAACAGCTTCTTGCTCTGAATTAAATCTTGAAACAAGCCCCTAATTATATGAATGAGACTTAGAAATCCTAAAACAAAAACCTTCCTTGGGGACTCTATCATAACAAATTCATCTTCCCTTTTAAGATTTACTATATATGACTCTGCTTCCTTGAGGAATGCAGCAACAGCTTGAAAATTCCTTTCAGACAGGGCTGATTTAAATCTCCTAGCAAGTTTATTCTTGAATTGCCCAAGTCAAAGAGCCTGTCAAACATTTCACAATATTTAGCAGTTGCTGAAGATTCTGTGAAATTAGGATGTTTTAAATCCCTTTCAAAAAATTCCAGGGCTTTGGCTACTGAAGAACTGTACTGCTAGGTTTACTTTCATTTTTTTTGTTGCAAAAATAACATGCTTTCACCTTAACTTATTTGAAAGAGAGAACCCTTCTTTCTCCTGGACAAAACTTAAATCTACAATATACTGCCATCTATCTTGCTGGTTTTTCAACACTTTCATGTCCCGCAAGACATTCCTTGCCAATTTCATCATATGGCATGGATCCAACAAAACATAAACATTGTCCCCAGTGGCAGGATGTTTAAAAGATGATCTGAACTCATCTGCATTAAAATTACACCCTAACTGCCTTGCCATACTCAAGTTTGTGGAAAGTCCATTACATGTCACACATACAATACGAACTCTAACATCATTTAAAATTTTTAGACTTTATAGTATAATGTTGCATTTATCACTACTACTTATGCCATCCCCTAAAAAGTAACCTATAGGGATTTTCCAAGAAGCATTAATAGCAACACACATCACCACCAAAGCTTCCTTTGTTTCCCTTCCTTTTTCACTTGCAGCACAATGTACATGACCCATGTTCACATAACACACAAATTCTTCACCATTCCACAGTATGCCTTTTCTGATGGCCATCTCATCCAGTAATAAACATCCATATATTTCATATTTAAAAACAGAGGTAAACTGTTCAATATAAGCTAATGACTCTGCAGTAAAGCCTGGATTGCAATCAACCACATTGTACCATCTATGATGTGTAGATGGATGAGGTAAACAATTGTCAAACGATTCTTTGACAAATTTGTATGCTAGAGATGAATGAAAATACAAAGTCAAGGCAAATGTTTTTATGTTGTTACTGTAACCAGCATTTCTGCCAGATTTTGACAGAGCAACCAACTCTGAAAAAACACTAAAAATATAATTCTCTAAAATATGGATCTCACATCTCCAGTAATTTGTCACTTTTCTTTTAACGCTTGCACCAACTGCGACATAGAATTAATTTTCTTGAACTTTGTTATGTTCTTGGAAACTTCCTTTTCATATTTGTTCTTGTACTTTACAATGCTGTATTTTTTTCTCTATTACTGCTTCATACTTCACACATTTTACAGATTTTGCTATGTCATATGTATGGTCATGCTCCTCATAGTACTCTTGTTTTCTGACTTCATGATAAACATTTTCAGAAAGAACTGGCATATTTCTTTCCTTTGGAGGTGGTCGGGCAGCAGTCTTTTGAAAAATATTGCACACTGTTGATAGTATACATTTCACATAGCATGGTAGTAATAATTTCCCCAAATAGTTATTCACAAATAGTGTACTACTTCTACATATGGTGCAGCTTAAAATAACAAAGCTTTGATACAGTATTTTGGATAGGCCTATACATTATTCAAAGCTTGTAGTTCTTACCTTCAATATGTTGTCTGGAAAAACGGAAAACTGTTAGTACTGCAGAAGGTTTCAGGATCTTTTTATTTCCATTTTTCCAAAAACATTCTTTTTCAAAATGTTGGGAACAAATTACACTGTGTTCTGTGGGAGTAAAACTGTCCTGACGTATTTTAGCAAACCACTCCCTCAATTTATTTAAATCTTGGAGCAGAAATCTGTATCGAAAGAAAATATTAAACATGTGATGAACACAGTCAAACCATATCCAGGGAATAAGATAGAAGAAGATTTGGAACTTTTTTAAATGCATACTTACTTGTGAAATGATAAATTTGTACCTCTTGTAGCACAGTTGGTGCAATTATATGCAGTGCAAGACTAAACCATGGTAGAAAACACTTGTAAGCCAAAACAATTCGAGCACTCGATCGCGACGACCTGTATCAACTGTACGAACATATACACTGGAATGATAATGGTTGCACCCAAAATGGCGGACATGTGCAACGTTCAAGTTTGCGAAGGAACACTAGCACCGTTGCTCCTTCTAGTGTATAATATTCAAACTTCTTTGGTACCTCCCATGTAACAAAATAGATGTCGATACTGTCTGCGAAATCTTACGGTTTAAGCTCAACGTAGCCAGGACAAAACTTTTGATAGGCTCCTTCTATCGTTCACCAGATTCAGGCGCCTAAGTATTGCCGATGCCTTATGAAATAATGTAAATAAATAGCTCGTGAATTTCCGGAACATACAATAATGCTAGGTGGTAACTTCAATTTGCCATATATAGACTGGACTAATTATGCTGATTTTACTGGTGGCAGGGATAAAGAAGCTTGCGAAAACAATCTAGCTTTCTCAGATCACAATCATGAGCAGCTCATAACTGAACCAATGCGATGCCACAAACATTACCGAAAATATTTTAGATATTCTCCTAACAAATAGGCCTGAATTATTCACGGACATTTCTACCACCATTGGAATAAATGATCACAAAGCTGTAATTGCTACATGTAAAATCTACAACTACGCGCAAAAAGTAAAAATAAAGGATAGATTACAGATATGAAGAAGCTTTAATCGAGTGTTTTAGAATGTTTTTGAGGCATAATTACCCTGTCTTCATTAGTAGCAAGAGGCACTGTTGAAGAGATGTGGCATCGATTCATAGGTAGTCAGGGAAGGTATGTACTTGCATATACTGAAATGGACAATCAGGGAAGGGAATGATCCCCCATGGTATACACGTGACGTTAAAAGGATACTCAAAAAGCAAAGGAAGATGCATGCACGATCAAGGAGGACAATGCATCGGATTCATTTAGATAAATTAGTTGAGCTAAGGGGACAAGTTAAGAATGCGATGCTTGAGGCCTTTAATGCAATTCTCTTTCCAACAGCCTCACAGGAAAACCCTAACAAATTTTGGTCGTATAAAAAAAAGTTATAGGGGCAACAATAAGCCAGTCCTAATACAAGACAGGTCGTGAAGTTGATGGTAGCCATGACAAGGCTACCGTATTTAACTCGAAATTTAAAAATTATTTCACATGCAAAAACATTCCCACTTTGCTACATCATGTGGAATTAAAGATAGATCTGGTAGAAATTGATTGCGTAGGTATTGCAAACAAATTAAAGCAAGTGGGGTAAAGCTCCAGGTCCCCATGGTATAACGATAAGAGTATTTTCTGAATACGCGGAAAGATATTGAACCATTTCAGTCAGATATATTCCATAAATCTTTAGAAGAGAAAAATGTACCTTCTGAGTGGAAAGTAGCCCAGTTAATTCTTGTTTTCAAGAAAAGCTATTGGAGTGGCCTGGGAATTATCGACCCATATATCTAACATCTGTCTGCAGTAGAATTCTGGAGCATGTCATATGCTCTAAAAGTATGAAGTTTCTAGATGAAAACTGAGTTACTTACACCATATCAACATGCGTTTCAGAAGAAGAGATCGTGTGAAACACAATTGCCCCTATTGTCCCATTACGTATTGAAAGCTATCGATGCAGGTTCACAAGTTGACGTAATTTTCTTGGATTTTCAGATAGCTTTTGATTCTGTACCACACAACCAACCTTTAGTGAAGATTCGAGCATGTGGTATATCGGAACAGATTTTGAATTTGCCTCGTTGACCTAGAACTGTTTAAGAAAATTTGCTTTGAACAATTTATAATCCATCTCTCCCTTAACCTGTAGGTGTATATATACAAATGCAATTTTATTACTGTCCTGTAACATGTTGAAATAGTCAGATCTCCTAAAATTATCAATAATCTCTACAGGATTCAACTTCCCAGTACATCGTAAAATTCAAATTTTTCTTTAAAATCACTACTTGATTACCAGTTAAGGGGACAATGAGCTTACTCTATCCACCCTTATCCCCAACTGATTTAAATTACATTTCAATCGATGTGCAAGTTGTTCCTGTTGCCCCACCTTTCTGGACATCTCCTGTTGCAGCTCATCAATCCTATGAGCACCTTCAATATTACTGTCTTTGAATAAACTATATACTCATCCCTCATCTTATTATAATCTTCTCTCATTTCTTTAACTTGAGAAACAAAAACCTTAAATTGTGTATCAATTCTATCATCAATGTCAGGAAATTTATCATGAATACTAGAAAATTGCTTAATAATACTGGAGAATCTGTTGTCAAGATTTTGTTCAGAAAATCTACCGTTGATTTCACAAAAATTACTGTTTATTACAGCAAATTTACTATTACTGTATTGGTTCAACTCATTTCTAAATTCGGAAAATTGACTATTGATTTTTGAAATTTTGTATTTATTATCTCACCTGAGTTCAGAAAATTTTGCATTGACATTAGTTACAAAGGAATCTGGAAGTGCTTGAAATTTTTTACCGTCAGCCATATAAAACCTATAACTTAATTTGATAACATCTCAAGCCAATATTCAGTTACTTAGTACTCACTGGATCCTAAGCTCATAACCACTTTCTCTTAACACTTTTGAAGTAGTAGTAGTATTTTATTTGTCCTCTAAATCATATACATGTACTTTATACATAATGATATGGGAGACGTCAATTATAAAATATGATTTACATTAAATTATTTACATTTACATTACACTATTTTCATTAAATTAATTCATACAATTCAAATATTCTTCTACAGAGTAAAATGAGTGGTATTGAAGGTATGACATCAACAATTTCTCAAAATTTCCCTTTTCTGATGTTGCTTTTACATTATGCGGTAATTTATTAAAAAGCTTAATCCCTATGTGAAATGTTCCATTTTGATACATTTTTGGTTTTGTATGCATAATATGCAAATCTGATTTGTTTCCTTGTGAAATGATCATGTACCTCATTATTGGTTTTAAGAATTTGATAACTCTTTACATGCAAATACATAGTACCTCCTGCTCTGGCATCCTGGACCAGGAAATTTTCCACTTGCCGTTGGGATCCCACCACAAATTCCAGTTCTTGTTGTCACTCCCACATAGTCGTGTTCTGAGTAATTGCTGGTTGGATCTCTCCTTAATTTATTCTGCGCTGTTAGTTCGTAGCTGCCGCTAGTTTTACAACTCTGAAAATCTTTATGTATTACACTTTAGTCACTGGTTCTTTTGGCGTTCTGACATCTGTTCTAGAATAACATGTTCTGTCACAGTCGCCATGATATGCATCTTAGTAATTAATTAACTCTTTCTGTTATCATTTAATGACGATTACCTTTGTTACTTCATCCTCCAATTGACAGGTTGCTGTTGTTGGTAGGAAGAGGGTTTTACCTTTCCAACAGGTTACTGACTACTGCTTTGAATGGGTTGAATACTCCTATAAAATGACAACACCGATTAATCACTTTTTACTTTATATTTATCGTGAAATAAAAACACAGGACGCATGCACTGTGTTATAGCCCTATACTATAAAAATAATTGTATGGTGCAAAGACTGGCAGGTGGGTTTAAACGCTAATAATGCCAAGTCATGCACATAAGTAAAAAAATGACATCATTTAGATCTGAATATGAAATTAATGGCACTGCCCTTACTTGGAGACCATCAGACATGTTAAGAACGGATTTCGATCTCCTTCATATATATTGAAGGCTACACAGCATATATGTCTGTGGTATAGTTGTTTCTCAAAATGCGCTCTAGTTTTTAAGATTTTCGCATGCAATTAAACAAAAAATTCTAAATGTTGGGTATATAGTAAATTATTGCATAAATTTAATAAATGGCAGCGTGGTCTATGTGGCAAGGTGTTAGCTTCATAATTTTCTGACCCGAGTTCAATTCCCTGGAGAATCAAATATTTTTATTTCTTTTTATCTTCAGAAATTGTCAACCTCGATATTTTTGTTTTGTTAAAACTTCATTTATGTACTTTTATTGAGTGAAATAATATTTTTAAAAAATCATATAACCTACAGTTTAGCGTCATTTTTTACCTGAAATTCTTTTTTTTTTTTTTTTTTCGTAATGAATTCATGGGACTATGGACGGATTGTCTTTTCCTATCACAAATCGGCTGCATACCCTTGAAAAGTTCATTGAAATCATATGTCAGGAAAGTCTCCATTCTTACATTATTTTTTCACTTTTTGTTGATAAGTGTTTTCAGTGCGTTTTCAATTGAAATAGTTACTATGATGTTATTTATTTCATCTTCGTCGTTTCTTTACTTCTATATCATCAAGAGCTATTTTAAACGAAATGCACACCATTAGGAAGATAGTTTTTTTCTTTCTTTCTTCTATACTCGATTTGTGCATCCTCACTTAGAACATTGTTGTTCTGTATGGAGTCCCCTGAGAAGAGCCAACATTCATATCTAGGAATGACAGAGAAAATAAGATAAGAGAAGTCTGGGCCAGAACTGATTCATTTCTATACGCTTTTTCTTCCACGATCGATTAGGGAGCGGACGGAATAGAAAGGATTTAGCCAGTGAGAGAACTTAGATTCAGATAGGAGTAGGTGTCTATAAATCGCTCTGACCATCCTAATCAGGGTTTAACTTGGTTTTCCCAGATCACCTCAGGCAAATGTTGGATGGTTCCTAAAATAGCCCATGGGCGCCTCCTTCTATATCCCGTAAATCCCTTCCTACGTGTAAATGGTTACACATTAGGATTGGTGCAATGCCCTCCCACCACCCACCTTTATTGAATCACGGTGTAATAATAGTAATAATAATATATTTATCTATGAGCTCCATAACAACATCACATGCTTACAAAGCATTAGACTCGTCTAAAGATACTAAATCACAAATATGTTTCAAAAGTAGCTGAATATAGCAAATGAGTTATGTCAACAATTGACAACTAATTCTGCTCGTTTCTGCGTACCATTTAAATAGACTATAGAAACATCGAAAACATTACAAAGAGTGCTGACTGACTTTTCTCAAGCATTAACAATTTTTTAATGGTTAAATCAATACAAAAATCATTTTATAAAAGCACTCATTAATTAGAAAACACATTAAAATTTTAAGACAAAATTATCCACGTAAATCAGTACAAACTGTTGAAAATTGTCCTTCAAACATCTTGGCGTACATCAAAACTTATAATTACAATTTTTAATAAATATGTCATGCATAAGACCATTCCTGATAACTTTACATATCGTTTACACAGTTTATCTTTATAAAGAAATGTCCATTTATTTGATGAATATACACAACTTCACAATCAGTCACATTAAAATATATAAATCCGTATATAATCAACTCCCATCTATCTATACGTAATTCTAAAAAAATGATAAAAAAGATAGTAGAACTGAGTGCTGTTAAAGAATTTGATAAGGATTAAAGAATTGGATAAGAGATAATATAAAAATTGTTGTTGTATCCTTAGACCATAATGTACAATAAATGTGTATGTGAAATATATATTAAATGGATTTCTGTATCATTTACTGAAGCTTGACAAAATGAACTAATTGATTGTTTCTGAAAAAAGCTGATTTTAATACTATTAGCAAACAGAAAGAAACTGTACAGTAATTTTTAAGTTCACCGTGGCATAACTGTGGGTAACAACTCTATAGTTTGTGAGTTCTGTGAGTTTCTTGTAATATTTTCCAAGATTATCAGGAACTGTATTTACGTAATTGCAATTCGTATACATTAATTTTAGAATTCTGGCAACTTTTGGAATCATACTTGTAATCACATTATAACTGCATGATGTTAAATTTGCAACCATTATTTTTTTCCAGGTGGCATAATGCCATTCTTGTTCATGATCAACGGCAGCCCTACAGTTCTGAAATTTGTGGAAAGTCTTTTAGAATGTCAAGTACCGATGTAATTCATAAAAGAATTATTGTCAGTGAGAAGCATTGTAAATGTGGAGTTTGTAGAAAATCCATTGCAATTTCTAATCAACTTATAACACACAATAGAGTTCATATAGGTGAACAGCCTTATCCTTGTGGAGTTTGTGGAAAATCCTTTGCGACTTCTGGTGCCCTTACAATACATAAAAGGGTTCATTCTGGTGAGCGTCCTTATTCTTGTGGAGTTTGTGGAAGGTCTTTTGCAAATTATAGTAACATAATAAAACACAAAAGAGTTCATACAGGTGAGCGTCCTTATTCTTGTGGAGTTTGTGGTAAATCTTTTGCGATTTCTAGTAACCTTATAACTCATAAAAGGGTTCATTCTGGTGACCTTCCTTATTCTTGTGACGTTTGTGGAAAGTCTTTTGCGAGATCTAGTGTCCTTATAACGCATAAAAGAATTCATACAGGTGAGCGTCCTTATTGTTGTGGGGTTTGTGGAAAATCCTTTGCAACTTCTGGTCAGCTTATAACACATAGAAGGGTTCATTCTGGGGAGCGTCCTTATTCTTGTGGAGTTTGCGGTAAATTCTTTGCGATTTCTAGTAACCTTATAACTCATAAAAGGGTTCATTCTGGTGAGCTTCCTTATTATTGTGACGTTTGTGGAAAGTCTTTTGCGAGATCTAGTAACCTCATAAGACATAAAAGAATTCATACAGGTGAGCATCCTTATTCTTGTGGAGTATGTGGAAAATCCTTTGCAATTTCTAGTAACCTAATAAAACATAAACAGTTTCATACACGTGAGTGTCCATATCCTTAGGTAGCTTGTGGGATATTGTTAACACAATCTAGTATCCTTATAGCACATAAAAGAGCTCTCATAATCTGAGGCAAACTTATGATTGTGAACTTTGTGGAAAATCGTTTAATTGCCTACAAGGACTCATATAGATGAGTATCCTTATTCTTGAGAAATTATAGAAAATCTTTTACAGTGTCTACTAGCCATATAGCAAACAAAAGAGTTCATTCACATGAGCGTCTTTATCCTTGTAAAGTTTGTGGAAAATCATTTATAAGCTCTAGTAATATTATAAAACATAATGGTCTTTCACATTGATGGGCGGAATTTTGGTTGTAAACTTTGGGGAAAATGTTTTAAGGAGTCTGGTACCCTTGCAAGACAGAAAAGAATTTACATAAATTAGCAGCCTTGTACTTGAGAAGTTTTTAGAATACATATGAGTACCTTATTGCTGTTAAATTCACTAGAAAGTCATCTAACAGGCTCAAGAACTTATATAATGTATTTACTACAGATTTTCATACTTAAGCTTGCTAATTTTGTGGAAAGTTATTTAAATAGCTTAGTAATATTAGAACATTTATGATACCCAAATGAGTAACTTTGTGTATGTTTATGAGAAATCATTTAATCATTCATTAAGCTATAAGCTGCATTAAAATTATTTATACAGGCGAGAGTGGTCTTATATTTGTGAATTTTATGAGAAGTGGTTTAGTCTGTCGAGAAGTCTCAATAGGTAGCCTTTAGTTTGTAGACTTTATTGTGAATTTTATGACATCAAATTTTCTAGTAAATTATAAAAGAATTCTTAATTTAGTTGTATTTTTAGAAAATTATTTAAGCTTCATGCAAAAGAAGCCATCTAAATGACCTAATTTATGTCTGTGATGGTTGTGGAAAAATAAGTAGTCAATTAGCTATAAAACTCACAAAAATGTTATATAGGTGAGCAGGCTTATGCTTACCATTTGTGGATAATTGTATAAGTGACAAAGTTAACTTATCCATATACTGGTAATCTACCTTGATTTCATGAAGTTTGTGGTAAATTAGTTTCTATATAAGATATAAAAGAATCCATATAATTGAATATCTTGATTTGTGTAGATTGTGGAAAACATTGTCAATATTATAACACATTAAAGAAGCCATAAATGTGAGATACCATATGCTACTAAAACTTTGTAAATATTGTATGTATTCTATTTTAACCCCAAACAGTATATCTTTATTTATGTGTTAGCAGCCCTGAGCTTGCAAATATTTTATGAAATAGTTTATGGTGTCTTGTTGCTTTATAAATCATTACAGGATTCATTTGAGTGGGCATCAATTTCACTGTAATATTTTTAAAGTTTTGTTCTCACATTCTATTAATCTTTGGTATATTGGAGAATACATTATGCTGATGGAAAATTTGGTTGAAATATTCGCAGAAAATCGATTACTCAGTCTAATGGAATTGTGTTAAAGTTTCGTGAAGTTCTTTCTATTATTTTGTTAGCCTGGGAAGTATTAAAAAATTATATTAAAAATAATGTTTGTTATGTTGTGGTAGAGAAATTTACACAACTCAAATTGTAGGATTTATTGTTTTATTTTAGTCAAATAATGTTAATGATGACACTGATGTTTCCATTTCTTTTTGCTCAGGGTGAATAAAATATCTACAAAATTAATTTTAATTTTATTTGCTTTTTCCAATAGCTAAGTATCCAATAAGTCAGTACTTTTAATCACTTCTTTATGTTGTACACTGGGTGTAGCATGAGTATTGTTTAAATTCCTCCGATATAACCTCTTTCTTTAATTTATCTTTATCTGTAAGTTTGCTTGAAACATGAATAGCACTGTTTGAAGGCTACCATGTGTCTAAGTTTTATTATTTGGATTTAACCAATATATTCAACTTTTGATTTTGAAGTCATTTAACAAAATATAAGCATCTTATTTGTTAATACCTTTTGAAGTTTTACCTACACAAAAGTATTTAATTTGAGAAGACTTTTCTCACTAACACAGCTAATCGTATAAGTTTTGTTGTTAGAGTCATGATTGATAAGCATTGTGTTCCTGTTCCTCTGTGGCTGGCGGCATTTTGTAATTCCTGATTGTTAATGAGAGCTTAAATACTTAATTTTGGAATGCTTTGTGTTCTTCTTTTTATATTTGAAATTATATTAAAAGGTATTTTCTTTTATTGCCAATATATAAATATGTTAATTTTCACTTATTGATATTAAATATATATTAAGAATGCCTCAGATCTTAATAGTTAGAAATAACCTTCCTGTTTATGATGGCGTTGTAGACTACATGAAATAATTTCCAAGCTTATTAGAAGTTTATTATTGCAAAAAGACTTTTATAATTTTTTATGTATCTCAGGTATGCTTTAAATGCCGTTTTTGAGTAAATAATCTACTCAGATTCACAAAGTAGAAAAGATTTCCTCCTCTGTAACTGATTTTGCTATTTATTAACCTGTTAATACAGAACACAAAATAATTGAACCATTGTATGTACTTAGGATCTTCAGTTTTGAAAAATTAGTAGTGGTGCTGCAGAACAAATTGAAGATGCCCTTTGGATGAATCTGACGGAGGTAGAGCTCTCTATTACAGCTCTTGGTGAAGCATCAGGCTTCGATCAGTTTACGTCTGAACATAGATTGAAGTTAATCATTGAGCCTGGTAGGTGATATGACAATGCTAATGCCTAGCATTTATTTTGTGAGGGGACAGATTTCATCCTTACTTTGACAGTCTAGATTTTGGGTTTCTATTGTTTTCCGCAGCCTCTCCATGTAAATAGTGGAAAGATTTATTTGAAACACGATAGGAAAATTACTTTCCTACAATCCACTCCCTACACTAATAATGCTAACGACCAATAAAACCCTCACTAAAGATCTTTTATTTAGTTGGCAGATTGAATGTGTTTGATTTCTACACCGTAGTTCTCATACTGTCTATAAATAATTGAGTATGAGCTCCATTTAGTAATTTTACTTAAACACCCTTGAGTATCTTCTCCAACAGGTACTGACTGTTAAATAAAAGCTGTCATAATACTTGGATGCCATGGACCTCTTGTGTGCATAATTCTCTTCAAACAACTTATGTAGTTAATAATGTCATACATGAAAGTAGTATTGAGGTGTGCTGTTGTTTTATAGTTTTTATCATCTTTTAGTAAGGGTTTGGAAGAGACTATAGCTAGCCTTTTCCAACCAAATGTCAACCTCTCCTTCAGGTGGTGCACCCGTTTGCACGGACGAGGCTCTGGCGACTGAAAGATTCCCGGTATAAGGAGTCACCCAATGCTTGCCAACGGTCTCCAAAAGGATGGCAGAAGAGCAGGGAGCGGTTCAGGGCACCCTCTTGCCCTTGGGGTTGAGAATGGCCCCTAAAGGTGGATGAATCAGAAATGATCAATGGCATGGGGATGCAGAAGGCAACGGGAAACCACTGCATTAAAGAGCCAATGGGTATCCCGAGGACATGTAATCCTCTCAAATTACATATATCATTGATGGCTTCTTCGTGGGTAAAATATTTCGGAGGTAAAATAGTCCCCCAATCGGATCTCTGGGTGGGGACTGCTCAGGGAGGAGTCATCAGAATGGATAGAATGGGTGGAATGTTAGAAGTCTGAATAGGGTAGGTAGGTTAGAAAACTTAAAAAGGGAGATGGAACAACTTAAGTTAGATGTTGTTGGGATTAGTGAGATTAAATGGAAGGACACAAAGGATTTCTGGTGTGGGGAACATAGAATAATTAACACACAAGCTGTCAATGGAGTCACTGGTGTAGGATTTGTAATGAATAAGGAAGTAGGGAAACAGGTGAGTTATTATGATCAGTTTAGTGACAGGATTATTTTGATGAGGTTAGAAACTAAACCCGTCCTAATCACATTAGTGCAAGTGTATATGCCAGCGTCGCAGGAAAATGATGAAGAAATAGAGAAAATATACGCTGAAATTGAAGAATTAATCCAATATGTGAAGGGGGAGAAAAATCTAATAATCATGGGTGATTGGAATGCGCTAGTGGGAGAAGGAAAAGAGCAAGTTTTGGTCTAGGAGAAAGAAATGAGGAAACAGGTTGTTAGAATTTTGTGAAAGATATAAGCTAGTAGTGCCAAACACACTGTTTAAGAACCATGCAGGAAGGATATACACTTGGAAACGCCCAGGAGATGCAGGCAGATATCAGCTAGATTATATCATGGTCAAACAGAGATTCAGGAGTCAAGTTCTAGAATGTAAAGCGTACCCAGGAGCAGACATAGACTCTGACCATAATTTGACGGTAATGACGTGCAGGCTTATAAGGAAGCTGCATAAGCAGAACAGACTGGAAGTACGTAAATAAACTGAAACAATTTAACATGAGAGAAAAATTTGCAGAAATAGTAGATTTAGGTCTAAGAAGTAACTCTGAAAGGAGATCAACCGAGCACGAATGGAACACATTAAAGACGAAAATACTCAAAGGTGGTAAAGAAACTTTAGGCCTTAGGGAACAGGCTGCCAGAAAACCTTGGATCACAGAAGAAATTTTAGAGCTGATGGATAAGAGGGAAGGTACAAAAATGCTCAAGATGAAGCAGGAAGAGAAAAATACAGGCAATTTAGAAATGAAATAAAGAGGAAATGCACAAAAGCAAAAGAAAAATGGCTAGAAGAAAAGTGTGAAGAAGTAGAAAAGTTAATGGTCGTAGGTAAAGTAGATGCCACATATAGAAAAATCAAACAGAATTTTGGAGATGTGAAGAAAAGAGGTGTAAACATTAAAGCTGCCGATGGGAAACCTCTTTTGTGCTCTGACGATAGAGCTAACCGATGGAAGGAATACATTGAGAAACTGTATGATGAGGACGACTTGAACACTAGTGGAATGGAAAAGGAAGGCGATGTCGATATTGATGACTTAGGAGGTCCTGTCTTGAGAACAGAATTTAATAAAGCTTTGAATGATTTGAAAGCAAATAAGGCAGTTGGAATTGATGAGATTCCGGCAGAACTTCTTAAATCCCTAGGAGAAGAAGGAATCGAATGATTATTCAAGCTGATAACAAAAAGTTATGAAACAGGAGAAATTCCAGCTGATTTTAATAAAAATATCATCTTCACAATTCCAAAGAAAGCACAAGCCGACAAATGTGAGAATTATCGCACCATTAGTCTAACATCACATGCTTCCAAATTACTCTTCAGAAAAATATACAGAAGGATGGAAAGGGTAGTAAAAGAGATAGTAGGTAAAGATCAATATGGGTTTAAGAAAAATCGCGGTACAAGGGAAGCAATTCTGTGTTTAAAGTTAATACTTGGAAGGCGGATACTTTTAGGGCATTTGTTGATTTAGAAAAAGCTTTTGATAATGTTAGGTGGAGCAAGATGTTCAAAATTTTAAAGAAGTCATTTCTAAAGTGTCGAGATAGAAGAATACTCTATAAGCTATATAAGAATCAAGTGGTTATAATAAAAGTAGAGAATCACGGGAGACAGGCATCAGTTAAAAAGGGTGTGAGACAAGGTTGTAGTCTATCCCCGTTAATATTCAACTTGTATGTAGAAGAAGCAATAATGAAAGTCAAAGAAAAATTTCCATGTGGCATAAGTTTTCAGGGAGAAAAAATCAGTATGCTACGATTTGCTGATGACATTGTCTTGTTAGCAGAACGGGCTGAGGATATTGAGAAGTTACTGAATGGCATGAACACATTACTGAAGGAAGATTTTGGACTGAATATAAATCAAAGCAAGACAAAAGTTATGAAATGTAGCAGAAATGATACCAATACTAGTAGATTAAATATAAAAATAGTATTGGATGCATTAGAAGTAAGTGAATATTGTTACTTGGGAAGTAAAATTACAACCGATGGCCGAAGCAGGAATGCTGTTAAAAGCAGAATAGCACTAGCAAAAAGAGCCTTCATGAAAAAGAGAAACCTTTTAGTTTCAAATATTGATCTAAGAATTAGAAAGAACTCTTTAAAACTCTATGTGTTGATCACAGCACTTTATGTTAGCGAAACATGGACTTTAGGAATACCGGAAAGAAAGAAACTTGAAGTATTTGAAATGTGGTGCTACAGGAAGAATGCTGAAATTTAAGTGGACAGACAAAGTATGAAATGAACGAGTTTTGGAAATGATGGGTGAGGAAAGAAGTTTGTGGAAGAAGCTTACAGAAAGAAGAGACAGGCTGGTTGGTCATATTTTGAGACATGCTGGATTGGTTAATTTGTTTGGAGGGAACAGTTGAAGGTAAGAACTGTAGAGGAAGACAGAGATTAGAATATATGAAGCAGATAATTCGAGGACGTGGGTTGTAAGGGGTAATGTAGAAATGAAGAGGTTAGCACAGGATAGGAAGAGATAGAGTAACTGCATCAAACCAGTCGAAAGACTGATGACGGAAAAAAAATAATCTTTTACACATTTATTGCGATTCAAATTGGATGGCTATACTTTCATTACCTAATTAGCTAATACAAGTAATAATATGATCTTTTAACTATATTGTTTAATGAAAAGTATTAGATTGCAAGCCTGTAAATGTTAGTTTCAAATTTGCTGGGTGACAAAAATTTGCATCAGATTATATCATAATTTATGATGAGTATATATAAACAAGAATAGATCTTAATGCGGTTTTGTTAGATTTGTAATGATATATTGGTTGGAATTGTCAGTAAAATGGCATTGTAATGTTCTATTTCTCTCTTTATTATTTTCTCCATTGAACAATATCTAGTGTGACTATTGAATGTAAATAGCTTCTTCAAACAAATGCATTCCGTGAACTTGAAAACAGTATCTGCAGTGTCTATGGTTGATTCTGACTTAGACTGGACTGTATATATGGATTAGGTTGTGGAATCAGTACCGTATCTGTATTCTAAATGTAGGATTCTTAAACTGGTTGAAGTGAATGATTATTGTTATGTGGCTGAAGTATAAAAACTTTATTATAACGGCAGGCAGTGAACCTCAGAGAACTCTGTCAGCCGTTGCGTCTGACTGGAGTATGTCGAATGTTTACTCTGCAAACATTACTTATTCATTACATTCTTCACGTTTCTGTGGGATAATCTGCAACCTATTGTTTAAAATTGTTCACTGGAGGGTAGCTTCAGTTTCTAAATATTCAGATATCAACTCGCAGTCTTTTAGTGGTTTTCATTACCCACAATACTTCTTAGGCTTTGGATAACCCTGTGATCAGCAAACAGTTTAGAAAAGGAAACACAGTTACTTTAAGTTGAACCAATCTATTAGGTGTATGTATACCGTTTTCTTAAACATTAAAATTAGAAATAAAAAGAATAGACTTGCTCAGAATCAACACTGATGCAGGAAAAGTCACCACTCCTACGCTCTCAGTTCGTTTTCATACCACCCTCATGTAGTGGCTGGAGGTAGTAGAAAATGGTTTTAAGAGCGCATGGATTATGGAAACATTTTTGAAAGCATGTATGTGTTTTCATAAGGGCGAGGCATTAGTTATGAATTAGTGAGTTTTTCATCGATAAAGTATGAAGCCAGCAATGTTGCTGAATCTTTTGTTTTCTTATACCAGATTTTGATAGATATGGTTTTCTATTGACCAGGATCATCTGTTGTCTATTCTGTCGTTGAGAGGGTAGATGACACACGATAAGTCGTTGCCTTGACTTCTAAGCACTGCATGTAATGGCAGCAAGAGGCGTTTATGACAGTATCTGACTAATGGAGAAACATGCTCAGGTCCTTTCTGTCATGAATCGCCAAACATAGGAATGTTTTTGTACATTGGCACGCACATAACTTTCCTCTTGATTCATATTATCCGCTGCGACATAGTCTTGCTCAGCCTCTTATGCTGGTAGTCAGCGGTAGTAGAGAGGTCAGGGTAAAGGCTCTCGCCAGACTGTCACCTCCTCCACTATGTTGCCACACATTTAATAATTACGGAAAGAAAACAGATTTATTTCCTTACATGTTCTAAAATATTTCACAACAACCAAAATAAATTAGCAGTAATTTTGATTATTACTGTGCCCTGAGAACTTTCATACTAACTACTGCGAGTCAAGTGGCCATTATCTCCCTCCATTATTCCCGCACTGCGAACAGCGCAACGGTATCACCAGTGACATGTATCTTTGACAGCCTTACAAATCAAATACAAAATATTGCAATAAAATTACCAAGTGATGCAATGAATAATTTACCAAAAACGCTGGATGAAATTAATATTAACAAAGGGTAAATGTAGATAGGTGGGTGAATTTACACACAAAGGATAAAACATAAGTAATGGTAATAAGATCAACAACAACAGCAAAAAGTTAAATAGATGTCAAAGGAAATTGACACTATATCATGCGCTCCATCGCAATTAAATGAAATAAAAAAAGGAGGGTGAGTTTTGATGTCACTTCAGCTACTCTGTACAGATACGGGACGCAGTTGGCTTGTCCACCCATTGACCGCTCAGCTTTGCAGACAGAAATTACCAGGCTGGAAACTGCAACAGGTGTTACCAGGGCACTGAGGCTAACCTGACAAACTCTGCAGTCGACGAGCTGTAGGAGAGCGACCAAGCAGAGTCGGAGTTGGCAACAAGTATCCGAATGGCTGAAGGTTAGTGCTTCTAGAAATTGGGAGCACTAATACTATACACATTATTGATTGCTTTGGGATAATCATTACCGCCGAGAGAAGGTAGTCAAAGGTGAACCTTTTATGTATACTGGATGAGGTGTGGTGTAGGATGTGGAGCGAATCATCCCATCCGCAGCTGAGCCTGGAGTTGCTGCTGACTGGTGATGGTATAGAATGCAGTGATGTCTCTCTCCTTGAATGCGAGGTTACTCTCGCTTTCTCGCATGTGAATGGTGGGAAACGTGATGTCACTGATTAGTGGTTGCAGTATATTATTTAATAAAATAATCTACTGTGTTGTAGGAAAGACATTCATAATTTCTCTCAAAGACAAGAGAATGGGTAGAATTAGGTACTTTGATTGCTATTGTCATGAATATAGTTCTAGATGACATTTTCTTGAATGGATACCTATACATTTGTCGTACCCATTTCTGGTGTATCATAAGAGACAAAAACCACGTAACCACGTAAGTATTTCAGGCAGACAGAATTTTTGTCTAAAACCCAAGTGGATAAGCTCACTGAAACCCATGGGAATGTAGAACAGCAACCAATTTGAGAGAACACCAACATTCTCGGCTGCCAGGGTGAGAATATTCGACATACTATGCAACGTAAGTTTGTGGCATTTGATGGACGAGGCAGCTGATCTAGCCTCAACAACTTGTGGAAGAATGGAAGCCAATTCCTGAACCGACTTCAGAGGGAATAATGAATCCGGAAGTCTGACTATCCCTACACCGAATTGAAAATGAGTTACATCAATCGTCGGAAGAACTGGAGTGTGCTCCAGAGAAGCTGTCTTCTTAGTGACAGTTGCGGCCATCTTGGTATTCCAGGAGGTCAGCCCGGTGGGTGACTTCGCTGTCGGTTATGGAGGAATCTACCCATGAAGCGCAATCAATACCAAGAAAAAATAAACGTTAGTGGAATCGAAGTGTGGCTGTCACGATTTGTGGTAGTAATGGTAGTATTAGGAGTAATAGTGTTATTAGTAGTAATAGTAATGTTAGTAGTGACATTATGAGCAATAGCAGCAGTAGTAGATGTAGTAATGGTGGTGCTACCCACTCTGTTTAATAACAGTAGAAGTAATAAAGACATTGGAACTAGAATCAAATTATTTTGCCTTAATCATTTATAAAATTAATATGTTAAATATATATACATATAAAATTATGGAAATAAGGGTCTAGATTAGATACTAGATCCTGGGCTATGTTGTATATCGGTAAAATAAATAACTAAATTCTTCCCATTCCTTGCCCTCACTTCTTTCGCCCCTCTTATAACCTTGAACTCTACAAGGCGAAAAACCAGAGGCAAGAAAGGGTTTTATGCCTCGTCGGCGTCAAGGCCATTAGAGGCGGGAAAGAACTTGTGGCAAGGAACGGGAACTAATTCGGCGATTGTCTTTTGAAGGAACCATCCCTGCATTGGTTTAGACGGATTTGGAGTAACCATAAAAAAACCTAAATCTCGATGGCTGGACTGGGATTAGACCCCGCGTCCTCCCGAATGCGAGACCAGAGCGTTACCACTCAGTACTTGGTAGTGGCTATTTTAACAAGGAACTGGTCATGGTTTCGATACCAACCAACACAAATCTTTCTTTGGGGTTTGTTTATTTCTTCTTCTGTTCACTATCGTATGGTAATTGCAGTATTAAAAGTTTATTTAAACACGAACTTAGTGCAGTGCAAATTTATTTTTCTCCATAAATTTCACGTATTTTAATACGATAAGTACTTAAGAAATAACCTGTTTTCACACTGAAAATGATTAAATCCTTCCACTGACACACTTTTCATCTTCGTAGTAGAGAACCATATATGAAGATTTTACTTTTTGAATTAAAGTTTTACCTCCAGCAGACTAGGCATATTTTACAGCGTCAGAAGATACTGGTAGACATAAAGTACGGCGAATAATGTAGTATATTTTAAAAATTATCTACATTTGTAGAAACCTGTCGCTTATTTTTAAGCAGTTGGGATGCTCTTTGCATGCTTGTTACCAGAATCTCGGATGTTGGTGGACTCGTGTAGCGGCCTGGTTAATGATTAAGATATCACCACTACCTCAACACAATATAAATCTACTAGTGCTGGCAGTATTTTTTTAAAATAAATCTTTAATAGAGAGTTTTTTATTCTACCAAAATGAAAAGTGATATAGAAGAATGGTTAATTTTGGAAAAGATTTTCCTTTTCCACGTATAGCTGGAAACAATAGGCGCTGATTAACAATCAGAAGAGGTTCATCTGAGGGACAGGTTACCCAGAAATGTGTTTTGAATTCGGGGATTATATTTGAAATATGGCGGTACAGACACTCTTGAGAAAATGTGGTAATTCAAACGACGACAAGGCTGCCAGCAACCGAGGACGTAAATACTACGTCAGAAAATTGAAATAGTCAAGACGCACGACGAATTTGATTTAAGCATATACATTATTGGACTTGTATCAAGTTGTAGCCGCTGGTTAACCTAAGGAGAGGGAGAGGGAAGGAATTCAGCTGTGGCCGTTGAAATGAACCATCCGCGCATTCACAAGGAGTGACTGCGGAAAACAATGGAATACCGCAGGTCAGGATGGCCGAACGGGGATTCGAACCCCCACCAAGCAGGAGGGCGACGTCACTCGGTGTCTCCCCTCTAATCAGCTGCGCTGTCCGCCTGGCGTGTATACATTATTTCCTTTTAGAATACACTTTACACAATCAGAGTCTTTGATCCATCGCTGCATTTTAGTTTGCAGATATTCGCTGCACTAGGCATCCTATTCCACACACAGTCATGTATGTAGTTATGATCTGAGATTAAAGTTCCGTTTTCCCTACCTTTCAATTAATACAATTCATTACGATTATATCGCTGCCAAAGCGATTTAGACTTCCTGCTGAACAAGTCATTCTGTACTTACATTTTGCAACGACAGCCACCACTGCTGGATCTAGTGGGAGTCAAACAGGGGCGCTTGCCCCCGGCGAAAACTTCAGAAGGGCGCAAAATCATGTTTGAAGGGGCGGGAAACAGCAGATTGGTGTGGCGGCGACATTTTTATTGCTCTCGTGCCCCAAGCAGCAGCCATCGGGGGGCGGCAAAATCGAAAAACAGCTCTTTACTGCCCCAGGCGGCAAATTCATGTTTGAGTAGGCAGCAATCTCAATTTCTTGCCAACCTCCGAAAATCTGTAGATCCGCCACTGACAGCCACAGCATCACGAAATATTCTCTGCAGCCTGCGCACAAGTACAAATCTAATAAGGGTAACTTTACACAAATTAAGGCCATTGAAAGTGTTACCCAGGGCGCACATTTAGCTGCGTGGTGCAGTAAGGGCAACGCAGAGCAGGGCAGGGCAGCACAGACTGGCAGTTACTCGCGCATATTAGAGCGCAGTTTCGTGCGGCAGTTTACAAACCATTGTGTTGTGCGAAAAACCGACAATAAAGAGTAACCAAGAACATGTCGATGCAAAAACTCGATTTTTGATTTCTGAATCAGATTGGGATGCCGATCTTGGAAAATTGTTATTACTTTAACAGAAGCTGAGTTAGATAAAAACTATGCAAAAAGTTAGTATATGAAAAGAAGAAACTCTCATCTGGCTTTTGCAGTCACAAGAGAATTCTCAAAAGATAATTTCCGGATGACTCGAGCGGAGATTCACGGCATAATGTAACCTGTTATTTTCTTGACAAAGCTCAAATATCTATTAGAACTCAAGAAAATCTCGCTGTATTTTCGTGGTGGAGTGCATTGGGTTTTTTTTTTTTTTTTAGGCTGAGGGAGGATGACCCTGAGGAGGAAATTCGGTTGCGGACAGCCAAGATAAATTCAGCACCGCGTAGAATCCCGAACATTAAAACTTCTAGTAGTTAACTGCAGAAGTGTTTGTAATAAACAGCCTGAACTCGAAAAACGTTATTCGTAGTACAGATGCTGATATCGTAATAGGCACAGAAAGTTGGTTAAAACCGGATATAAGTTCCGCCGAAATTTTTAATAGTAACATGAACATTTTCCGTAAGGATAGGTTGCATTCCCAAGGAGGTGGTGTATTTATAGCTGTTAGTAAGTACCTCCCATGTAGCGAAATAGATGTCAATACTGTCTGCGAAATCATATGGATCGAGCTCAACGTAGCTAGGACAGAACTTGTTATAGGCTCGTTCTATCGTCAACCCGATGCAAGCGTAAATATTGCCGAGGCCTTGAGAAATAATGTAAATAATATAGCACGGCAATTTCCGGGCCACGCAATAATGCTAGGAGGTGACTTTAACTTGCCAGATATCGACTGGACTAATTACGTTCACGTTACTGGGGGCAGGGATAAAGCAGCTTGCGAAATCATTCTAGACCTCTTCTCAGATCACAATCTTGAACAGATCGTAACTGAACCAACGCGATGCCTCAACGGTGACGAAAATATTTTAGATATAGTTGTTACAAATAGGCCAGAACTATTCACGGATATTTTTACCACCGCAGGAATAAGTGATCACATAGCTGTAATTGCTACAGTAAAACTAACAACCACGCACAGAAAGAGAAAAGAGAGGATCGTTTACAGATTCGAAAAGGCTTCAAAAGAGTGTTTTAGAGAGTATTTGAGGCATAATTACCACACCTTCTTAGCAGCAGGAGGCACCGTTGAAGAGAGGTGGCATCGATTCCTACATATACTCGGGGAAGGTACGGACAATCAGGGAAGAGAACGATCCCCCATGGTATACACGGGAGGTTAAAAGGTTACTCAAGAAGCAAAGGAAGATACATACACGATCAAAAAGGACGATGCATCGCACTGATTTAGATAAGTTAGAGGAGATAAGGGGACGTGTTAAGAATGCGATGCGTGAGGCATTTAATAACTTTCGTGAAAATTCTCTCTCTAAGAGCCTCACTGAAAACCCTAAGAAATTTTGGTCGTATGTAAAAATAGTTAGTTGTAGTGGGAACAATAATCCAGTTCTAATAAAAGATGGACGGGAGGTTGAAGACAGCCGCGACAAGGCTACCGTATTTAACACCGAATTCAAAAATTCATTCACGCAAGAAAACATGGAAAACATCCCCACTTTACCACATCGTGTGGAATTAGAGATGGATCCGATAGAAATTGATAGCGTAGGAATTGTAAAGCAATTAAAACTCCTGAAGTGGGGTAAAGCGCCGGGACCCGATGGTATACCGGCAAGAGTATTTTCTGAATACGCGGAGGATATTGAACCATTTCTGTCAGATATATTCCGTAAATCACTAGAAGAGTACCTTTTAGCTGGAAAATATCCCAGGTAATTCCCGTTTTTAAGAAAGGAGATCGGAGTGATCCTAGGATTTATCGACCCATATCTCTAACATCGGTCTGCAGCAGAATTCTGGAACATATCATATGCTCGAACATAATGAAGTTTCTAGATGAGAACGAGTTACTTACACCATGTCAACACGGATTTTGGAAAAAGAGATCTTGTGAAACACAATTGGCCCTATTTTCCCACGACATAACGAAAGTTATCGATGCAGGTTCGAAAGTCGATGCAGTTGTTTTTTTGATTTTCAGAAGGCTTTTGATTCTGTGCCACACAACCGACTCTTAGCGAAGATTCGAGCTTACGGTATTTCGGCTCAGATTTGCGAGTGGATACGAGATTTTCTAACTGGTCTATCACAGTATGTCGTTGTTGATGGGGAAGCCTCTTCTAAGTTAAATGTTACTTCGGGCGTTCCTCAAGGAAGTGTAATAGGCCCACTTCTTTTCTTAATATTTATAAACGATCTAGGTGACAACGTCAAATGCTGGTTGCGATTGTTTGCCGTCGATGCGGTTATCTATAGGGAAATAAGGTGCTCCGACGATTGCTTAGAAATTCAGCGTGATTTGGATGCTATCTTCGATTGGTGCCGTAAATGGCAGCTTACACTTAATTGCAAAACGTGCAAGGCAATGCGGATAAGTAACAAGAAGAATCAGTTTTTCACGAGTACAAAATATACAATTCACCTGTTGATATGGTTGATTCCGTGAAGTATCTGGGGGTGATAGTACAAAGCAACATGAAATGGGACATGCACATAACTTCCGTCGTAGGCAAGGCAAATTCTAAATTACGATTCATAGGTCGTATTTTGAGGAAATTTAATGCTCAAACAAAGGAGATAGCGTATAAAACACTAGTGCGTCCGCATCTGGAATACTGTTGTGGGGTTTGGATCCGTATCGCAAGGTTCTGATTGACTCAGTTGAGAGGGTGCAGAGGAGAGCCGCTAGATTCGTGACTTGTTGTTACAGCCCTTATGAAAGCGCCACGGAATTGATACATAGATTGGGCTGGGATAGTTTGGAAGACAGACGACGTAGCTTGCGTTCGAATTTATTGGAGAATATGCGAAAACATTTAAATTTCGAGTTCAATGGAATACTTCTTCCGCCAACCTATTTAGGTCGCAAGGACCGGAGGGATAAGATTAGAGAAATAAGATGCCGTACTGTTACTTATATGTAATTCTTCTTTCCTCGCACTATTCGGGATTGGAATGGGCGGGTTTAGGATTGGTACTTAGCACCCTCTGGCACCCACAATGTTTGTGATTTGTAGAGTATGAATGTAGATATAGATGTTATTTATTTAATTAATTAGCTTTCGACGGTACATGACATTTATAAGAATGTTTCTCTCTTTAATTTCATATTATGTTTTTAAGAAAACTATATAACAGAACATAAACACTTGAAACTAAAAAAGGAGTATCAACAAATTAAGTGTTTCTCGGGGACACTATTGAATGATGTAGTACAAATAATAAGAAAACAAATAATGTGATAATACCCTATATATATCAATCTTTTTAGAAGTTTTACTAAAAATGAATTTAAAAAAAAAAAAGATAATTGTAAGTGCACAGTTGTATGATAAATAAATGCTGAATTTACTCGCCACTTGTTGGGCTCATTGTCCAAATCTCTTGTTTAAATTTAATTTTAATGTATTTTTTCTGCCTGATATTGTGAATCGCAGGTTGGTTACGCACCAGATTAATCAATTTTTCTTATTCCATAGTTGAAAATGATTATAAGTAAAGCAAGATTATAAATAACTCAAGAAGTGTTACGGCAAAAACCGGCACGAGTGAGCTGCGTGGCACAGTTTCTGTGTCGTGAACACAACGTGGCGCAGTACTGCGCTGCCCAGCTCTGCGTCTCAATACGCGCTGTTCCGCCCCAAAACATAGAGACACAGAAACTGTGCTGTGCTGCACTGCGTCAACTGCGCGTCAATGTTCGCCCGGCCTTAAAGTCAGTAGGAAATGAAAAAAAAAATTCGGTATCCTGTGTTGGATGAAATTGAATAATAATCATAAATTCATATATAACAAGACGAGACAAATTGAAAGTGAGCACCGAAATGTTTCGAAATCTCTCTAGTTCTTGCAATATCATATCACAAATTTGATAGATTGAAATGGGGGTCTCGCATTCGGGAGGGCGTGGGTTCGAATCCCCGTCAGAGCAACCAAATTTGGGTTTCCCAAGTTTACGAATATCACTCCAGGCGATTGCCGGGATGCTTCCTTCAAAAGGTCATGGCCTAATACGTTCCAGTTCCTGGTCCCCTGTCCCATCCCGCATCTAATGCCCTCGACGTTGACAGGGCGTAAAGCCGTAATAAAATATATAAAAAAAATTGAAATGGTGCCTGGACGAGAAGAAAATTTTCTCCAAAGCCTCAAGGAACTAGAGATGCATAGTGGCAGTTAGGTTGAAATTTGGCTATCACCGTGATATATATTTATATAAATCCAGAAGATTTTTGCTATGCTTATGACTTCACACCTCTTCGATGTCGAAGTCATAAGAGGAGAGAAAGGGCTGGGGGCAGGGAACAGGAAGGAGTTTTTCCATTGGATTTAGGAGGAACCATCCTGGCATTCACCTGGATTGGTTTGGAGAAACCATGGAAGACCCTAATTGGGACTGTCCTGACCGGGATTCAAACCCGCGTCCTACGGAATACGAGACCAAAGCGTGGACCAGAAGTGAACTGTCTTCAAAGGCGCGAGGAACTATACGTATTACGGTTGGCCTCGGGCCAAACTAGACCGAGGCGAGCCCACACCGTCACCTGCACCAACACTCGGCCGAGTGTCGGCTTCGCCCCCCTCGCGTCCACACTGGTCTGTAGCACGGCCGTGTGATGGACGGGTTCCTACTCGGTCTTCAGTCTTCCTTTAACGTATATACTTGGCTGTTTCACGGAATTAATATTAAAAAATTACCTTAAGAGTGATTTGGATATCGTAGATGTGGCTACCACCCGTACTAAGTATCGTACTTTATAATCTACGAAAGTAATAAAGTACATTAAAATACTTTTTTTGTCTGACTCCTGTTATCTCCTAATTGTTTGCTCTCTTATACGCAAAAATAGTATTCCAAAGCGGTTTTAACAAATAATGGTCACACTGGATTGAAAGATTCTCGTGTATCTCTACATAGTTACAATTAAATGTCAATCGTCACTCACTTCACATTTAACGTATTTGTTTTGATTGAGGTGCCTTTCGATCACTCGATATTTTTTTTAACAAAGAATAATACGATTATTATAAATTTTTATTTAAATGCAGACCGCAAAGATTCTGTAAAATAATAATTTCATGTGATCTAAACATTCCAGTCATAGAGTTACTTATCGACCACGCAGTACACCTCTATCGTCATCACCTAATTTGAAAATGAAAATTGCAGATTAATGTGAAATTTGAAACACGGAGCGTCGAAGTTTTGCTAGAGGTGAAAGTCAATTTTAAGACCCATAAAAATTACAACTGAGACAGGGATTTGGACCGGGGACTTTCAGTTCCCCTATCGCACGCTGTAACCATCTGAATCAAGCGATAAATCTGGGTGCAATCAAGACTTATTATTCAAACTCAATAAAACAAACGTACTTTAATTGTACATAATCAATTTTTGCTATCCCTAAACTCAAATGTACTTTTATATGACTGAATACATAAGTTTCAGTACTTTCTAGATTCAGATGGTTGCGACGTGTGATTTTGGTACGGAAGATCCTCGGTTCAAAATTCGGATCTCGGATGCAATTTTTACAGCCCTTAAAATCGACTTTCACCTCTGGCAAAGCTTTGATTTGTTAATGCGTACATGCAAGGACTCTACCTACATTTTACGAACATCTGATGAACCTGAAGTGAGACTGAAAAAAAATGACATTTTTCTAAAGCAATCAGTAACACTAAAAGAATATTTAGTCGTAAAGGACCGGAAATTTCGAACTCTTTCTATCCCCTTTTCCATATTGACCAGCCCGACAGCAGCCTGCACCGTCAAAAATAAACCAAACTGATCAGGGCCAACAAACGGCCGAGTGTCGGCCGACACGCGGTGTCGATTGAACTCACTTCAGTCGAGTGAGCGACAACAATAAGAAAAGTGGCGGTTCGGTATGCTGTACAGTGCGGGCGCGGTGCGGATAGATATATCTCTCGAGTTGCATATGTAATCGTCATTAAATTGCGGCGCAATTTTATGATAGAGCTGCCTATAATGTTACCCTGCTAAAATCATAACAACTGCACTAAGTACATACAAGGGGAGGACAAAATAATACGAACTCCTGTGAAATAATGGAAAATCTTTATTAATAGGGGGTTGGACCACCCTTTGACTGAAGTAAAGATTTAATGCTACGTGGGATAGATGCATTAATGTCACGTACAATATTTAAAGGTATATTAATCATTTCCTCCTGCACCCCTATTTTTCAAAGACGGCAAGAGGCATTCAAGATTACACGCTTATCTGTCTCCAGACATAAATGCGTCCGGTCGTCTGAAAAAGGGTGAATGACGATTCATCTGAACATATTACCTGTTGCCACTGCTGTGTGGACCAGCCTTTGTGATCTCTGCACCACTGGCGTCGCTTGAAAGCATTATTTGCTATTACCAAAGGTTTACGAATTGCCACTCTGCTATAAATGTTCGCAGCATGAAGTTCCTCTTTTGACATTTTTTGTTGAAACGGGGTCCTGGTGATGATTGTTCATTTCGAATGTTATCTCGGATAACGATTGCTTTTGCTTTCGGGCTACTATGCGCTTCAAGATCGGTGAGTAAGCTTTGATTTTCAGCCACTGTTGTCCTTTGATGACGCCGTCTTACCCTCTTTTGTGTACGCTATCATAACGGCTGATACCGTACTCCTTGCAAACCCCAAAGGGTTTGAAGTTTCTGTAACCTATGCTCCACTTAAACGCGCTCCCACAATCATCCATCTTTGGAATTATGACATTTCAACTTATCACAGACAATTCGATAGACGCATGCAACGCAGGTGACTGCTGTTGAGAGACTGATACCTTCCTCTTCACGCTCACTAGGTGGCAGACTTCTGTTGCGGGTGGCGCGGCTGTTCTACAGGTATGAAATACATCATACTTTTTCACAGGTTTTCGTATTATTTTGTCCTCCATCTGTATGTATTATTGCACCTAGCATGGTGGGTGAATGGTTAACGTTGTGGCCTCGCATTCGGGAGAATGCTGGTTCGAATCCCCGTGGGAGCATCCAGATTTTGGTTTTCCATGGATTCCTCAAATCACTCCAGGCGAATGCTGGGATGCTTCCTTCAAAAGGCCATGGCCGAATTCCTTCCAGTTCCTTATCCCAATCCCACGCCGCCTCTAATGACCTCGCCGTTGACGAGGCATATAGCCCAAGTAAAAACAAAATTATTATTGCAATTAAAGAAACAATTAGTGCGACATTTGTTGTTAGGAATTTGCTACTGAGTAATTTACATCCGATTCACATTTTTTAACGTTTAACAGATTGCGTTCTGGACTGGAATCATCTAACAAGCGTTTCTATTCTAGTGTTTAATGTTATTTGTTTGCGAAAATAGAGACTCCCGCGGCTGGGTAGAGGAAAAGGTCAAAACCGCAAACGCCAGCTTCTTGAGACACCAATACGTGTCACGAACTCAGTCTGAAGTTTGCATTGCTTTACAGTTGACATTTTTGCTTATTATGACTCATGACCTTTTGTGCCGATGATTTACAAACCTTCTCGTAATTTGAGCTCATAATGAAGTAACCTGCATTTCAGTTTATCCCCTGTCCAGCCGCGTTCGCTCTGTCAGGATAGATGACAGATCTAACTGCCACCGAGAAATTTTTGAACGAGGAAATTCTTAATAATAACTCGTTGAAGCAAGAACTTTATAACCAAAAAAAACTCTACATTTAATCTTGCTTCTTCTGTGTTATCCTGTATTTCAAATCACCGGCGAATTTATTGAAATTTTGAGAAACGCTAATATTTTATGGAATGGATAGCTTTATTGCTACTGTATACAGTTTGGCTTCATATCCTCGAATGGGATCTGTTGTAACTGTTTTGGTGCTTGAAACACAACATTTATAGCATTTATATCATGTCGGTAAAAATAAAACATCAGTTTTACAAACAATGTAACATTCACCAAATTTTTAACATATTTAAATTTTACTTCCATTCATTTAAAATCAATAGCATATAATCTTACATTTAAATTTAAATACATTTTTGAATTTAATATTCATTAGAGAAAATTAATTTTTGTGCATCTGCTCTTGCGATTGTTTGGATTAGTATTCCAAGGATTAGCCTCAATTTGATGATAGGTTGGTATCCTTGCCTGAGCGGTTGCACTTGTTACGCCATGGTCTATCTAGCGTATGCTTCGACTAATTTGAGTTTTGAAAACCTTCTTTCTGTCTTGGCTACTAATACTAACAACATGTTAAGTAAATTCAGAAATGCCTTTTTGTTTTATGTTTGCATACACACGAGGGAACATGAACTCGCGAAATGTTTATGCTATATTGTCTTTGTATTAGAGTCTATTAGACATGTTTCTTTAACTAGCGTGATGGGAGGCTGCTAGCGCTTCGAGCCTGGCATTCGGGATAACTCGGGTTCGAATCCCCGTCTGGCTATTGAGATTTCGCTATGCCATGGTTCCAAACTAATGCCGGGGTGGTTCTTACAAAAGACCATAACAAAACTCCTTGCCATTCCTTGACCCCAGTCCTATTTCGACTCTAATGATCTCAACGTCGATGAGACGTAAAGCAGCAAGCAAAAAAAAAAACAAACAAAAAACAAAAAAACAAACAAAAAACAAAAAAACAAAAACAAAAACTTTCATTTCGTTGAAAAGTCAGATTTGTTTAATCAGTCAACAAATGTTTGAAATACTTTGCCACCGCTTAGTTAGCAAACGTTGGTGTTTTTTCATAGCTTTCAACTTCATCAAAGTTTAGAATCTAGGTCATTGTAGGATAGAAAGGACTGAGGGCAAAGAAATGGAAGAATTTCACCTATGGTTTTTTGAAGGAAGAATAGAGCTATTTGCCTGGAGTGAATTTGGACGAACCGAAATCAGGTAGGTCGGACACAGGCCCGCCGCTAGCTGTTAGGGCGCCCGCGTGCAATCCCGATTATGCCGCCCCCTGTCTAATTACAGCCAGGTGTGGATCTAGGAAATTTCCGAACCGGGTCAAAAAACTGTGAGATTGCCGCCCTCCGAACGGTCGCCTGCTACATAATACGCTGCAAATTTCGTCGCGGCGACAATGGAGTGGAAACTATCGCGGGGTCGGCGACTGTAGATCACTCGTTTTGCCGCCCTCCCCTTGATGTGCCGCCCGCGTGCGGTGCACGCCTTGCACGCCCGCTTACGGCGGGCCTGGTCGGACAGGGTTTCGAATCCGAATCCCAAGAACGATAACCTGCTATACATCATTATACACCAAGCTGAACTCAGCCAACAAAGCACCACACTTCAGTTTATTTAAAGCTTGCAATCATTTGAGATTATTTATTTTTTGATTATAGCTGTTCAAGAATAGAGCTGAAATCACGAGTTATACACGGGTCTAGGTGATACACGATGCAGTGAAATCTAAGACTTGTATACCCTACATTAAGGTTTTTTTTTAAAAAAAAAAAAAAAAAAAAAAAAAAAAAAAAAAAAAAAAAAAAGAAGAAGAAGGACTGGAAGCACCATCAGCCGTTAGCGAAACATATTAGACAGCTCAACTTTTTTTTCATTAACTGAAGTGATAACTACCATAGAACTAACTGTTCTCGTGGCCGTTAATAGCGACGATACTACGATTAATTTCTGAATAATGTTATTCTCGACACAATAGGGAGCACAAGCAGCTACACGAGTAGCCTCTGGTGCGCCTGTATGAACCACAGCGACAGTTTCCAAGCTGCTGCTTCCTAGTGTTACTTGGCGCCGTTTCTGCCGAGCTTCTTCGGTTCTTCTTCCGCGAACTGTGTCTACACGCGATACGAGGCATAACTATGTTGTAGTTTGGTAGTTAATAGCACTGTTCATTCTCCTATATTTTGGGGAGAATAGCTTTGATTTATTTCGTAAAGCTCTTTTACAAATAATTCTCTACACTCGAGTGTACCACACCATATAGCGCACACCGCTTCTCTTAATATGCCGTATTTCTTAATCCACTAGATTTGAAATCCTCTGCTACTGTTATTTTACACATTATGGTTTTATTCCCGAGCTGGTCACGTTTAATAATATCTTCATTTGATAATTGTAACTCAAACAAATGAGTTTTGTTGATAAACGATACAAAATTTGCATGATCACAGTCGACAAACGCATGACGCAAAACGAAACTATAACAGATCACGTGACTAGCTGCGTCTCCCGCCACTCACCAAACAAGCTCAATCTGTGCGACAGGCTCAATCAATCACCTTCCACGGCTCATATCAACTGCGACTCTAAACGTTGCGACCTCAAATGTACCTGAAAATGTACATTTTTTTGAGGAAAGGATATAAAAGTAATAATTCTAAATAACTACAAAAAACGGCTGCAGTCGGACATAGTGGGACCGACGCGTTCAGGTAAACTTGGGCGGATTCGTAAGCATTCGAACAAGGTAGGGCGGATTTTTGAGTATTTGGGAGAGCGCTCGGCCATACTGCCTCGACTCTCCGGGAACAGCAGTCGTTTGAACCGTGACGGCACTGTGGGCTGCGTCACGCGGGTTCTGCCGTTTCAGCTTTGAGCTCTACACTAGCTTCATAGCTTCGCCCTCAGTTCACTGTGTGTGTGGCTGCCCGCGATGTCGGGATTCCCCCATTGCCCGTTTTACCAGTGAATAGAAACTGCAAACAATCATTACAAAAGCCAAACACAGCTGCAGGCTCCATGTCTAAGAGACACGAAACAGAACGGTCGCCGGCATCAGCTGTTGTTGAGAAATTCTGAGGACTTCATTTTACTCCAAAACGTAACAAAGTGATGTTAACAACAGTGTACTTGACGTTGGCAAAGAATTGGATTTATTCCTATTAATTTACCCTGTATCTGGAGAGAAGTGGCTGCAAACAAGGAGAGGACAAGATTAGAACGTTAAAGCGTTCATACACTGCATGGCCATACAGCCCCAGCCCCGAGACTCACGTCCAGGAAAAGCTTCCCGACAACATCGCGGGAACTAAAAGGCAGAAGGTTCGGTAATGTAAAACGGAGGTCCCTAACATCTCTGTACCACTGACAACTGCAGAACGCTTGCTACCTGGTTACACAGAGGACTGGAACGTGTGGTGGTCCTTAAATTGATTGCGAACAGCAGAGGGCAGGTTCAAGGAAAACCCTGTGAAATGGGCTTATACTGATGCTACCAGTATTAAGTGCGAATGTGATGAGGGCCATACCATGAACAATATGCTTGAGCGCTCTATGTGCCCATCATCTTGCAACAAAGATTTCCTGTACTTTATTTTGAAGTGATTTGTTATTACCGTGAATGTAATGTGAAAAATTTAGTTCGTAGAATAGCTTAACCCCTTGACAACGGGAACTATCACATGTCCATGGCCACAAGCAAAAAATTTCTGTTTATAGTAAAGGAAATGTGATAGTTTTCAACTACATAACTAAGGAGACAAATACCAATACCAGAAACAATGGCATAATGTTGAGGCCCATGGCAAATTCATTTGATAGGGTCCGTCTTCATTGCCTAAGGGTGGGCGAATCAGTGCACTTGCCATAAATGGCAAATTGAGGGGAGAGTCAAATTTATGTGGTGGGCGACCTTCCATTAATGCCTCGGGCGGTGTTAATGGCGTTAAATGCTAGTTGTAGCGGCAATCTTTGTTTTAGTTCCGTTACTGTCGCAGGTGGCGGTTGTTTGAAGCGATGGCATTTAGGATTCTCCTGCGTTATTAAGTTGAGGACCCACTTCGGCTGGGACCTGTAACAGTTTGTCTGTCCTGCCACCCTGTTGTTATTTTACTAACCAGGAATCATAGAAGGGAAAGCTCCACTATAGTACAAGAGTTAGGTGAAAAGGTCATACAAATCCAGAGGTAGATATGCCAAGATTTTTTTTGGTAAATTTTGTAATCACTGAAACATCACATAACCTCCTAACCAGTGCCGTTTCATTTCGGTTTCTCCTACCATCTGGATGCTTCCATTATTTGTCAGACAGTGTAATTATACTTAACCAGATTATTCAAACAATATCTCTTTGGAAAAAAAGCATGGGAGGTAGCAGCTGAAGAATTGAAAAAGAGTGTTATATACATTACCAATAGTAATTTTTATTATATAATGTGTGAAATATACAACCACATGCAATATGACTGGCAACTGTATGTAGTCTTCATTACCATACATAATTATTCCTCCAAATTAGGATTACTGCAAATAATTTTTATATACCTACTGCTTTAATTTATTAAGGTTGTCTTCATTAGAAACAAAGAATATAAATATATATATTAGTTTTTTTAATGTAAATCAAACAATATTTCTATTACTTAGGAAGTGCCACTTTGATGATAGGAAATATTAGGATAGTATTGCAGCTGTTGGCTTTCGATATGTCTTCAATGCAAGCTATGTCATACACTTGGATTGGCCCTAAGAGCTAAACTGATTATTGCTGTAATTACTTATTGTATACACTTTATGTTCTCTCTCCTACTGTAGTTGTGCAGAATGCATACAAATTAAACGGGTGTTTATCACTGATTACATTATTTTGCAATTTGTAATAGTCAGTATGATTTGGAACTTTACCACCTCATCAAAGGCGAGTAGTACTTCATCATCTAGGACACATCTAATAACTGCACTTGGACATCCTGGAACTGAATTCCTTCTGTTTTTCCATCAATACTGAACTCCGTCATCGACTAGCATCTACATTTTCACAAAGCGAATAATTACTTTGTTTTATGTTTATATATGAATATTTCGAAAAATAAATCCTTAAGTTTTGTTTCATAATCAGCATAACTAAACTATTTATTTTGTGACTCAGATTACACTTTTCTCCTTTCTTCACGTCAGGCGTTTCCAATATATGTTTGCTACTCATCGAACATTTTATCTCTCAATTGAGTGTTTTTCACAGAGTCAAATATTTAGAAAAACATCATACCTCAAAGCAGTGAGTAGTCTTTCTTCTGCTGACATACATCTCCTTCTGCCTGTTCCCTTCTTTCGTATTTATGGAGGAAGTAGATCAGATAGCTCGTTGATTAGTTCCCTGTGTGTCCTATACAAGCCTTTCAACTTTTTTAAATTCTCGTGATAGCAAGTAAAAGGTAAAACGTGTTTACTTTTCATAAATGAAAGGATGAAACCAAAATTACCTACCACATTTTATGTCTCCTTAAAGAACAGAACCTAACAACATTACAAATTCAAACCACCTTGCTTGTCATTCAGGAACACACAGAAGTGTTCGCAAGGAGAGCTGAGAAGGCAAAGAACACACAACAAAACTCTATTCCAACTGCTGTAGCCAGGAAAATTTGTAGCTGAGTCAGTGGACAAATGGCTTTAATATGTAAATGAGAACCAAGGGGAATCGCTGTAGATTTTAAACACATACAGTCATCAAATATCCACAAGTGCTTTCAAATACAGAAAATTGCTGGCTGTATGAAATAGAAGCCTCAGATGATTACTGCAAACAGATGTCGGAAATAAGTATCTATGATGCATCCTGATTCTCACAAGGAAATTCTATTTTTTTATTTTAAAAGCGCTGAATATGTTTTTGTTATTTGCTATATAAATGTGTCTAAGTGATATGGATAAGTAAGAATCAGTACAGAAATTTATCCAAGTAGGGAACACATCTATTTATGCAGTAGGAAAAGATAAATGTCAGTCAGTTGATATTTAATGTTTTACTAGTAGAATATTCATGAAACTATATATCAATATACATGATGGTAACTGTCATTCTGAATCGTCATATACAATTAACAATGGTCAAACATATTTGCAAAAATATCAAATATATTACCATAATAAAGAGTAATCATATTTCAATAAAGATAATTCCTTCATTGAAAACAGAACTATCTCCAATAGAGATAATATTTAATTAAAATGGGAGGCTTCACAAGGTGATGTCCCTATACTAATATATAATTTTTAAGCAATGCTTAACTTGAACAAACAAATCCAGCAGTAATTTTATATTAAATGAAACTGTAACACTTAATACTTCTATCTGTATTTAGAACAAATTAAGTTTATACAGTCACTATACAGATCACATATTTGCGATAAACTTATATTTATCATGACAGTGCATTGCAATACATTCCTAATAGCTATGTGGAAGATTCGTACAACAACCAGTAGACTTAGAAAGAATTAAATATTGATAACAAATACAGATCACATTAATAATACTTTTCTTCAAGCAAGTAAACAATGATTTGATGAAGTTTTGTATTATTGTATCAGTACTTCATCTGTTTTATTTAAAAATAACAAGATTATCTCTCAGCATGCCACAAGAACAGCAGGATATTCTTTCAGGTAAGGTTATTAAAGTGTTGTATTGATTATCTAAGTACTTCAAAAATGTTTTCATTTACTAGTTATAGAAAATACTTTTTCTGAATCTGTCAAAACCTTAGGACACTTGAGTTTACAAAACTCTCTTTGATTCATTTCGAGATAGAAAAATATACAAAGCTTTCCAGTTATTATAGCGGAAATTAAAGTTTCTTTTGAATGATGATATTGCTCAAGAAAAACAGAACATATTTTCCACTAAATTTACATAAATTAGGCCTACTACTTAATTGAGTAAGTTAACAATTTTAAGACACACAGAAAATTTAAAACATTTCTAGATAAAACACAAAAAATTGGGTTATCATAAAAACCAGATACTCATGACTTTCAAAACTCAAGTACAAGATAAACATTTTTAACTAAAACTAAAGAAACATGGGTTCAAGTTAATGAATCCACTCTTGACTACTTAAGCAACTGAAAAAAATAATTTCCAAAAACTTCACAATAAAAAAACATTTACCTATACGAATTACCTGTTGCCTTCTACAATCACCAGACCACATACAATATTTTCTGCAATTATCACAATTAAATAAACATTCACATAATTAATCTGTTGCTGATATTTCAAAGATGCTATACTATGTGAATCATATTCCACAAACATGACAGAAAAGTGGGGATCTATGTTAATTGAATCTGCTGATCTTCTTTAAGGATATCTGAACATGCAAGTAATTTTCTACAAATATAACAAGAAAATGGACGTTCATCAGAATGAATCATCCAACGCTTTTTAGGTTAATATACTGCCATAAATTATACAAATACCTCAAGGATAGAACCAGTACCCAGAATGAATAAGGCGTTCTGACTCTATTAATAGATATCACAAGAAAACAGTCTATCCTGAGAATGAAAAATCTGATGTTTTATAAGATGCTCAAACTCCATCATTAATTTTTAAACAAACATTACACGAAAATATAAGATTTTCAGAATAAATATTCTAATGTTTTTTTAACATTCTAAGACTTTATAAATAATGTTCTACAAAAAATACAAGAAAGTGGGTATTCACCAGAATGAATGTGTTGATGACATTTAAGGGTACCAGACTCTGACAACTATTTTCCTCAATCATCACTAGAGAAAAATCGCTCTCTGGAATGAATATGCTGATGTCGTTTAAGGGAAGAAGTCTGTGTAAATGATTCCCCACAAACATCACAAGAAAATGAACGTTCTCCAGAATGAATGAACTGATGTTTTTTAAGGTGCCCAGATTCTATAAATAATTTTCCACAAACATCACAAGAAAATCGGCGTTCACCAGAATGAATACGCTGATGATCTTTTAGGTGCCCAGACTGTACAAATAATTTTCCACAAACATCACAGCAAAACGGGCGCTCTCCAGAATGAATACGCAGATGTCGTTTAAGGTTACCAGACTCTGTAAATGATTTACCACAAATATCACAAGAAAACGGACGCTCTCCAGAATGAATACGCAGATGTATTTTAAGATCACCTTTCTTTGTAAATGATTTTCCACAAATATCACAAGAAAACGGGCGTTCTTCAGAATGAATACGCTGATGATATTTTAGTTGCCCAGACTGTATAAATAATTTTCCACAAACATCACATGAAAATAGGCGTTCTCCGGAATGAATACTCTGATGATCTTTTAGGTGCCCAGACTGTACAAATAATTTTCCACAAACTATCACAGCAAAACGGGACGTTCTCCAGAATGAATACGCTGATGTTTTTTAAGGTCCCAAGACCTTATAAACGATTTTTCACAAATATCACAAGAAAACGGGCGTTCTCCAGAATGAATATGCTGATGATCATTTAGGTGCCTAGACTGTATAAATAATTTTCCACAAATATCACATGAAAATGGGCGTTCACCAGAATGAAGACATTGATGACGTTTAAGGGTACTAAACTCTGAAAACGCCTCTCCACAAACATCACAAGAAAGGTAGCGCTTTCCTGAATGAATCCGCTGATGTCTTTTAAGGCCTCCACGCTGTGTAAACGATTTCTCACAAATGTCACAAGAAAACGGGATTTTGCTGTGCTGTCTAAGAGTATAATAATTTGTTAATGATTTTCCACAATCTTCACCTGAATTTGGGTACTGGCCAATATGAATCCTATTAGCACAGCCGTAAGTAGTGAGTGGCTCTATTCTATTACTTTGAAATTCACCAGTGGAAAGTTGCTGCCTGTTACTGTACCTGCTTTTCTTACAATCACAAGAACCCCTAGAAACAGAAAACCTACATGTGGTGAACTTGTACTGGTGGTTTATTTTAATTAACAACTGACAGATATATTTTCAGTTCTATAACTAGTAGATTTACTTCACTGTTATATGTAATCATACACTGTGTAAGTAACAAACTGTTGTGCTATTGATACAAAACTACTTAATATTTGTAAACTAAAGAACCCTGATGAATAAAAGTGTGGTTTGTTGTAAAACCAGAAGATATAAATTTAAGGAAAAATACAGAAAAACACTTTCATATCTTCTAAACTATAATATTACCAACTATTAAATTACAAATATAAGAAACTGGCAAGGTAAAATACTGCCTACTTAGAAAACAGTAACACACATTAGATTGATATGAGAAAAACGTATTTATTTTGTTCCTTAAATTGAAATGAATTAGTTAAAAGACTTTAACTGCTCAATGGACTAATGAAATTGCCTATGGAGTAATATGACTAATTACAAATCCAGGGCCTTTATTAATTGGAGCAGTAAATATTATAATAAAAATATGGAATTTGTGTCAATTTCTTGCTAATAGTATTTTCACAAAATAGTAAATCACAATTTATTATTAAAATACAGGCATAACATCCTGAAAAATAGGGGCTATAAGTATATAGATTTTCACTAACCCTTTGACTGCTGATGGCGGATTGTCTACCTGGCGATCTCACTACACAGTTTCTCTGCAGATTAATTACTGCAGAAACAAACTGAATCATTAACACAATTTTTCGTCACTAATAATTGTATCTTGCTTGTAGTTTTTACTCGATTTTGGAGCTTATGTCGAAAGCGTCGTGATTCTTAAATTTACCTCAATAGTTTACTGTTCTTTCTTGCATACCCGTTTATAACAACTGCAAGTTTCTTTGGGTTCTTTCTGTATTGACTCAAAAACGAATGAAATAACCCAGAGCTTAAAAATTACGTTGATTTTGATGATTAAAACGTCGTATATAGAAGAAAGAGAAATACAGTTCATCTTTCATATCACTCTACGACATCGGAATTCAGTAGAAGCAATGACAAGAATAGTTTTACTTTACTTCGTTAAGGAAGTGTAATTCATACACAAAGGCTACAGCTTACAAAACCGTTGCTACACACATTTTTGAATTCTGTTCTTATATCTGGAATCCGTGTCAGATTGGACTGGTCAAAGACACAGAGAAAATTCAGAGAAAAATGGTTCGTTTCGGCTCTGATTCGGTTAGTACGCGCGGTAGCTTCACGGGAATTCAAAATCATCTACAGTGACATACAGCTCTATAAATTATGTAGAATTTTATTGTTGAAATTCAAAGAGTGTAGATTCGAAGAAGATGCTAGAAATATTTTCTGTAAAAAGATGCCTGAAATATGATAATTGTATAAACAGCCTCTGCCACACACCGAAATTTGACTTGCGGAATATCTATGTAGATGTAGATTACCAAATATCTCGTTGCTGACTGAACATTTGTTGCGTTTTGTAATTACCCGATTATACGTAATTTTGTTTCTCCAGTATAGGCAGAGTTGTCACTGAAATGTAATATTCCCAGAAGCAACAAAAAGCTGTCTCTGGACATAAGTTCATTAAAAAGTGGAGTAATTAGGAGAACATATCTGGTCCAGTATTCGCTAATTTTTCAAAAAAAAAAAAAAAAAAAAAAAAAAAAATTCACGCAATGTTTCAGAAGACAAATATCAATGAAACAATACATTTCTTTATATCCAGTATCTTCCACTATATTCGAGAATGAACTGATTCTGGAGTATTCTCCTTGGTGATTAAATAAAACCGGTTCGGTTCGCCAGCTACATATTTCATCAGTTTTCTGTAAAGAATAACATGAAAACTGACAGAATACTTGGCTCATTCCCTATTTGCCACACATGTCCCTGGTAGCATATCGTCAAATACATGACTAACTGGCCGAAAACCATTTTCTTTTCGGTCAAATTTATCGCCAAGATGTAATTTCTTCGTAGGCGTTTCACTATCACTTTCTGATTCTTCAGATTCAGGACAACTAACATCTCTTGCTGAAACATAAGACTGCATTGTCACCCCTGCTGAACTCGATGGTTCAGGATTACAGCTTTCCGATTCTGTCGAAGAGCTATAATCAAAATCAAGTGGTTCATCCTCACTGTCGCTCCTTGTAAGAATCTCCATGATTTTTTTCTCAGTGCATCCACAACGCCTTGCCATTTTCTTTATAAAATACACGACATAAAGAACACTGATGTAAATTCCGATGAACAGTGAACTGTAGAGGGAAGTCTAGGCTCCCAACAGAAAAACAGTTGGACGACAAGCTAGCGACCAGAACTGCGAAAGGCTATTGAGAAATGGGGCGGGAAGTCCGCAGTACGACTCAGGTAGCGGCGGGTCTATATTCGTCATCAATACTCCGGGGCCGGCAGACGGGTGCGACTTATCTCGTCATCAGCGCTCAGTGAAAAACCGCCGGCTGCGACTAAAATCGTCATTAGCACACAGGTAGCAGCTGCCACATGACGAGTAAACTCGTTAACAGCAGTCAAAAGGTTAAAATTCACTTTATAATAAATAGATGTTGTATACAGATATTTACAAGATAAATTGGCAATAAAATGACATATTAGGAAGACTTAAAAAAAAAAGAGATGATTTTCATAGAAATGTTTCCTACATCTGTTAAATATGCAATTGCATTATGTAATATTAATCAATGTATCCACCTTAGTTGGTTGAAATATTTAGCTCTTTAGAATAAATACATCAACATTATAAAAAAGGCTATATGGGAATAAGTCCACACAGATCATAGAAGGAAAACACTTTAATAAACCAACACACTAAATTATATTAGACAGGAATATATATAGTGTCTCAGATTCTTTTAAACTTGAATTATGAACTCATTTTGCAGAATATCTAGCATGAGAAATAGTTACCAGGTAACCAACCTATGCTATATAGATGACACTATGATTTTAGTGAATAATAAAACAAAATCGTTTTCTCGAGAAAGAATATAGCAAGATATGAACTCCCCATCAGTATTCAAAAACAATGTGTTAATCAACTTAGATAGAAAAACAATCAAAAGAGTAGTTTGCTAGTTAGAGAGCCTCCCTCAGTGGTTCAATGGCTATGTCAGTGACTGCTTAATAAGAGCAACAGATAACATGGAGAATTATTCTAGGATAGAAGAATAAAATACATTTACTTTTAATGTAATAAATTCATGTAATAAAGTGTCAAAATCAACTCCAATTTCCCTGTTAAAAAAAAGATATATTCACTCACAGAGAATGAAATTGCCATTAAAAAGGCATTTTCTTTCCATATAGTCCCCTGAAGTGCAATGTACTATGTCCAATATTATTCCATTTAATGGATTCAATTCTTAACATGTGATTCTTGTTGGTGTGAAAAATATAGATCCATGTCTGATGTCACTTCATTTGATTTAAAATATTTTCTATTTATAAATACCATTTGCTTTAAAACGGTGAGGAAGTGGGGCCGGAAAAATCTAGTAAAAGTGATGGTTGTTTCAATTTGTACTACCCATCCCTCAGTTTCTCCATTGTGAAAGTACATTCATATGTAGGTAAAATGTCCTACTCAAAGATGATTCTTTTCCTTGCCCTTCTCGTGATATTTTATTTTAATTGGTCCAAAAACATTTACTTCATGCCAACTGTTGTTTTCAGATCTTCAAGACTATCAGAACAGAGAATTTCATTTGCATTCCAAAAATAATGTCTCTGTCAGATGCAATCAATTTCACCTATTTTTGGTGCAGATCAACTGGCTTCCAAACACTATGGAGATTTGTAAGTTCAAAATGACCAACTGATCATAGTGTAATCTTTAATTTTGTGAATTTTGCCTGTAAACCAATTATTTTTATTCTTTATTTTTTAGTGCACTTTGATCTATTACATGCTCTGGGTTTAAAATTAACTCCTTTAGTTCTTTTACTGTTGAATTCCATCACAAACAAAAACAATTACAAAGTAGGTTAATAAGATCATAGGAACCTCATTTTCAAATCTGTAGTTGCTCAGCATTAAACAAATTAGGCATCCATTTGTATGTCAAGCTTTTAGGGATTTAATTTTGGTGTAAAATGAACCATACCCTTCTTCCTGATATGCCTATTACCTCAGCTATTTGAAACAGCTGTAATTAATGGCAGCCTGATACTCTATTGTTGCACATTCTCGATATATTTATACATGGATTCACAACCCCAGTTGTTAGTAGGTCTGCACAAGGATTATTTTTATTCAACTAACCATTTCTAAAGAGTTCAATTTGAAGGAATAAAATTCCTAATGAACTTTCTATAAACACAGATGAAGTTCGTGTAGGCATGAAACACCCTAAACAAAGAATTTTATGATACAAAAATTCAAGGAGAGGCACAAAGTGAGCTATTTTTAAACATTCAAATGAAATTGCTTAACACATCCTGCCAAACTTGGACATTTGTTATTTAGAAATGTGTATGAACCTCATAGAAAAATAAACTTTTCAGCAACAGAAACTTATTCGTCAGCCTCCAGAATACCAGAAGTCATCCAGGCAAACCACGTATGAACCTCCTGATAGCATACTTAATTCAGCACTTTTAAATATCTTCACTAATGATCAACATGGGGTCAACTGCTGTGATTCTTTCATTTATGCAGATAGTCTTGCTATAGTCGGTCAATACATATTGTTTAGAATGGTCGAGGATGCATATGACAAACTGTGAGGATAAGACTAATTTTTTTAGATTTTTTAATCAAATAGTTTGCATCTGAGGAAAGTATTGGGTTGATGGCTACCTAATAGACAATTCTGGCGTCCTTAGATAAGTCACATATGAGTCGTAAATCTCAAGAGAAGGGGCCATGTTCTGGCATGATGAATGTTTCTGAGAGGGTAAATGAAATAGTCAGCAAGCACAGAGGGGTCGATCATTTGGATATTCAAGTACAGAAATGCTTAAACATTAACTGAGTACAGATTATACAGTTATGAGCAGTAGAGAGAGAAGCTGGACGTTGTTGCGGGTCACATTCAGTTGCACAGCCAAGCAGCAACAACAGTGATAAGTGCAAGTTAGATACAAACACTAAAAGAGACTTCTTTATCACCCCACAGTAAAATTGCATTGTAAAATTAATAAAGTTCTTGATGGAAAATAAGAACATTCTTGTGAATAAAAGGAATAAATAAGGTGCACTACCTTTTTTTAGAGTACCTAACACAATAACAAATTAATAAGATGACTGTTGATATAATAGGGGCCGATTAATAGTTTCAAAAAGCTCTCATATCTCATAAAAAAATAATCTAAGGTTAAATCCAACAATAACTGAAGTATGTGAATTTTAACCGCAACATAAATTCACTAAGCAAAAACTGAACAACTTAGCAACACAGCAATAACATAACTCACTCAGTGCAAGTCTTGGCAGAAATATCACTTCTTAAAGCCCCTGCTGCAAATTAAAGCTTAAAGTATCTGCACAAAATAACATCTTTAGCCAACTGAGGTGCAAACCTCAGTGACCTCCACACTGCTGCTTGAGCACTGTGCTACTCTGTGGCAGTGTGCGCTTGTCCTCACTGATAGAAACCAAGTTGATTCTGCACTGCACAGAACATGCCAACAAATCAGAGGATGCCTGAGACAGTCATCAGTGGCATTGGTGGAATTATTGTCTGGCACTGCCCTTGCAGATACAAGTAGTTACCAACACCATTGAACCCAAAGTAGAAGCTTCTTACACACCTCAAAGGACACCAAGCACTGAAAGAATGTTAAATCTTGTGGATACAAAAATCTCTAAAACGATTTCTAGAAGCCTTAATAACTAGAGGGACTTTTGCTTCATAGAGATACTTCTCATTTCTTATAGCTTTAAGCCTCGTTGACATTAATAGAAAAAATCATAGGAAGTCAGGAACATGAATTGGACGAACAATCCCAATATTTGTTTGGAGTGATTTCAAGTAACCATAGAAAACTGAGACTGTAGCTGCTTCTTCTTGAATGTTGACACTGGGGAGAGCATGCAGAAACCACTTGTAACCATGACGACCCCAACCCATGCTCTGTTTGTTGTTATACTAACAATTTGGAATCAACATATACCAATCAAACTGTCTATTGTCAGTGCCAAAGACACTGGGTAAAAAAAAATTACTTACCTGAAGTTTTTATGGACACAAAAAGAAGAAGATAAAAAAATGCATTAAAAGCAAAGCCTTACTGGCCAAGACCAGAATATCAAAGTATAAAATTTTTATATATCACAATAGTACTAGCACATTGATGCCCTATTTTAATACACAGACTATCGATAGGATCTTGTTATAAGGCTGCTAGTTAAACAGAAATGTAATATCTAATAGCTAATACTGACACTATAAAATGATGGTAAAAGAATGAATAAGAGGTTCTGATATTATATTTTCGTCCAAGTTTTCTTTCTTTCAGTCATTCTAATACAGCATAATGGCACATTTTACCTTAGAAGCCAAGGCATCTGACTTCCCATTATAATTATTTAAACCAACAGGTAAAGAAGTGATTGAATTTAGCATCCAATCTTGATGTAGGCCATGGACTAACATTAATAAATAACCCCAATGCAACTGTTTTTATACGGTTTGATGCATTAAAAAGTTATATTGACGTTATTTATCAACATTTAACTCATTGAGCCACTGTATAAAAATGGCCTACAACAATATTGCTTGTTAGATATGTGTATTTACAAAACAATAATAAAAATTCTTAAAATTAACAATAAATTGAACTAACGAATATCCTGCATTGTATCGAGCACATATTTCAGAAATGTCCTGACAGCTAATAGATAATTTTGCGTGCTTTTTTGACTACCAAAATAAACTTAGCAATATTAAGAAACATATCTTCCAGCTAGAATTAACGTAGTTAGCAAAAAAATATGGACACTTGGTTTAATTTTTAACCAATTAAGTGCTTGGATTTAAGCATGACTATCACCTTGAATGGAAATTGACCTGAAACAGAAAACAGATCCAATATTCAGATGTCTCTATTAGATTGATTGTCTACGTGTAGCAATGTCGATTTAACAGAATTAATGTCTAACCATTGGGTCATTCGGTTGTGGATTTTATCAGAGGAGGTCTGAGCCCATTATCGCTATCACCAAGATATACCAGCAGAAAGCACACGCGCTACTCTTCCGTGGTAACGTCACGAAAGTTACCGAGCCTGACATAGGAAGTTGGATTGGGTTGTTAGTAGTGCATTTTTCTAATTAATTATGACAAAATACAATGAAGTTGTAACCGACAATAAGCTTATATATCTTGGGTCTCATCTCTGTTTAAAGAGCTTCCCTTGTTAGGTTAGGCAACTGTATTCTTTCTTTAGCAGGGTACAACAAATAAATCCTAATGTCCACTTTCGACTGATTTATTAACCTACTGCACCAATTTATTAAAATCTAGTGTTTCTGGCATCATGCTGTGGTTTCAAACAGAAATCTGTTGGGTTATACAGGGTGTCCAGAAAAGGACTCCCTGATTTCAAAATTAAATATCTCGAAAACAAAGATCGATAGAGCAATGCAGTAAATGGTATGTTTATTGTGACAGCTGTAAGAAGTGTATATAGCAGTGTGAAAAAATAGTTACAAAAGCTGCTAACAGATGGTGCTGTACGCTCATATCAGCATACATAAGTGAAATAATTGTATGAAAACAATCTTTGCAAACAATCACATCACAATGTTTTCAAAATGTTCACCATTGGCACGTTTCAATGGTGGAACTGATCGCCCTGAGCTTCGGATCACTATTTAGGCATTACGTATGGCGATTACAGCGCCATCTGTTAGCAGCTTTTGTAACTATTATTTCACACTGCTGTATACACTTCTTACAGCTGTCACAATAAACATACCGTTTACTGCATTCCTCTATCGATCTTTGTTTTCGAGATATTTAATTTTGAAATCAGGGAGTCCTTTTCTGGAAACCCTGTAGTTCACAATAGAAATTGGTCTGGATATCTTAGTAAAAACACATGATTGTAGAAGCCTGCACCACCAATAAAACAGATAAAAAATGCTTACTGATGCTGTATACAGGTGATGGCAGCATTAGACATGGTGATCCTCTCACGAAAGCACAGCATGAGAACTAAAAGATATTTCTTCCATGAACGCCATGTCCCAGTTGGGGCATACATGGTTTCCATGGTGGTGTTTAAACATTCAATGGAAACATCTGGAAGGATGAACTGGGGTAGATTCCCTGATGCCTTCTGCAGTGTGACAATGTTTGTAAATATTATTGTAAGTATAAATGATTGTGCTGGTGCATAGTGTTCAGTCTAGAGAGATGTACTGAGGATGACAGATGAAAGTAGATAAAGGGAGAAGCCCTGTACCAGCACATAAAGGCCTACTCTTCCAAAACACAATAGGGATCATCAGGATTAATGTCCATATCCATAGGAAATAATCACCATCAACAGCATCACATGCCCCCACTCTATACACAATGTAGAAAGGTTTGGGATCTACCCCAAAACTTTGGTACACAATTTGGTGATTATGAATTGTGTAACAATACCACTCTTACCCTGCCGGCCTGATGATAAAAATTTATTTTACTACCAGGACCCGAACCAGCAAATCAAATGTCAGTGCCGCAACCAAGATAGCCAGCAGAGTGGGCTAGTTGTAATATTTAGATTGTAATAAATTGGTGTGTGTCTTTGCAAAGAACCAAGAAAATACTGACAGAGACTTTAGAAGTCTATGCATTCATTTGATTAATCTCTACAGCAACATCAGAACATCTTTAAGGCAAAGAGAGAGGAACTACAGGCTTAGCCATTTTGCTTTTCTCTGTAGAATCCACGATAAAGACGTCTTAGTAATAAGAAGATAACAGAAAACAACACATAATAACTGGTATCCCCATGCAGACTCCAAGCATCATCTCATGGGAAGGAGCAGAATTATAAAAATGTTTGCTTCCCTTGAATGCTTTACTTCATCTTGCAGTGCTGCATTATTGGCTTAGAACAACAAACAAATCAGTGGCCATCCTGCTGTACATATACGAGGAGCACTCAATAAAGTATCACTGATAGGTAGGAGAATTTTCAAAGGGTAAGCCAATTACAGCAATGTAAGCTTACTTGTGGATTACATAACAAAGGCATACTGCACAGGTAATTGTTACTCACATGTTGTTTCATGATAAGTACTATAACAAAAATGTATCATGTATTATATAATGCGATGTTTTTTTTAATAATCACCTACACTGAAATCACTAACAAAAAAATCTCCAAAACTGTATCTCCAACTGTTCTCTGTGTTGGTTTATATCATTCTGCACCCCAGGTAGCTATCAGGCTATATAAAATAACACAGTTCCCATATCATCACACCATTCACAAGCAATGACATAGGCAAGAATTTTAATATCCCGAGATTGCTGACAATGTTTTAATAAAACAATTAAAGCTCTTTTTTTTTTAACTGCTTTACGTCTCTCAACAGCGAGGTCTTTAGAGACGGGAAAGGATGGGGAGCAAGGATGGGGGGCAAGGAATGGGAAGGAATTCGGCCATAGCCTTTTGAAGGAAGCATCCCGGCATTTGCCTGGAGTGATTTAGGAAACCATGAATTAAAGCTCATTTTTAAAAACTTTAAATTCACTGTTCCATAATGGAACCACTGGTCTTTCCAATTATGATATTATATGATAAATTTGAAAACACTACTTTTAGTAAAAATCACAAAACCTTTCATTCAATCCTTCAATTCTGATTAGGTTAAACAGCATTTGATAATTTATAGTAACTTTAAGACAACATGCTAACATTAACCTCTTACAGAGCTAATAGCAAATGTTTACTTCCATCTCACAAACGTTAATGATAGTCTAGCTATCATGACACTGTCTTTGATTAAGCGAATTTAGTTTAAATAGACATTTCTTCAATTGGCCAAGTCTTCAGTTGCCAAGACTAGTTAGCCAGTATTGCTAAATACAGCTGTATTGAAAATAAATACCAAATTTTATAACATATCCCAAATATGTCTAAAGACATAACAGCCTGTCGCTCTATAGAGCCAGGGAACCTCTATGTAGAAAAAAGTGGTTTTATTTAAATATAGCTATGTATATGTATCGATGATATCCATTAGAAAAGATCAATTAATTATTGGCACATAGTTATACTAGTCTCACAGCATAACAGTGGCAGAGTATCTGAGATAAAGTATGATTGTGTGCATGTGTATTATGAAGGTAACACGGGACAACATGGGTACACAAAACCGCACTACCGCATCACTAAAATGAATGCTGGCTATTGTATTCGCTATGTCATTCAAGCAAGAGAACATACAAATGTCTAAATATATTCTGAGAGTGTAATTACCATGTGTTAATGGCCATGTGATTGTTATGGAGAATAATTCATAATGATTGCTGTATAGACTTGCTTTAATTTAAACTTTTCACTCAGAAGGACTTACTAACTTCAGAACATTATTACTTATCAGTAGGTGGTCAGCATGTTTCTACTGGCTAAACTGTTAGAATTAAAGTGTGTGATTTCATATTCCTTGATCATGTGTGTATGTAAAGTTACCAGATCCTATAGAGTTCTGGTTATTTAAAAATTCTAAAAGACTCTATTGAAGGTAAAAATGCTTACCAGCCAGCCGTGACAACCGCATTAGTAAAAATATTCCATGTCTCAGTACCATCCATTAGTTGCATCAATAAACCTAAAATGGCTTTCGATCTCCATCATATAATATGTTGAATGGTACACAGTATATATGTCTGTGGTATAGTCATTTCTCAAAATGCGCCCCAGTTTTTGAGATATTCGCATGCAAATAAACAAAAAATTCTGAATGTAGATTATGCAATAAATTATTGCCCCTTATTATCAGATGTCAGTGTGGTCAAATAATTTTCTGTTCTGGGATGAAATCCCTCAGAATCAAATATTTTTACTTATTTTTATCTTCAAAAATAGTCACGCTTGAATTTTTTGTTTGTTAAAACTTCATTTACACACTTTTATTGCATGAAATAAAATTTAAAACAAGTCACATTGCTCATAACAGATACACCAAACATTATTTCAGCACATATATCGACAATAGCTTCCTAATATGACTTGCCCATACCCAATGAAATTAAGTTAGGAGGCAAATCTGCTAGTAAACTGGAATCTGACAAAAGAATTTTGCAATGTTTATATTCATTTGTCACTTATTTTTCCATTTCCTTGTTGAGCTCCATTTTTCATTACAGATAGGCCTACTATTTTATTTTCAACCATTTACACGCAACTGTTATTGGAATAAATCGAGTGTACAAGAAAGAAAGAATTCCCAATTCTACATATTTCATTTTAAATACTCCTTGATGATATACAAGTAAAGAAATTATGGAGATGAAATAAATAACATGATAGTAACTATTTTAATTGAAATTTCACCAAAGCAACTTATTAATAGAAAATGAAAAAATAATGTAAGAATGGAGATTTTCCTGACATGATTGCAATGAAGTTTTCAAGGGTGTGCGACCAATTGTGAAACGACAATCCGTCAGTATACTCACGAATTCATTACGAAAAAAAGAATTTCAGGAAAAAATTATGCTGAAGTATAGGTAATATGATTTGTTTTAAATATTATTTCACTCAATAAAAGTACGTAAATGAAGTTTTAACAATAAAAATAAATAAAAATATTTGGTTCTGCAAGGATTTGAACTTGAGCCAGAAAATTATAATGCTAACACCCTACCACATAGAGCACACTGACATTAATAAAATGAGGCTATAATTAACTAGATACCCTACACTTAGACTTTTTTCTTTATTTACATGCAAATTTCTCAATAACTAGGGCACATTTTGAGAAACGACTATACCGCAGACATATATGCTGTGTACCCTGCAACATATATGAAGGAGATTGATATCCATGTTTATCAAGTCTGATGGTTCCCAAGTTAGACAAATGCTCAAATATTAACTACATGATCAACCATTAAATTGTAAATTAATTAAACTGATCATAATTAAACATACATCAGTTTTAGTGCAAATCTTCTGATCCATATAGATTAAAAATCAAACAACAAAATCATTGCAGCATCAATGTGACTTTACCTTTCTTGTGAATTTCTGTTGGAGCATTTATGATGTTGGAGTTTTGCCATATCCCCAAAAACTTCTGAGCAACGTGTACAAACATATAATGGAGCAGAAGTAGCTGAGGTATGTGTGAACACATGTTTTGTTAGAGAGCACCAAGATGAAAAAGTGTTTTCACAGAAGGCACAAGCAAGTTCAATTAATGACGGCTCTTTAAATATATAGTTCTTGCTCTCTTGGTAATGGTGGGCACACATTTTAGATGGATTTGAGAAAATATTACCACAGTCTCGGCAAATGTGCAATGGTAAATTTACCAATGGGTAATGACTAAAAACATGCCTGATCAGCATGTCCCTTGTGCTGAAATACTGAAGACATGTGACACATGTATACTGTGATGGAGTCTTGGAGTGACCAATGTCATCATACTATCACAACACTCACTGGATACACTGATATTGTTCACACCAGGTCCCACTAAGGTGGTATTTGTTACTTGAAATTTCTTCACCATGTTAACACCACATTCTTCGTGACACAGAACCAATTGTTTTTGTTGAAACTCACATTTGGACCTGTAGAAGAAAGAAATAGAGAAATTATAAATAACAGACACAAAATTATATAAAGAAATAAAAAGCATAGATAGAAAATTATATAGAGAAATACTAACATAGGAAATATTATATATTAAAAAATGGGTGTACTGGAGATCGCGATTCCGGTACAATAACATTGTGTCTGCGCGGAGGAATTCGATCTGAGATTTTCGATATATATTGGATGTCGATACATATTGTGGGTATTTATAGGCGGTCAGTGTTTGGTCGGATTGCGGATGTGTTTATGTTATGATGGAGTGTTGTCGTGACTTGTGTTGGGTGGTAGAATTGTGAATCGATGGTATTGGTGTTGAAGATTTTGCAAATGGATTTCCGTTATGTGATTGAAGAGACATTGTTTGTGTATTTAGGATGAATGTAGTGAAAGTGTATGTTTGTAGTTGGTTCTTTATAGTTATTGGTGTGTTTTCGGTCTTGTGTTTGTGGGAAGTTTTAGTGGTGGATTGTGGGGTATTTTATGTTGGTGAGTGTTTTGATATAAGTGTCAGTGGTTAATGAGACATTGTGGGTTATGTGTTGTAGCCGCTTTTTTGTTTTTTAATTAGTAAGGTTAGTTGGCTACTGATACGGTAAGTGTTCATGTGTTTGTAAAAGTTAATACGTTTTTTGTTTAGTGAATTGGTAATTTTTTTCTCGTTCGTTTCTTGCGACAACGTTTTCGCGAATTTTTAATTTTTCTGGCGGAAGAAAGTTTGGTATTATTGGACATCTTAATTGTTCTAGGATTTAGCATTATTATTTTATAATGGTCTAACGGAAGATTTATTTAGTAATTATTTACGAAGTAGATTTATCTGTTTTGTATTGGTGTACAGTTTGTTCGTGCGTAATTTTGCAGTCGGAAAAAATGGTTTAGGGTTTATTATAAAGTAATTATTCTTTGATGATAATTCGTGTGTAGAAGTATTACAAGTATGTTATTTAATGTTGATGTAGCGGAAACGCGTTTCCAATGGAACGGATGGTTTGAAAGTGCTTAGGATATCATGATTTTGGTGTAAAATTTTATTAGATTGCATGGGTTCTAATTTAGTTTTCAAGTGATGTTTGATTTCAAGGTTGTGGTATCGTGTTATACAGTTGGGCGGGTGGGGGTTTATTGGAGATGACGATACCATTTTTTGGTTTTTACCCTTTATATGCGTTAATATTTTGACTGTTTTTGTTCCCCGCCCAGATAACCCCCTAGTTCCCGTGCTGTCCCGTTAGTTACATTTGTTGCTGCGTTGGATGGTGTTTACGTCATAGACGCCATGTTGTGACGTCATTGTTTTGCGCGGCGGAAAGTAGTTCTACCGGTATCGCGTTCTCCAGTAATCCCTAAAAAATTATAGTAGTCTTTAAAATTATATTATCAGTAAGGAAAATAATATCTTTACAGCAACCTAACTGAAAGTCAAAATTATAGAAGTGAAAGTTGCAGTATTATGATGAATCTGATATATGACAAAAAACAGTGAGTTACAAAGTTAGTAAGTAACTGGTGAATATAGCAGTCAACTGCAATTGAACACTGAATGGTAGGGAGATTGTAGTGACAATGAATTGGACAATGTTCAATTTCCAGTAAGCTCCAGTAACTGCAAGCAGCCTTTGATTAATTTAGGTTATGAGAATCAACACCATTGTACATTTTAAAGTGTTTTCTTTTTCAGTGAATCTGTTAAAACTACAGACATGATGGAAGGTATGGAGGCAATCGATTCATAAATTAATTCAGTAGAGAGGTATAACATGACACATTACAATTAACAAATGGCATAATAATAGGTTTTATGGGGAGTAGCTAGCTTTATGTTAGTTATTGTAGGAAAACCTTAGAAATGAATATGATAAAACAATAGCAATGATCAAAGCCAGGAAGTGGCAGGCAGGCAGTGAAATGTGTTCCTCTGCAGGCTGCTTGCACTGGCTGATGCTCAACTAATGGTACAAATTAACAGCGGCCTCACTCAGCTCGTAAAACAGGAGACAACATACCAGATAGAAACAATTACAATTCAGATAGTGAATACTGATGGAATGGTTTACAAGGCATGATCGTATTTATATGAAGGGAACACTGTGAATTGTACAGAAAACTGTATTCAGTAAGTAAAAAAGAAAGACAAACAAAAAACATACTCCAGAAATCATCATCTACATTCTGGTAACAACTTTATGTTATTAATACAAAGCTCTGTCTTTGCTACACATGTTACTCAATGGCCTGGAAAATGACAAACATCATCGTTTGTTAAGCAAGAGTACACAGAATAAAATAATTTTAATCCATTATACAAGCCTCCATAAACAATAGAAAGATAGAAACCTACCTCCTGGTTACTGTATGCCACATTTATAGCCCCATATCACTTCTTCACTCGTATTTACACTGCAATGTATGATACCAGAACAAACACACAACCTTCAATTACAAACCAGCTGACATGAAACAAAGCAACTGCAAAGATACTGTACGACGAAAAGAAAATGCTCCCTTCTTGGTTTACTGTCTGAGTATATAACTTGAAAAAATTTCATTTATTCCCTGCTTACAGATAAAAAAGTAATAAACTCGTATAGGCATCTTACGTGGAAATTCATTATTTGATATGAAAAATATATAATGTCATCTAAAACTGTGAAATTTCTATGTTACCGTATTGATTACGCTTTAAGCTGGATCGCGCGTATCTTATTTACTAAATTTTCATTACCTTGCATCATATGCAGCTGTTCGTTGTAATTTGTAACTTATATGAGTTCATCAAAGCGTAATATTGGTGTAATTAATTATGATTATTTTCATTAACTTTCGTTATAATTTACCGAAAACTCTGAAAGAATTTAAAGATAAAATTTGTAGAGGGCAAATGTAGGTGGGTGCAGGATAGGGGGAAGATGGGTGTGTAGGGAAATTGCCACCGGAACCTGTGCTCCATTGCAATTAAATGAAATTAAACTCAGATGTACTAAATATTCACGGCTTAGAAAGAATAAGAAATATATGTAAAGAAGAACTTCTTACGGGACCAAATAATAGAATTTAAGAATTTTGGTATTGTCAGCATATGCCCATTAATGTCCTTCGCAGGCACCATCGACATCCTTATTATAGGATAGAGGAAGTGCTTGCTGAAGACCTATAGCGCAAATAGCTAGAAGGGACAAGCTGAAAATCAAGAGTACCATTTTTTGATAACTCCCTTAGTTCTCGGGATATAGACTAACAAAAATTTGTTCTACATATGGTGTGGTTATAATTCCTTGTGCTTTTGGTGACATTTTTATTCTGTTCTATGCCCAATTTCAATGTAACAACAAGCGGCAGTAAATAAGCAAAACACACACTATGTATGTTTAACATTGTGGTTAGGACGGCGTTATTTTTTGGTCCAGGTCGCATCTCCACCTCACGTCCACAATTTGTCGACAATATAACACAGTCTTTTCATTTTAAGTTTTGCTCTAATTTTCCAATGTTAGTGTTCATGTTGTGATATGGCAGTTCTATTTAATTAGCTGGTTTATAATAGGATCCTATTGATGGTCACTGTAAAATTTTCCTGTATTGTACTGTGAGGGCAGGGTTGGAAGTTCTGGGCTTGGCACATTAAAAGCTTTCCTTTTAATGCACTTTCTCTGTTCGTTTTATTGTGTACATGACAGCTTCAAATAAAAGTTAATTTTTTCGCGACTGTGACTGTGACTGACTGTACGACTGATTGATTCCAATTTGTTACCATCACAGCAAATATACCGTCATTTGGGTCTGACCACAGTACCACATGCTATGTTCCCAAGTATCCCCTTTAGGGAGTATGTTAGTCAGAATCCCCGTCATGCATACGGATTCTTCTTTTCCATTGTTTCCAAAAATCATTCCTTGTGAATGCCAGGAAGGTTTCTTTGAAAAGGTCATGGCCAAATTCTTTCCTGTTGCTTACCCCCCGTGATTCCAAGGCTCTAATGACACTGACGTCAGTGATCATAAAATCTGTGAGAAGAAATAGTGTCCTCATTGATCCAGAGTCTCTGTAGTGATTAATGGCTTCAGTAATTTCAGTATGAGCCATGGTTGATCGGAACCAAATGGATGACTAACTTTCAGCTTGATCCAATCAATGTTTTATCCCACTCTGTTTTTCCAGGCTTACAGTCTTTCTCCACCTGGTGCTCTTTGCATCAGCTTTAATGTATGAGGAGATTCCTCTCTGAGCCTGGCAATACTTTTTGTCTTGTGTCGTGCAGGCAGGGCCGCCGTAAGCGGGCGTGCAAGGAGTGCACCGCACGCGGGCGGCACGTCGAGGGGGCGGCAAATCGAGTGATCAACAGTCACCACCCCGCCATAGTTGCCACTCCGTTGTCGCCGCGACGAAATTTGCAGCGCGCTATGTAACAGGCGACCTTTTTTTGGATGACAACAATGGGGGCGGCAAATAATGTTCCGAAGGGGCGGCAATCTCAGTTTTTTGACCCGGTTCGGAAATTTCCTAGATCCACCACTGGCTGTAGTTAGACATAATCGGCATAATCGATATTGCACGCGGGCGCTCAAACAGCTAGCGGCGGGCCTGTGTGCAGGGGCAATTCCATACAATATCACATGACTGTCTTAGGCATCCTCTGATGAATGAGTCTTCATGTTCTGTGGAGTGCAACATCAGCTGTCTCAGTGTGTCCTGGTTTATGCCATTTAGTACAGGCACCTTCTGTAAAACTGTACTAAAGCAGAAGTGCTCTAACCTGTTCCCGTCAGTTTGCTTAAGATATTGTGCATTTACCTTGATCTCGACACTGCCACAGTGGTTTATGGAAGCGAGATCTCTTCAAAGCACCAAGACGAGCTATTCTTGATTGTTGTTATGTTGCAAACTCGTTCCGTTTTAGATCACTTTCAGGTTTTGTTTAGCATATTTTTTAAAGGGTGAAATAGATTCAGTTTTTATCTGGTTTAGCGTGAGAGCAGTTGAAAACATCAAGAATGTGCAAAATATGGTATTGGACGGTCAGCAGTTAAGGACATATTTTTCAACAACAATTAAAAACAAGAAAGCTTGATAGAAATACGGATACCGAAGTTGCCAAATGATAAACTAATTAAAACTTGAAATACAGTTTTTCATTAATGTTTGTACCGTTTTAACGAGGTTTCCATCAGATTTGTGCTCCAAATTTTTGGTAGAGACGAGAATTAACGACTGCACGCTAGAAGGGTAGCATTAATGGATTTAGTAGTAGTAGAAAAAAGAGAAATCGATTGTACTTGTCAGTAAGGTAATAAGCAATGTTTTTTTAGTATGAAGTGGAATTTTTATGTATTTATTATGTTTAAAAGGCTGAAACTATAACTGGTGGACAATATACACCAAATGCATAAAAATTATGGATTAATACTTGCATCACAAACTAAAAGTTCACTTTTAGCCAGAAAATACACCCACCGCTATAGTGCCCTGGCAATTAGGTTAATAACGAGTTTGGGAACATCCATCCTATATGCCAGGATTTGCTGCCACCTGTTTGTAAGGCCAAAGAAATTTATGGATAGTATGTATTTCGAATCAAATCAAGTGATAGCAGACACATATGGATATTTTTTTGGACCAACCAGAATCACAATTCAGCTGATGAAGTCCATTCATTGGACTTATTGAACTAAAGGGATCTAAATATATAATGGCTTTTTACTTATAAAATTCTTTCTCTTCAAGGCCGAGAGCTTTTCACCTAGCCATCAAATGCATTTATGGTTGAAATGTCTAATTTTTGCTTGGGAATCGGGATTGGTGTCAGTACTTTCTAATATTAATTTATTTCGTAACAAGCGAAATCATTTTCTCTTTCTTGCGCTTGTGTTTTCTGTTACTCTTATTAAGCAGGCAATGTCGTGGCTATCACACAATTAATGGAGGCTTTCGTACTAGCAGATTTTACTTCGTCGTCGTCCACTTTTTCTTGCGATTTGTCTCAGTGATAAGCTGTATAAGTCATTACGTACTCGCCATTTTGAAAAGTGTCATCAGTATTTGTTCCTATCCTGTGTTTTCTGATGGTCATTTGCTTGTTACACGAACCATTAGGATTTTTAATATTCGGCTGTAAAGTCACATTTGTGAAGCTTTCTCCTGATTCATGAATGAGATTTCAGTGTCCAGGCTTCGACACCCAGCAGTACTGCCAGCAACACATAACAATTCTTTGAGTGCTGACTGGAAGTTTGAACAAGACATTAAGGATTTTGTGATTGTTGCCTTAGATGATCGTATTTTCTACTGTAGGACCTCTTTTTGGTCAGCCAGCATCAAAGATATTTAAATTAGTCTCTATTTTAATTTTATTGCCATACAAACTGATAACTACATTGTTTTTGAAGATTGATACCAAGTTCATATTTTCTGCTGTTTTAACTCTTTCTGGAAGGAACTGAAGAGCTGAGATGTACATGAAGATCACACTGTTAACTGTTGTTTAGCCGATTGCTGTTTATCTAGTTTGGTTTATCAACTTATTGCTAGGTAGTCTGGAAAATGGATTCAGAATATCAGTTGAAGAGTGTAGGGGACAGTATACACCCTCTGTAACACCTGCCAGTATGTTGATTTAGATGAGTGGCCTCCATCTTTATATGTGATGATTGATTCCAGTACAACTTTAATAATAAAGTTGATGTCTTTAGTGTCAAGAGCTATATATTTCAATCAACTAAGATGTGTACCTTGTTTGATATTTCAAAATGCCTTTGGATATCCAATAAAGGATGTGAAGAAATTGTTTTGTGATCAAGTCATTTCCGAAATAAGATCTAGGTACAAAATAAGTAGCATAGTATCTCTTTTCATAGTTATTTCTTTATTTTTATCATATAACCTCTTCTATCAAATATCTAATTTGATGTGACTTTCAGTGAAAATCTAATACCAGACTGTGTCAGTTCGCTAGATCATTAAGATTTTTTTAAAATCACTTTACCTTTTTGCTGAATGTTAACTCAAATTTCGAATTAAAATTGTAATTATATGAAAAGAACCTTCTCTCTTTAACTAGACATAGTTCCCTATAGAGAGCTGCTATGTATTTGTTGAGCAGTTAAGGTCTTAACTTATTAATTTCAAGTTTCTTTAGGGAGCTAGAAATATTTTGTTGGTAATATTAATTTGATTTGTATTGATAATGTTTTATAAATATGCATTATTTCACGTTATCAGTATCTTATGTTCATAAATTTGTTATATACACATTGATAATATAATTTCATAGTTTAAAATGTTTTTATTATTTTTTTCTGTATCACAATTATTGATTGTTTACTAAAAATTCACATTTTTGGTCAGTCATTTCGAGTTCTTCATTTTACAAATAATAAGCTATATAGTTTAGGGAGCAGCATATTTCAATACTTACAAATATGACATACTTCCACTTATAAGTATACTACTATATATGGTTATGTTGCTATATACAGTATAACAAACAAGTATGTGCTACAAGAATTAAATGAACTACTTCAAAAACTGGAACCATGCCGCAAAGTTGTGAATAAACAAATTTCTCTTATATAATATGTTCTCACCACGTAATAATATGCGACTTTTTCTATTTCTAGGGACTCTTGTGACTGCAAAAAAAAGGAGTTATGCTTACGAGCAGCAACTTTCTACTGCTGAATATCAAACCAACAGGCTAGAGGAGCAACTAATTACTACAAACAGCCTTAATAATCGTTTTAAAAACAAACAAAGCGATAAGAGAAATAAATTAGGATGAACTATCAACTTTGTGCGAATTGCATGATACATCATGTACACAGTCCTCAGTCTTAAAAGTAATGAGAAAATCCATCCAACATTCTCTAGTAAAATGAATAAAAATTCATTTTCAGTTTCTGGGGATCTTAAAATGCACCACAGGCTTCATTGGGGTCAACGACAAAATACTTGTAAAATTAGTGGAAAATCTATTATGAATTATTCTCTTCGGCGTCAGCAGGTGGATTCATATGAGGGAACAACAATTTTCTTGACTTTTGTAAAAAATCATTTATATTATCTGATGGTCGTCAGCAAAATCTTTTGAGCGAACGAAAATTTTCACGTGGCATTTGTGAGAAATCATTTTCAATGCCTTTAGATCTTAAAACATATGAGGAGCTCCAGTTGAGTAAACGTCCAAATTGTAATAAAGATTGTGGAAAATTATTTAAGCAGCCTGGGCATCTTATAAGACATCAGCGGACTTGTTTTGGGAAATATCCATTTTCATGTGAAGTTTATGGGAAATCGTTTACAAAGTATGGGCATCTTAAAACTCATCAGCTGATTCAAACAGTCTGAAAATCATTATTTACAAATAGTCTTGAGCAGTAGTTTGGCCAAACCTTGGAATAAAGTCAAAGATATAGTGAGTAATAAACTAATTATTTGTTTTGAAAATTTGTTGAGCCCGCTATTGGTGAAAATTGGAAAGGAATTCATCTCCGGGACTTGAAACAGGCAATAATAAAATCTTCGGCTGGAATGGTGAAGATGCCCAACAATCAAGATGAATTTGGTCCTCTATAGTTAACGGAAGGAGATAACATAGCTCATATTGATAAAAAAAAGATATAAAAATACTTCAAAACTCGTACTGACACTCAGTAATGAACATTATATACTGTAGTCATTGATTTTGTAAACAGTTTGATATGACATCCAGAATGTAATAATAATTACTGTTTGCCATGCAGATACCACATGTATCAACTTCTGTTGCTATAACTTCTTCTGCCTTATCCAAAGCGATCATATTTGAATAATGTGGCAAAGTATAGTTACATATACATGAATTTTTTTTCTACTGCTCTCACTAGATTAATACAAAACATCTGATTCCAGTCTGCATAATTTTAACTGAAATGATGACTGAGTATATCTACATCTACATTTATATACATATATACTCTGCAATTTACGGAATTGTAGGTGTCAGAGGGTGCTCAGCACCAAAGCTAATCTCTTTGTTGTTCATTCCGATCCATAATGGTACGAGGGGAAAAAGAATTCATATAAGAATCAGTGCACCTTATTTCTCTAATCTTATCTTTCCTGTCTTTCCGGCTCAAATAGGTTGATGGATGAAGTATTACACTACACTCATAAGTGAAAGTGGGCGTACGCATGTTTACCAATAAGTTTAAACGAAACGTGCGTCGTCTGTCTACCAGAGACTCCCAGTTTAGTCTACTAATCAGTTCAGTGACGCTTTCATAAGGACTGTAGCAAGCGGTCACGAATCGAGCGGCTCTTATCTGTACTTTCTCTATACCTTCGATCTACCCCTTACGAAACGGATCCCAAATGACGCAACAATATTCCAAATGTGGACGCACAAGAGATTTGTATGCTATCTCCTGCTGAAATGTCATACTTTTGTCGCACGATCGTTGGCCACGCGACTGACAAGCCAGTCATTTATGAATTGGTCGCACGGGAGTTAGGTTGCATTGCAGTTGTGCTGGTGGACGAGAACTGTGGAATAACAAGGGTCCAACTCTGAAGCGACTCCTGTCAATGCTCATGTAACAATTTTTTGATTGGATTGCAGTTGGGTTGCACCGGCAGACGAAGAGCCGTACACAACGATCCTTACAAGCGACCCGAGTCAGCTCTCTCTGTGTGATGTGTAGAATACCGATGCTTGATGAATGCTCCCACATAAATTATCATAGCATTAGTACATCGCTAGAATAATATAGGCCTGGTAACGACACGAAAAAAAAAGAAACTGAAAGATTTGGTACATTACTGAAACTCTGCAGTACATATCTGAAATAAGAGACTAACTCCGTATCTATATAGCAACCCGCTGTAAATTCTGACAAAAGTTGCTTTCAAATATTTATAAAACCTTTACCTACTCCCTGTACCAATATCACAAAAATTCATTTTACAAGGTCCTCTATTCACTGGCGATATAGTTTGTAATATTCAGAACTTGTCAAAACATTTTATGATGTCAATATTTCCCTGCACATAATCCAGTATGACTGGATGTTCACAATATCCTATTACTGTATTCGAACAAGATTTAATCAATGGCGATAAATATAGCCGCAAGTAATAGCAAATTCATATTACTAATCAGTAGTAGGAACATGAAAGGCTGCATTGCATGAAACATTTTAGACACAAGTTTGTCCTCTTGGAGGTGGGTTTATTTTGCTTTTCCTTTTTTTATTAGTTTTCAATTGGTCGAAATCGTGGTCTTTAGAGTATGGAGAGGACTGGAAGCAAGGAATTCGGTCATGGCCTTTTGAAGGATCCATCACCGCATTCTTCTGGGTTGATTTCAGGAAACCTAAAAAAACTGTAATCTGGATATCCTAATGGGGTTGCAAAACTGTGGCTTACCGAATGCCAGACCAAGATATACCGCTCATCCAGCACGCTCTGTAGTTGGTTCCTTACCTTATTGTGTGTCTTTAATGATGTCCAGATACAGCCCTCAGACAGTTAACACAAAAGTTTACAAGTCCGTTATCTGAACTACACCAACAAAGTACTGAACAGAAATTAGCATTAACAATTATGCTGAACTGGTGAATTATTTTCCACCGACATTAAGTAATCCACGCGATCTTAACGACCAGGAAAATAGATTCAATTTGCCGCACATTCCAACTTTCCCGTGCATGATCATACGGAAGAAAACAAAATACATCTTATTTGAGTAAACGGCCATCACACAAACTAAGTAGTTCGAGCCTCCAGAGGACGTAACTGCACCTGTCATCGATTCAGAGGAGACAGAGTGAACTAAACTTAGTTCACGACTTAATTTCACAACTGGAACTGTTACAGTCAGAACACCCAAAGCTAGTTTGACGCTAATATTAAACTGATGCAATGTTGCAGGAAAATTACAATAGAACGATTCCCAGGACAAAGTACATGTTACAAGTAAGGAGATAATGCCATAGTAAACAGACCTAGATTCACAGGGTGTGATAAAAAAAAAGGTGCCAAAAAATTTTCGGCAAATATAAAACAGCCGACACGCAGCCACAAGCAACAATATGAGTAGGAATGTGCAGTTACAAAATAAAGAAATAAATAATAATTATAAGCGCAACACGTCATACTTATAGTTATATATATGCTAAACAATAATAATTCTTTATAGTCGTAGTGAACTAGTGACAGAGTTTGTATTGGCTGCGCATTCCGCCCTTGTCTTAGCCGCCTTAACCTAATCCAGTGTCCTACAAGATACAGGGGACAAACAGTTTAGTGTGAATTCCAAACCACGGAAGTATTTCGCATTCCACAGCAAGCTGTGCCAGAGGTAAAGGTCGCGTTAAGGGCCTATGAAAATCTCTACAGAAACAGAGATTCGAACCGGAGACCTTACATTCCCCAGTCAGACAGCTTAACTATTGAGCCACTAGACCGATTTAGATATACTGTTAATATTAGCATGTCGGTGAGGCAAATTAATAAGATTTTAACAATCCAAAAATCGTCCAACGCGCCCTCAAAAAGTTTTCACTTCGAAAACTAAAAGTCTAACTTAGTCCACAACCTGAAGAATGGCCTAATCTTTCCGAAGGAAATGTACCAAGCAATTGCGTCAGGGGTAGGAAGGACAATTCCTTTCCTTAGGGGCTCACAGTTTAGTGTGAAATCAGAACCACGGAAACTCATATAGTAAAATACAACTCCTAATAAAATTACCTGCTCACCATGAGATTTGAAGCCGAAGCCGGAGAGAGAAACTTTCCGAAGAAAGCGTCTTAACTGCTGAACTACCAGACCACCTTTTTTTATAACTTACATGTTTTAAGTACTAATAAAATTGGATTAAAAACTGTGAGTTCGACTTTTGATAAGGTAAATGCAAAAACTATTTGCAGTTAATTGGTATTCACAGACTATTCAAAGCGGCAATGTATTCATATTTGTGATTAATAATTCATAACAAATATCAGGATTTCAGAGAGGTGCAAATCATGATACCTGATAATATACTAACAATAATGATATGCAAATACAAAATCTACAGAATGCAAGATCTAGCTTTACTGTTACATTTATTTATTACAGCAATAATATTGTCTAACTTTGCAATCATATTTTATTTCACTTGCATTGGTATAAATTTTATTATACTAGGGAAAAATGAACGAAATCGATTCAGAACAAATGATATTAGCTATTGAAGAAAGACCAGTTCTGTGGAACATGAAATGCACTGAATATGGAGACAAACAGAAGAAGCAGCAGGCATGGCAGGAAATAACAACTCACTTTGTAAAAAAAAAAAAAAAAAAAAAAAAAAAAAAAAAAAAAAAAAACCTGGGTTTATCAGCAAATTTGTCTATTGTTGATAGTCCTCTTCTATTGGCTCTGCTGAAAGTATAGTTTCTAAGTTCTGAAAGATCACAGACAATAATATTGTTTATGTCATCTCTCCCACCATCTCGTTTCCGCACAAAGTTGTGCAGAATACAGGCAGGATTGATTATATCTTCAGCAAGATCTACATTAATATTTAAGGGATTCTGGAATATACTCCACTTACTGACTAAAACCCCAAAGCAGCATTCAATATATCTCTGTTCCCTTGATAATCTGTAATTGAACACTATTTTTCTTGTGACTCAGAATTTTGCCACCGTATGACCGCAGCACATTTTCAGACAAAGAAAAAGCTAGGTTGCCAACAATAAGGTAGGTATGTTGTCGGTGAATTTTGTATTCGGGAGGCTTGAGAAATGTTAAGTAATCCAATTTGCAGTTTTTCATAAAAGGATGAGTTCTTGAAAATTCTGGAGTTAATGCATTTACCATAGCACCAACGTCTACAATAGTAAATTGATAGTTTTAATCACACATTGCAAGTAGAACAATTGTACAACGCCCTTTACAGTTATAAAAAATTTACCCACTATGTGGAGGCTTTACCATCCTAATGTGTTTGCCATCTATGGCACCTGTACAGTGTGGAAAATTGGCGAACTCTTCAAATGTTGTAGCTATTTCCATCCATGGTATCCTAAGCAATTCCATACTGCCTCGCAAACTTCTCTCACTATCTCACGAGCAGAAGAGTTCCCAATGTGAAATGCATAATGCAGATCAGCAAATGAACAACCGCTCGCTAGATACCCGGAAATGAAATAAGTGAATAATTTACTGTCTTTGGTCCTAAAAATTGCAATTACTATTATTTTAACAAGCCTCGCATCAATATTTTATTTTTAGTCGTTACAATTGTAAGTTGACATCAGTCGGCTAAAAATTTGCTTAGTTATTGACTGTTACGTTCTGTACATTTAAGAATCTTATGTTCTTGTAATTTGTTATTTTCTTCGCGTTTTTTTTTTTTTTTTTTACTGATAGCAGCCAACTTACATGGAGGTATAAACGTCTGTATTAATTTTTTATTTCAATCATATTTTTAGAGAGAGCATTGGTTACAAAGTGGAAGAATCAAAGAGACTGTTTCGTTAAGGAAATCAGATCCAGGTCATAAGTTAGGCAGTGGTGGAGAAAAAAACCATCCTTATATATATGACAAACAGATGAATTTTCTGAGCGATATTCTCGATTATAATAAAACCAGAAGCTCGTTCGAATTACAGTGCAGCAACACTGAACGAGTTAACGATGCCGAAATAAATAAAGCAGATACTTAAACTTCTGTTTCATACAAGCCTGGTCAGTCATCTTCTCCCATCAACAAGTCATTCGGGACAAAGAGAAGGTTGGATCCTGTTGCAAAAATAATAACTGCTTTAGAAGCGAACATAGCGGCCAAACGGGAAGAGCGACAGAAGTTAGAAGATGAAGACCATTATTTTCTACTTTCTCTCCTTCCATCACTGAAAAATGTCCCAGTCACTTAAAATTAACTACAAGGATGGAGTTAATGCAAGTCATCATGAAAAATACATCATTACCTACTTCAAAAAGTCCGCAGGAGACAGCAGGTCAATTCAGTCAGTATCAATCCCAGCACCAACCTCACTTCTCTCATCCTCAGTTCTCTCATTCTCTGTTCTCTCAGCCTCAACCTCATTTCTCTAACCCCTATCCCAGACATCTCAATCTTATCCTCATTTTTCTCAGTTTCAACTTCATTTTTGTCAACCCCAATCTCAGATATCTGAAACACAATTTCAGTTTTCTCAAACACACACCAAGGCTATAAAACAGGAACTACATACCCAGTCAACATTAAATTCGCCACCATCTACCACTCCATCCCCAGCACCATCAATGCCGAAAGTGTAGCATCTAATGAGTCAAATTTCATAGAAGAAGATGAATCAGAAATTCATATTTTATTTTAGTTTTTTGTACCTTTAAAGTTATTTTTTAATTATAATACCGTGTATACAAAACATATTATAAATAATTCAAATTTATTTACTTCCTTTTTTACTTTTCTTACAACTTCCTGATATCATTTTATCTTACTATAATGGTACTTTTATACTTTATAATTTAATTGATATTTATTGAACCAACAATGAATTTTATCTAAACTTTAATCTTAATCGCTTTATTGTCTATAGTTTTGATTATTATAATATAGTTTGAACGGCTGGTTGGCTCCAAGAAATGTTATAGTCTCCTGGAGAAAATGACAACTATTGTCCTGGAGTTCATCACTGACGCAAATTTTTTTATTAATTTTATCAAATTTTAATATTTAAAATAAAACATTTCAACAAAAACTAACTTTTGTTAGAGGAATTCATGAAACTAATAATAAATTTACAGTGAAAATAATTTTTAAAAAGTTTCCCAAGAGCACCATTATTTTATAACTTTCTGAGTAAATTGAATTTACTACAAGATCTGAATACGAAACCATAATTAAACTGATACTTTATATTTTAACCGTTTGAGCACAGTTATTAAGCAATCAGCTATTGGGAACCTCGTATATACAGCATATGGATATAACAGTCTCATGGTGGTTGTACCCAAATTGGTGGTCTAGGAATATCAGAGAGCGCGTTAGCTACCACGCTGACTCGGTTTCACCTGGCGGAGGCGTCGCTTATCAGCCGTAGGAACCCCGACTTTGGGTTCTGGGAATTCTATTTTACGCAGCTCAACTTCCGGCGCGCAGTACCACAAAGACTTTGCAGCCGTTTCTGCCGGCTTCCAGATCCAGCAGTAATTACATTTCTGTTTAACAAATAATTAAAATTCAATGGCTTTCTTCTTCTAACATACGCAGCCATGCTGAAATTCAGATTTGGTGCATCTATGCTTTATAGGTGTACCTCGAAATTCTTTTACTGGTCATTCACATATTGTAGTAGTTCCAAGGTAGTTAAATCTGCATAAACGAAAAGACGTTTACAAATAGTGAGAAGGTGATTTGCAAATGTGAAAAATTTCGTTAGTACAGAAACGCTCGTGATATGTGTAGACTCGTTGTAAATCACCTTTGTTTGAAATTGACTAAGGAAACAAAGAAAAAAGAAAATAAAAAGAAAAATGAAATACATATCTGGTATTGAATCTGCACGGAATGAATATAAATGAACCATATTCAAATTGTACTTTAAGACAACATAATGTACCTGCAAATATAAAATAGTGACTGTACATATTGCCTGGTTGTCTCAAGATGTCTTGAATAGAGAAGCTTATACATATATGCCTTAAAAGCATTTTAGTTTGTTCGCAAGAAGGAATAAACGACACTAAAAACAGTTACAATAGACCAGTCACAGCTGACCAATATAGCGTAAAACAATAAAAGTAGGCAGAAAAGCAGACATCTCTGTATTTGAGCACCGAATGAGGACAACATGAAATCACTACGCTCTCACCAGCAGTTGACAATGATGGTATTTGCGTTATAAACACTTAAGAAACTTCATGGAACAGAGAAATCTTTTACCTTCAAATATAGATCTAGGACTCAGAAAGAACATTTTAAAACTCTTTGCGTAGGGCGCAGCACTTTACGATAGCGAAGCATGGACTTCGGATACATCAGAAAGAAGGAAAACTGAAGCATTTAAAATGTGGTGCTATAGAAAGATGCTGAAAATTAGTTGGACAGATAAAAATTACGAAATGAACATGTTTTTGAAATGGTAGACCACGGAAGAAGTTTATGGACGAGTTTTACAAATAGAAGAGACAGGTCACAGTTTGAGACATACAGGATTGGAGTTAAACAGAACTGTAGAGGCAGACAAAGATTAGAAGATATGAAGCAGATAATTGAGGATGTAGGTTGTGAAGCTACATTGAGATGAAGAGGTTAGCGCAAGATAGGGAGAAATTGAGGATTGCATCACAGACGAGAAACTGATGACAGAAAAAAAGAAGAAGAAAAAAAACCCCTTAAACTGTTGATGATAGCAAAATGAAAATTCAACACAACACTTCTGACATACTAAAGCTGACTTGCGCATGAAACTTAGTTCAGGTTTTATTTTATGGCATTTGGTTGCAATTTACTTTGTAGCTATCAACTAATTTCAAGGAATGGGGAGGAATTCGGCCATCGCATTTTGAAGAAACCATCCTAAATTCTGGATGGTTAACGGGGAATCGAACCCGCGATCTCCCGATTGCCAGGACCACGCTCGGTATGTGGTACGTGCTGCTGCCACCAGAGCGCTGTAGTCTCTCTGTCTGTTCAGTCGCCAGTGCGCCATTCGAAGAGGTGGACGTGTATTTCAGTTGCTGATAATCGGGTAAGTCCACAAGCTCTGCTTTAAACATTTCTTTCATAAAAATATTATTTTAACTTCAATATTCGAGGTGTAAGATTAGTCCGAAAGCAATTGCAAACACCAAGAAGGCAAAGTTTCGACTTTATAATGTAATCATTTATTGTGATATATATATTACTTTTTCATTATTTATGAAACAAGTTATTGTGCTATTATAAGCCATGTCACAAATATTACTGTTGCATCAGCGCCTGTAGATACCTACTCATGTTTGCTTCTCCTGTTGTCGGCACAAATACCTAAAACGCAATGTCGTTCACTTCAGTAAGTAATTGTTGGATACTACTAAATTAACTTGTCGCAATACCATTCCTATTTAGAATTTTAACTGTTTTTCGTACTTTGTGTGTACTCGTTACTGTCCTGTGTCGTTTTTTGTGCACTTTATATTTATTTATAATCATTATTAATGACCGAAGGTGTCTGTTCAAGGTGTCGCTAACTATTCCAGCAGTCGTCTTTAATATCAGTGAATTGTTATCTGATTCTAATGTTTCGTAGGCTCACATCCTGGAAAATATATGCAATGTCTGCTTAGGAAAATGGTACGCATTTCTCCATTTTCGCTGCTCGTTATGTCATACATAAGATATGAAAAATGTTCCGTGTTATCGATGGAAAATGAGCAGTCTTTTTTTTAATTATGTCTACTTAAATATTTTTCTTGTGCAGTATTCTATTTGCGAAATTGTTAGTACATAGAGGCAGAGACTGATAGTCGGGATGGTGGATGGATACAGAAAATCGTCTGGAAAATTACTTTTTTGTGTCGGGTAGGCGGCCACGGAGTATCGATTCTAGCGGCCGATTTTATTTAGAATTGTGTAATTGTTTGGGGTCTAAGAAATTAGTTAAGTGAAACAAACAAATTTCTTGCTGTCTTTTTTTCTCGTGCAGTTCTCTTGTATTTCCAAGTGAATTATATATTAAGTAACGCCACACGTTCCGGACATACTGTATGACGTAACGTTGTAATGCAGTTTCAGCTTTTGGTTCACGCCCACCATGCATACATAAGGTGACCAGACGTCCCGCTTTTGGCGGGACAGTCCCGATTTTTAACAATTTGTCCCGCGTCCCGCGGCGTTTTAGGAAAGTCCCGATTTTTTAAAATAATGCATGACTAGCTAGGGAATGGTGGGAGAACGGGAAGGGGATATGCGGCTTTCGGCGGCGATGTGGCTATTTCGCCAGGATATGAGTTTTATATTATTTTTTGTTAATTTTACAATGTTTAAGTTTAATAACAACAAATAATTTTTGAGAGCTGACTGTCGAGATGTGCTTATCAAGAACTGCTTATCAAAGGTCGCATTATTTATCAATTGTTAGCATTCGACCACCATTGTTTAGACTTAATGAACAATGGACATTTTTTGACACTGACAACGGCGAAAACATTTTGTAAATGCCCTTCAAACGATACACATCGTGCTGCGTGCTAGTCCTAGTTAAACAAGTGATGTCAACAAATCAGCTATTCAGATAATTTAGGTAAGTAATTTATTTCATAAATACATAAATGTTCTTGAATTTACCAGACAGTACTCATCTTATTTATACTGTATTTTATAGAGGCGAATTAATCCGGAAAAACACCACACGTCATTAATGGTCGGCCGCTTATCAGAAATTAATGCTGCGACTGAACGCTTTTTTTCTACAGTAAATAAAGTGTGGACCACAGAAAATTCACAATTAGCTGCTGAGACTTTGAAAGTCATATTATGTGTGAAATATAATTTAACAAAGTCTTGTGAAAAATTTCACTAGCTTTTAAACAATGATAGCAATCTACAGAAAAAAAATCACTCAAATGAGATATATGCCAAAGAATAAAATAATACTATGCATAAATTTTTAATGTATTATATTTGTAAATTATACTTATGTTGAAATTAGAAAATTGTATCACAATACTATTTTTGCGTTCTATAAAAAAATTTTGCTCCATTTAGACCAACTTTTTAATCAATACACCCCCCCCCCCCTCCCCTCCGTCAGGTGTCCCACTTTACCAATTTTAAAATCTGGTCACTTTATGCATACATGTCGATGCTATACTCATGAACCTGCTCTGTGTTTAACAATCCTCACTTGCCTCTTTTGTCAACAATTGGTACAACGGCCATTGTTACTATTTGCTGGTGACTGAGAGTGTAACAGATTTGTTTATTCCATCGAGGCAGCTGTCTGATGAGTGATGAAATACATTGTGTCCATTAACAATAGCCGCAGGAATTTCATCTGGTGTAGTGAGCCCTTCTCCTTTCCTTACTGTTTCTTTTGTTAAATAATTTACGATAATATTTGTGAACTGTGTTTAATCAAAGGGTGTACACCTTATACCGTACTGTGATTATGACGCCTGACTACCCGCCAGTGTGGCTTCGGCCGTCTAGTGACAGAGTTTTATTTTCGTTGCGATGGGCCTCTTGTTGCGGCTCCCCAAACCTAACTCGGTAATCGTACCTTGTAAACGAGACACAAATTAACGTCGTTCCGAGCCAAAACAAGCGTTCTGGCGTACTTCGCAGAGGTGGAGGTCATGGTAGAGGGTGATTGAAAATCCCCGCCGAGACAGGGATTCAAACCGAGGACCTTTCGAACTCCAGTCAGGTGCCTTAAACACTGAACCACTAGACCGTTCTTCTTTTCTACTGAGTGACCTTCAGTGTGTTAGAATTAAAATCATGCCCAGTTTCTCATACCATACATCACAGCATTCATAATTTATAATTGCTCGAAAATCAGCCATGAAAACGACTGGGAATATGTGCTCAACAATAAGCATACTTTCTATTGGATTTTATTTTTGTCTGCTTGACATGCACTGAATACCTCAATGTTGGACAGGGAATATTGATGGTGCTGCTATAGTTTCATGAATCTCATTACATGTCATACTCCAGCATAGGGTGTTGACCAGGATATCTTTGAAGGCTTTTTTTTTTTATTTCAGACATTGACGATGCCAATCAAAGCCAACTGCTGATATTTGCATTTAATTGTACCCTTTACTGACCATGGGTTAATTATCCACCGTCGCGTATACACCAGACGAACTCACGACGTGAGGCGACACTCCGATTGGAGCGCTGGTCGCAGTCGACTCCACTGGCGGAAGTGGTCTTGTCTGCATACCTGAGGTTTTTTATCAGTCGGTGCTGCGTGCCTCGCCTTCTCTGAACATTATATCTCTAGTCCGTACTGCAGAACCACAAAGGCTCGTCCACGTTGTTTCTACTGATTCAGTGTTACTAGAATATTGTCTCCGGCTAGCAAGAAAAAGTAAGTCGGCTTTGGACCAAAGACATTGTGATGATCGAGTCACGTTTAAGCTTGGTTAAATTTTTTGCAGCAACCATCTCTCTCATTCAATAGGTTAGATTTAAGCGGATGAATCTACATTCTACAACAATCATTAAGCCCTGCAAGTACGAGAATAAAATGTAGGATAAGTACAGTATATTAAGCTTGTAAATATTGATGATATTGCTCCAAAAATTTATAGAGGAAAAAGTTTATAGTGACATAAACAGTAATTCGTGGCTTTCAGCATGTATCCTTCGGTTGTAATTTGTATTATGAACATCTACACACGAAAATTTGTTCTGCTGCAAATGTTCATATTGTGAGAATATTTTCTGAATAGGTTATAAAATAATGTTGTTTTTCTAATATTTAAAGAATTAACTCAGAGACGTTATGACAACATATTTCTCGTTCGGCATAATATTGCCAAGTATATCAGACCAGCTAGGCGAACCACAATTCACTTCACCGGTTAGTGCATTAGTGTATAAATTGATATCCTATTATAAACAGTATATGGCCAAGCATGCAAGCATGTCTTCTGGACGTTTTCATAGTAGAACGTCTACGTTGTCAAGCTGCTAGGTGTTATATATTCCCGTTATTTAAAAGTCCTCAGTAACTTCTTCCCCATACTTTTACATGATCATGTTAGTAGATTCCCTTTCTTTAATTTTTTCCGTAGACATAAGAATTCCTAGCTGCATTATTCCTGCCACAGCTATACAAACTTCATGACTCCTATTTACTATCGCTGTTCCTGCTGACAATTCTTTTTTTTTTTTTTAGTTCTTCCAATCGTTCGCAAATGCCTTGCTCCTTTCTTCATTGTGTTGTCTTCTTTATTCTCCTATATCGACTAGTTGTACAGACATCACAGAACACCGAGCAGTAGACGGAGACATAACAGAATCAAGTTTTACAAGATTATAGCAGGTCAAACTTTATATTATTTGACACATATTTAATAGAGACGAAAGCTATTAGTCATATATAAATTATGTATATATAGAAAATAAAAAGTTATGATCAACTAAGGGATACCATAGAATGCGACATATGTCTTTTTAAGTGGTCAGAGAAGAATCCAATATATTGTCAATAAATGTATGAATGGGGTAATATGAACTAAACTGTATCAAATACAAGAAACGAGAATTAAAAAAAAGTGGCTTTAAAGTGTAAACTTGAAGGAAGACAAGAATGATGGAAGGAAGGTAGGAACAAATCAGTAGATTTAAATGTAGAGAAGAAGCAGTAGTTTGAACAATTTGGGCTAAATATGGAAACATGTTTGCAGCAGAATTTCCGTCAAGCTGATAAGAAGGCTGTTATTGGTCCAAGAGAGTATCGTAATCTCCACAATTTGTTCCTAACTTACGTTTGGCCACCCGACAGGTATCATTCCTTTGCGCTGAACAAGTAGTCCTGGCTGGCGATGACATAACACTATGAAGTTATCTGTCCCCGAGTAGTGGAGGTGAAACTGTCTGATCTGTAAAACATTGCCGCTTTGTTGTGGTGTATCCAGAATTCAGGTCGCGAGTGGAAAAAGCGGTCTGTCCCAGGTACTAGTCGGCTGAGGCTGCTTTTTGGCACAACGAATGGTAGTGTTCGAGCTAAGTTCGAGTTGACATTTTATGTCTGAGCAGAATTAGTCACGTCTATTAAAACCGATTCTTCCAGTTGTGAGGTAACGTTCCTTAATTTCTCCCGTGCTCCAAGCATAGAAACGAGGTGGCTATCCATGGAAAGCACATGGTTTGATAGAGGCTTGGTAGATCCTATCTGTAAGTTTATTTAAATATCGATTATTAAGTTTGGATCTGACAGGCGAAAATTGAAGCATATATGACTAACATAAATTATTGAAGACTATTCATACAGTTCTGCTGCTTGAAGTGTCAGGATTGATCGTCAACACTCGCGGCCAGATTACGACCATTAGTATATATATATATATATATATATATATATATATATATATATATATATATATATAAATTTGACACTTATAAATAAAATTTTGCTGTTAAAAACGTACAATTTTTACATTAAGCTTAAAAAATAGTTCTCTATACACCTCGGTCCAATGCGTAGTTTGTGAGATGAATCGCAATATATTAATGAGTAAAAATCATACAACACTGTAACCCGAACAAACTCTATTGATCTGTCCTCCGGACAAACTCTGTCGATCTGACCTGAATTGACCGTTGCACGTTCACACTAACGGTCAGCTCAGCTCAGGTCTTGACCATTGATGATCGGTGTCGCAGTCTTCATTTTGAACTGCCTTGCCTCAACCTGACCGGACCGAGCAGTGAGAATGTTTCTGTTGGATTGCGTGTATAGTGATTGTCATCTTTGCCATGACCTGACTTAGCTCTCTAGTGTGAATCGGTCTTTACAGAAAAATGAAGATTTTCAACAAGAGCAAACACGGAGTAAACGTAGTTAGCTGGAGCGTATTTGATCATTATCTGAGTTGGGGTGGCGTCAGCTGCGACACAGGGTGTCAGCGTGTAGATCGAATCCATTTCTGTGAACAAAACGACGCGAACAATAATTACACTGAATTTAGAAAAAAAAATATTCGAGTCCTGACACCACATTTAAAATGACCTGATGAATCCGAATCTGATCCCCACTCTCCCGCATCACCCACAGTTTTTGAGGAATGCCTCCACCTTTTTTTTTATCAATTTTCGACAATTTGTTGGGATTAAATAATAATATTAGCCTTTACATTTCTTCTGAGGAGCTAGAGAGATGAAAAAGCTAACACATTAACTTTTCTAGCGAGGAGATAGATATCGGGAGGGGGGGGGGGCTGCTTGAACCCTTAAATTGCCAAAAACAATATTTATTTCTGTTTTTTTTCGCAAATTATTTAACTTATGTTCTAGATATTCTAGCTTCCAGCATCTATGAGCCTTTCCATATCATCCCTCCCAAAAAATATATAGCAACAATACATAAAGTATATAGCAAGAGTTCGGAAGATTCGCCGTATCACGCTGCTACTCTCAAAACCTGGCGCCTACAGGTTTGCACAGGGAATATACCATGATTTTTTCTTCTTCTTTTCTATTAATTTTATGATTACAAGCTATGTTAACTGCCTTGTCATTTGGTGGTCCAGGCGATGGCTCAATGTCTTTATAATCCGTTTCTGGTTCTAGATTGTAGATTCTTGGGGGCACTGGGACTGGCAAAGATTCAAAGTGAGGATCTGGTCTTAGAGGTGAATGAATATTAGGATACTGAATTTTATGCTTACTTCTGGTAGAGAAATCATACAAAAATAATAGTCCGTGAAATCACAGCGAGGTTCACGCCAAACCATAGGTACAGCATATGGTATTGATTTATGGGTACCTTTGAGCAATTTGGTGAAGCTCTAAACTTATCATGATTCCTAGCTTTGCAATCAAAGTAAAATTTACAAGCAGTTTTAAGAAGAGGAGAAAATCTTTTAGCATCAATTCCCCGCAAACTTAGTAAATGCTATCGGGATAATTTTTACACTGGCGTGACATAATTAAACAGAAAATAAATAACTTGATATTAACCACAACTCACACTCACGTACTATAATAGGGTATTTGACTACTTCTTGAAAATGGTTTTAAGTTGTTTATTGGTACCCTTTATTCACCGAGTGAAGAGATTTTTGGCAAAAGTGCATTATTTTGTGTAAATGTCAAAGTTAAAATTTAAATAATTTAAACGCCCTGCCAAAACGCTCATTGCCTGCCTGGCGCGTGCAACGACAGTCGTGACGTCCACCCGTCCTCGTAAAACGTCTGCCGCTGAGACTGGGAGCGTTTCCTATTAACCAAGTTTTCAACTTTTTTTATTATCTTGTTGCTGGTTATGTTTCTTTTTATTCATGAAAGTTCGTTTTTAATATAAAACAATTTGTAAAAGCCTACAGCGGAAAAATGTTGAAAGTAGACGCCTTATTTGTGGGGGCTGGCTGTAGAAAACAACCACTGACTGTTATTCTGTGGAGCTTGCAAATGTAACAACTTCAATTTGATATTGCGACAAAGTCACTTACGATTTTCTTGTGAAGCTCATTTACACTGAAATTTCATAAAGTTAAATGTAATAAGTTGTTAAGGCGAGAATTATTAGGCTTAGAGTCCTTAGGTTCGATCCTCGCTTCGGAATATGTTCAATTTGTTTTCTTTGTCATTTTCTTTGGATACTAGTTGCTGTTGGTTGCGTCACGAATCATTTTTTCCGGAAAATCCACCAAAACATCAATTTAATTTTCTTTTCTTTTTTCTGAAGACTTTTTCGATAACAAGCGAATTACAACCATTTGAAAAAACCAAAGAAGATTTCAAAAAGTAAATTGGACCTTACCTGCATACCGAAAAACAGTTTTAAAAAAATTAAATGAAAATGACTTGCACATCAAAGTAAATACCGCCTAATAGACTCAGTTATGTCAGGAAGATAACCTGCAGTTGTATCCTGACGAAAAAATTCCAACGAAAAGGACACAAAGTGTTCCGGAACTGTTGCAAGATTAGCATGACATTTCTACAAGTGATGTCACTTCCAAAAAGAATTCCATTGTTTACCGCCGTGCACCTGTATTTTTTGCATGATATTCTCTCTCTAGTAAGTTTAAAAATTAAAACTTTTCATGTATGGTAGCAATTTGTTTCAAACGCTTGCGTGACGCTTAGCAACTATTATGAATTCTTCGAATAAGAACATGGTAGTGAATTTGTTTGCGCATATTTGCTGCGACACCCATACAACTTTCCTTTATTTTAGCATTACTGCACAAATTTCCCGTACAGAATTTTAGACGTATGGTTTTGGTAACGCCAAACAGTCAATCTCTAACTTTCAATTTAAATATAAATGACTCAATTGAAGCTGTTACATTTATAAATTCAGCAGAATTAAAGTTAGTTTTTTTTTTTTTTTTTTTTTTTTTTTTTTTTTTTTTTTATAGCCAGCCCCACAAATAAGGTGTCAATTTTCGATATTTTCCCGCTTTTTGGCTCTTACATATTGTTCTCGATTTGGTATTCAAATGAAAATTCATTAATATCAAGAAATGACCAGAAACAAATAATAAAAATAGTTGAAAACTTTGATAATAGGAAACGCTCCATTCCCAGCCGCCGTTTTCAGACGTGTGTTGTCACTCAAGCGACCACCAATCCTAGAGCGTTTTCTGTCACGTGACCAGCGGTAAGAAAATAATAATTTTTATTTCGCTTTTTTACTAAAAATAATCCATTTTTCTTTACAAAATTGAAAAAATTAGCTTCTTGAAGCATTAATCTATGAGAATGAGTTCAATTTATAATATATTTTTTTAATATTGTCAAAACAGCCTATTCACTTGGAAAAATGGTAAGTAAAATTTTTTTTACCTTTTTTCTTAAGAACAGAAACAAATCGCAAACCTGCAGGCGCGAGGTATTGAGATATGAAGCGTGGTCCAACCTCCTGCAATATATTTGTTTTATTGTTGCTATATATTTTGAGGGTGTTTGGAGCATGATAAGGGGGGCTTGGAGCATGGATTATGTAGAAAATAAGTGAAGAAATTGCAAAAAAAAGGTAAACAATCGATCATCATATTTTTTTTGTACAATTTAAGGGGGCAAATCCCCCCCCCCTCCCCACAAATCTTAGCTTCTTCCCACAAATGTTAATGTCTTAGAACTTTTAACCTCTCTAGTTTCTCAGAAGAAATGTAAAGACTAAATTAATTCTTTTCTTCCCTCCAAATTATTAAAAATGGAAAAAAATGCGTGGTGGGTCCTCAAAAAACTGTTGGTGATGGGGAGAAACGGATGTCAGCTTCGAATTCAGGAAGTCGTTTTACATAAGAATCAGCAGGAATGGTATCAGGGTTAATTTTCATGCAGACTAGTGTTATCAGGTTTCATTATATTAAAATTTTAACTATAAATATCCATAGTTTTTGGTTTCGCATTGAATTAGTTCCCAAATTTCGTTGTTTTAGGTGAATATCATAACTATAAACTCCACACAAGATACAGCCTGTATTGTTCCTTAACAGGATCAAGTAATAAGTTACTTCACAACGTATGGCATTGTTTAGACTATCATAAAAGTTTGTGATTAATAGGTATTTGGGTTATGCCGCGTTGTTATTTAATTATCTGAGATTTCGGTTTTACAGTCTATTTTTTTTTTTTTAATGGCTTTTGGCATCTTAGGCCATACAGCCAGCCTGATGAGCTTTTCCAGATAATTAGACACACCACAGGACGGACATGACATTCGCAGAAACACCCATGCCCGCGGCCGGACTCGAACCGGCGACCTTCGGCACGCGGAGCTAGCACTCTAGCCCCACGTTATCGAGGCCGGCGTTGTTACAGTCTTTTTCAGAGATGCTGTTTCCCCGCAGGGGCCTGGTACGCAAGTGCCAGGTACAGGTTTGGCGAACCTGCGGTGCCCGAGCTGGAAACTTGTGAGCACCGCAAGTTTCCCACACCTTAAACTCCTACAATGCTTCAACGACCACCGTAGGATTTGGCGGTGGAACGTTGTGGGCCTAGGAGAACAGGGATCTTGGCTTCGTCTCCCAGATCGCGAGGACGGAACAAACCTCTATAAAAAAAAACTCAACCTCAAGGTCAGCCACGTGCTGAGGAGGTGAATGGGTGATGAGGAAAATCACTCGCTAACGTGCAACCTCAGGGGCACTTGCGCACCCCTGTTGTATAAGCACTTACTTTTTTAATATGGTTATACTCGTGGGACCAAAATGAATACACCCAGTTCCAACAAGCGTGTGAGGGTTGAAAGCCCACCTGAATCAGAAAATAGTAACAGGAAGGGTCATCTTATTGATGATGCCTTTATAATAATGGCGAAAAGGAGGGATCCTTTGAGAAGGTCCTCTCCTTTCTATATACAATAAGGACTTGAAGGGAGAGTCGGAACGTTAAAAGTGTGAAAAAGCTGAGGAACGGGACCCTGCTTTAGAAAACTCTGCCTATAAGCAGGCTGTCTCACTCCTTAAGTCTGAGAAGCTCTGGGAGTTCGCGGTAAATTGCGAACTCCATAAATCTCTAAATAGCAGTAAAGGCGTGGTCACCAGCCGAGACTTGATGGATATAGAGACCGAGGAACTCCTTAAGGAGTGGAGATCAGAGAAATGTTAACGAGGTTCGTTAGATCATGCGAAGGGTTTGTGGCAGTCTGGAGAAGACTGCCACCTTCGTCCTGACATTCGACACTCCAACGTTGCCGAAAGCCATCAAAGCTGGATATTTACATCAGAAACGTTCGACTGTATGTACCAGACCCCATGCGCTGCTTCAAGTGCCAGAGGTTCGGTCATGAGACGGCGAACTGCAAAGGCAGCCCCACCAGTGGGAATTGTGGTAAGGCGGCGCATGAGCCGAGTGCCGTTTGCACCCTCCCACAGGTGTGTGTAAACTGCTCTGGGTCCACACATCCAACTTGGAGCAGGGAGTGTCGGGTGTATCTGGAAGATAAAAGATACAGGAGCTGAAAACGAAAGAGCGGATATCTTATGGCGATGTGAAGAAGCGCTACAAGGCTCTAGCACCATCCGTCTTCGCAACAGCTTCACGAAGACGTTGTCCGCTTCTGTCAGGAACAAAGTGTGGCTACGCAGACGTCCGTGTGACGTGGGCACAACTCCAATGTGCTCATGTCAATGCAGATGTGGTGCCACACCACCCATCAGGTCTTAACACCAAGAACCGCGAGCGTCGGTAGCAACACAACTGCAACCTTGACCACTAAGAAACCAGGTTCAGCAAGTCCACCAGCTACAGCACAGCCATCCGCTACAATAGCTACAACCGCTATTCCCTCGGCTACAGTAGTAGAAACACCTACAGAAGAAATAGTAACTGCAACGCCATCAGATATTAGCGGATGGCAAAAGTGCAGAAAGTTCGGGGTCTGAAGTTCAAACAAACGGACTCACCATGTTTTCAGGTCCCCTTCTACTTCTCCTCCCAGATCCCAACTGGCAGGGAGAAGAAGGGGAATAGGCCTCGGTGGAAGAAAGATCCGCTAGACCCCAGGCCTTAGAACAAGATTCGTCTTCAGACCCTGAAGACGAAATAATGCTGGTGGACGAACCTGGTCCCGTTCCTCAGCAGTCACCATCCGAGGACCCACCCGAACCGCGGCGGGTGTTTTAAAGAGATAGGACGGCTCCCATACTTCAGTGAATGTAAACGGTTTTCAGGCTCACAAAGAGTCCAACTAGTAGAATGGTCTAATCCTTTGTGTCTCTGTTTCCAAGAGACACATATTACATCTACATCTACATCTACATCTACATCCATACTCTGCGAATCACAAACATTGTGGGTGGCAGAGGGTGCTAAGCACCAATCCTAAACCCGCCCATTCCAATCCCGAATAGTGCGAGGAAAGAAGGAATACATATAAGTATCAGTACGGCATCTTATTTCTCTAATCTTATCCCTCCGGTCATTGCGACCTAAATAGGTTGGCGGAAGAAGTATTTCATTGCACTCGAAATTTAAATTTTTTCGCATATTCTCCAATAAATTAGAACGCAAGCTACGTCGTCTGTCTTCCAAACTATCCCAGCCCAATCTATGTATCAATTCTGTGACGCTTTCATAAGGGCTGTAACAACAAGTCACGAATCTAGCGGCTCTCCTCTGCACCCTCTCAACTGAGTCAATCAGAACCTTGCGATACGGATCCCAAACCCCACAACAGTAATCCAGATGCGGACGCACTAGTGTTTTATACGCTATCTCCTTTGTTTGAGCATTACAATTCCTCAAAATACGACCTATGAATCGTAATTTAGAATTGCCTTGCCTACGACGGAAGTTATGTGCATGTCCCATTTCATGTTGCTTTGTACTATCACCCCCAGATACTTCACGGAATCAACCGTGTCAACAGGTGAATTGTTTATTTTGTACTCGTGAACAACCTGATTCTTCTTGTTACTTATCCGCATTGCCTTGCACTTTTTGCAATTAAGTGTAAGCTGCCATTTACGCACCAACCGAAAATAGCATCCAAATCACGCTGAATTTCTAAGCAGTCGTCGGAGCACCTTATTTCCCTATAGATAACCGCATCGTCGGCAAACAATCGCAACCAGCATTTGACGTTGTCACCTAGATCGTTTATAAATATTAAGAAAAGAAGTGGACCTATTACACTTCCCTGAGGAACGCCCGAAGTAACATTTATCTTAGAAGAGGCTTCCCCGTCAACAACGACATATTGTGATCGACCAGTTAGAAAATCACGTATCCACCTCGCAAATCTGAGCCGGAATACCGTAAGCTCGAATCTTCGCTAAAAGTCGGTTGTGTGGCACAGAATCAAAAGCTTTCTGAAAATCCAAAAAAACCGCATCAACTTGCGAACCTGCGTCGATAACTTTCATTATGTCGTGGGAAAATAGGGCCAATTGTGTTTCACACGATCGCTTCTGCCGAAATCCGTGTTGACATGTGTAAGTAAACTCGTTCTCATCTAGAAACTTCATTATGTTCGAGCATATGACAGAATTCTGCTGCAGACCGATGTTAGAGATATGGGTCGATAATTCCTAGGATCACTCCGATCTCCTTTCTTAAAAACGGGAATTACCTGGGCTATTTTCCAGCTAGAAGGTACTTTTCTCTCTTCTAGTGATTTACGGAATATATCTGACAGAAATGGTTCAATATCCTCCGCGTATTCAGAAAATACTCTTACCGGTATACCATCGGGACCCGGCGCTTTACCCCACTTCAGGAGTTTTAATTGCTTTACAATTCCTACGCTATCAATTTCTATCGGATCCATCTATAATTCCACACGATGTGGTAAAGTGGGGGACGTTTTCCAAGTTTTCTTGCGTGAATGAATTTTTGAATTCGGTGTTAAATAAGGTAGCCTTGCCGCGGCTGTCTTCAACCTCCCGTCCATCTTTTATTATAACTGGATTATTGTTCCCACTACAACTAACTTTTTTTACATACGACCAAAATTTCTTAGGGTTTTCAGTGAGGCTCTTAGAGAGAGTATTTTCACGAAAGTTATTAAATGCCTCACGCATTGCATTCTTAACACGTCCACTTATCTCCTCTAAACTTATCTAAATCAGGTCCGATGCATCGTCCTTTTTGATCGTGCATGTATCTTCCTTTGCTTCTTGAGTAACCTTTTAACCTCCCGTGTGTACCATGGAAGGATCGTTTCTCTTCCCTGATTGTCCGTTTCGGTATATGCAAGTTCATACCTTCCCCAACTATATGTAGGAATCGATGCCACCTCTCTTCAACGGTGCCTCCTGCTACTAAGAAGGTTTGGTAATTATGCCTCAAATACGCTCTAAAACACTCTTTTGAAGCCTTTTCGAATCTGTAAACGATCCTCTCTTTTCTCTTTCTGCGCGTGGTTGTTAGTTTTACTGTAGCAATTACAGCTTTGTGATCACTTATTCCTGCGGTGGTAGAAATATCCGTGAATAGTTCGGGCCTATTTGTAACAACTATATCTAAAATATTCTCGTTACCGTTGAGGCACCGCGTTGGTTCAGTTACGAGCTGTTCAAGATGGTGATCTGAGAAGAGGTCTAGAATGATTTCGCAAGCTGCTTTATCCCTACCCCCAGTAACGTGAACGTAATTAGTCCAGTCGATATCAGGCAAGTTAAAGTCACCTCCTAGTATTATTGTATGGTCCGGAAATTGCCGTGCTATATTATTTACATTATTTCTCAAGGCCTCGGCAATATTTACGCTTGCATCGGGTGGACGATAGAACGAGCCTATCACAAGTTTTGTCCTAGCTACGTTGAGCTTGATCCATATGATTTCGCAGACAGTATGGACATCTATTTCGCTACATGGGAGGTACTTTACTAACAGCTATAAATACACCACCTCCTTGCGAATGCAACCTATCCTTACGGAAAATGTTCATGTTACTATTAAAAATTTCGCCGGAACTTATATCCGGTTTTAACCAACTTTCTGTGCCTATTACGATATCAGCATCTGCACTACGAATAACGTTTTCGAGTTCAGGCTGTTTATTACAAACACTTCTGCAGTTAACTACTAGAACTTTTAATGTTCGGGATTCTTTTAAGCTACCCCTAACACGCGGGTGCTGAATTTATCTTGGCTGCCCGCAACTGAATTTCCTCCTCAGGGTCATCCTCCCTCAGCCTAAAAAAACCCCCCAATGCACTCCACACGGCCCCTGCCACCCGTGTAGCCGATTCCCGTGTGTAGTGCACCCCTGATCTATCCAAGGGATTCCTACAAGACTCAACCCTAGGGCGAAGATCAAGGAATCTGCAGCCATGACTATCACAGAAGCGCCGTAATCTCTGGTTCAAGCCCCTCAACACGGCTCTGAACCAGAGGTCCACAGTCAGTCCTATCGACAATGCTGCAGATGGATAACTCAGCCGAAATCTTGCACCCAATGGCCACAGAGTTCACCCTTTCTGCAAGTCGCCCAAAGGACGAGAGGATAACCTCCGACCCTAGGCGGCAAGCATCATTGGTGCCGACATGAGCTACAATCCGCAGCTGGCTGCACCCCGTCCGTTCAATGGCATCCGGGATGGCCTGTTCCACATCTCGGATCAGACCTCCCGGAATACACAATGAATGGATACAGGAATTCATCCCCGACCTCTTCGCCATTTCCCTAAGGGGTTCAATAAATCGCCTAACGTTGGAGCTACCGACCACTAAAACCCCCTTCTGCAGTTGCCCAGACTTTTGCGGGCTGTGGGGCTGCCAACTCACAGGCCGACGATTGCAGGACTGAATCAGATCCAGACAATGCGTCAAACCGATTGGACAGAGGTACAAGCTCGCCTTCTTGGGAATCAAGCTTGCACGACTGCCCCCGCATGCGCCGTCGACGTCCAGACACCACACGCCAGCCACCTCTAGGCGACGGCCGCATAGATTCCGACATCTCGGCCTGGACTGCAGGTTCGATGACTGGTATGGGAGAACCTGCGAGCCGATCAGCGTCTACAGGGTCACCAATACCGCATCTACTGCACTCACTTGCGGCAGCTTCCAGCTGTGTAACTCTTGTTACCAAAGCTGCAAGCTGGGTGCGCAGGTCAGTCACCTCAGCCTGCGTCTGCACACAACAACCACAGTCCCTACACATACTACCTTACAGAAAGAAAAAACTAAGGAGTGCACGAGAAAAACGGACTCACTATGCGTTCTCAGTAGGAGGCCTTTTGTCAATAACCAAATGTAGAAAGACGAAGCTTACGCTAAATACGCACTTTAAATTAACTTTAACTGGAGGTACTACTTCACGTAACGATTCCGACCAACGACTGCAGCTGCTGCTACTGACAAACTGATATGCAAGGACGAAGCTACAACTAACTATACACTTTTAAGTGAATTATCACTAGAGGTACTACGTCACGTAACGGTTCTGACGATCGCTGCTGCTACTGACCAACAACTATACAGAGTCGAAGCTAACCACACACTTTGAATTGAAAACTATCACAGAAGGCACTATTCCCCGTAACGGCTGCCGAAGAAACGTCTGACTACTGGGGATGCTAAACAAATACGCAAAGATGAATCAAAAGAAAACTACACACTTTAAACTATATCACCGCAGAAAGCACTGCCTCACGTAACGGCTGCGAAGAACGACTGAACTGCTGGGGCTGCTAAACAAATATTCAAAGATGAAACAAAAGAAAACTAAATACTTTAAATTATATCACACAGAAAGCACTGCCTCACGTAACGGCTGCCGAAGAACGACTGACTACTGGGGCTACAAAACAAATATTCCAAGATGAAACAAAAGAAAACTAAATACTTTAAATTATATCACACAGAAAGCACTGGCCTCACGTAACGGCTGCCGAAGAACGACTGACTACTGGGGCTACAAAATAAATATTCAAAGATGAAACAAAAGAAAACTAAATACTTTAAATTATATCACACAGAAAAGCACTGCCTCACGTAAACGGCTGCCGAAGAACGACTGACTACTGGGGCTACAAAACAAATATTCAAAGATGAAACAAAAGAAAACTAAATACTTTAAATTATATCACACAGAAAGCACTGCCTCACGTAACGGCTGCCGAAGAACGACTGACTACTGGGGCTACAAAACAAATATTCCAAGATGAAACAAAAGAAAACTAAATACTTTAAATTATATCACACAGAAAGCACTGCCTCACGTAACGGCTGCCGAAGAACGACTGACTACTGGGGCTACAAAATAAATATTCAAAGATGAAACAAAGAAAACTAAATACTTTAAATTATATTCACACAGAAAAGCACTGCCTCACGTAACGGCTGCCGAAGAACGACTGTACTACTGGGGCTACAAAACAAATATTCAAAGATGAAACAAAAGAAAACTAAATACTTTAAATTATATCACACAGAAAGCACTGCCTCACGTAACGGCTGCCGAAGAACGACTGACTACTGGGGCTACAAAACAAATATTCAAAGATGAAACAAAAGAAAACTAAATACTTTAAATTATATCACACAGAAAGCACTGCCTCACGTAACGGCTGCCGAAGAACCACTATATCAGCCAGTGATAAGAGGTTATGACATCTCTAGAAAGGACGATACCGAGGGTGATCGAGCGAAGGGCGGAGCGGCCGTGTTTGTTGGAAACACTGTCCACTCCGAACCAATTGCTCTCACCTGTCACCTACAAGCAGTAGCAGTGAGGATACACGGTCCCACTAAACTGACTGTATGCTCCATTTATCTGCCACCTAATGCGCCCGTCGAGGAGATGGTGAATCACTTTACCGAAGTGATTCACCAGGCAGCTGACGTTTCCATGCCGAAAAGCTCCGGAACGCTGCGAAGGACGCCCGTCAACTGGTGGAATGGTGAATGTCGTTCCCCTATCCAGGGTCGTAGACGGGCGTTGCGTCGTTTTAGGTTGCAGCCAACTTCCAACAACCTGGCAGCGTTCCGTATTGCAAGAGCAAAGGCGCATCGTGTTATTAAGGAAAGCAAGAAACGATCATGGCAGGCCTTTGTGAGCACAATAAATCGTTCCACATCATCATCCAAAGTATGGGAGTCCTATCCAACGTATATCTGGAAGGTACTCCCGCCCACCAGTATCTGGGCTACTGGATCACGGACGTATAATTACCGACGAACGAAATATGGAGCAGCTGATAGCGGAGAATTTCGCCGCCATCACTTTGTCCGCTAACTTTGACGCTCGGTATCAGCAACGAAGAGTTGCTGCCGAGAGGCGCGTGCTGTGATTCGATTCGTCGAATACAGAGGCTTACAACTGCCCATTTACATCTTGGGAGCTGGAGTCAGCGTTAAATAGCGCAAATGACACTGCTCCAGGGCCTGATCTGATCCAGTACCAGATGCTGAGGCATCTCAGTAAGGATGCTAAAGAGTACCTTCTAGATATTTTTAACGAGATATGGACCCGAGGACACTTCCCCGACTCGTGGAAAGAATCAACAGTGATTCCTATTTTAAAGCCTGGAAAGGATAAGTTGTCGCCAGGTAGTTATCGTAGTTTTGCCCTGACAAGCTGCGTGGTAAAGACACTGGAGAGGATGGTAAATCACCCCCTCGTCTGGTATCTGGAATCCCAAAAGCTTCTGATCCGCTTTCAGTGTGAAATCAGGATGTTCCGTTTCACCTTGGACAACCTAATCCTGCTGGAGGCGGCAATACAGGATGAGTTTATCCGCAGCCAACATCTGGTGGGTATTTTTTTTTCCATATTGAGAAGGCCAATGATACTACCGGGCGCCATGTTATTTTAAAACAATTGTATGACTGGAGTTATACGGGAAACCTGCCCCGTTTTTTAAAATCATTTTTATCTGGTCGTTGCTTCCGGTACCGAGTCGGTAGTGAAATGTCTGATCTTTTTATTCAGGAAACCGGTGTCCCTCAGTTTTAAGTGTTACGCTATTCGCCATTGCTATCA
>JARYHS010007075.1:649026-672478 GCA_031002005.1 Vandiemenella viatica
CAGAACGCTTGCTACCTGGTTACGCAGAGGACTGGAACGTGTGGTGGTCCTTAAATCGATTGCGAACAGCAGAGGACATGTCCAAGGAAACCCCAGTGAATTGGGCTTATACTGATGCTACCAGTATAAAGTGCGAATGTGATGAGGACCATACCATGAACAATATACTCGAGCACTCAATGTGCCCATCATCCTGCAACAAAGATTCCCTGTACTTTATTTTGCAGTGATTTGTTACTACCCTGAATTTAATGTGAAAAATTTAGTTCGTAGTTTAGTCAGAATAGCTTAACCTGTCACAACCTTTCCCCTTAACAACGGGAACTATCACATGTCCATGGCCACAAGCAAAAAATTTGTTTTAGTAAAGGAAAGGATCATTAAGGAAATGTGATAGTTTTCAACTACATAACTAAGGAGACAAATACCAATACCAGAAACAATGGCATAACTCATAACTACTATGTTGAGGCCCATGGCAAATTCATTTGATAGGGTCCGTCTTCATTGCCTAAGGTGGGCGAATCAGTGCACTTGCCATAAATGGCAAATTGAGGGGAGAGTCAAATTTATGTGGTGGGCGACCTTCCATTAATGCCTCGGGCGCTGTTAATTGCGGCGTTAAATGCTAGTTGTAGCGGCAATCTTTTTTAGTTCCGTTACTGTCCCAGGTGGCTGGTTGTTTGAAGCGGTGGCATTTAGCATTCTCCTGCGTTATTAAGTTGAAGACCCCCTTCGGCTGGGGACCCGTAGCAGTTTGTCTATCCTGCCACCCTGTTGTTATTTTATTAACCAGGAATCATAGAAGGGAAAGATCCACTGTAGTACAAGAGTTAGGTGAAAAGGTCATACAAATCCAGAGGTAGATACGCCAAGATTTTTTTTTTTTTTTTGTAAATTTGTAATCACTGAAACATCACATAACCTCCTAACCAGTGCTGTTTCATTTCGGTTTCTCCTGCCATCTGGATGTTTCCATTCTTTTGTCAGACAGTGTAATTATACTTAACCAGATTATTCAAACGATATCTCTTGGAAAAAAAGCATGGGAGGTTGCAGCTGAAGAATTGAAAAAGAGTGTTATATACATTACCAATAGTAATTTTTATTATATAATGTGTGAAAATATACAACCACTTGCAATATGACTGGCAACTGTAGGTAGTCTTCATTACCATACATAACTATTGCTCCAAATTAGGATTATTGCAAATAATTTTTATATACCTACTGCTTTAATTTATTAAGGTTGTCTTCATTAGAAACAAAGAATATACATGACTTAGTATGTATAATATAATTCAGTTTTTTTTTTTTAATATAATTCAAACAATATTTCTAATACTTAGGAAGTGCCACTTTGATGATAGGAAATATTAGGATAGTGTTGCAGCTGTTGGCTTTAGATATGTCTTCAATGCAAGCTATGTCATACACTTAGATTGGCCCTAAGAGCCAAACTGATTATTGCTGTAATTACTTATTGTATACACTTTTTGTTCTCTCTCCTACTGTAGTTGTGCAGAATGCATACAAATTAAACGATGTTTATCACTGATTACATTATTTTTCAATTTGTAATAGTCAGTATGATTTGGAAACTTTACCAACCTCATCACAGGCGAGTAGTACTTCATCATCTGGCAACACATCTAATAACTGCACTTGGACATCCTGGAACTGAATTCCTTCTGTTTTTCTATCGATACTGAACTCCGTCATCGACTAGCATCTACACTTTCACAAAGCAAATAATTACTTTTTATATATATATATATGAATATTTCGAAAAATAAATCCTTAAGTTTTGTTTCATAATCAGCATAACTAAATATTTATTTTGTGACTCAGATTACACTTTTCTCCTTTCTTCACGTCAGGCGTTTCCAATATATGTTTGCTACTCATCGAACATTTTATCTTTCAATTGAGTGTTTTTCACAGTCAAATATTTAGAAAAACATCCTACCTCAAAGCAGTGAGTAGTCTTTCTTCTGCTGACATACATCTCCTTCTGTTTGTTCCCTTCTTTCGTATTTATGGAGGAAGTAGATCAGATAGCTCGTTGATTAGTTCCCTGTATGTCCTATAAAAGCCTTTCAACTTTTTTAAATTCTTGTGATAGCAAGTAAAAGGTAAAACAACGTGTTTAATTTTCATAAATGAAAGGATGAACCCAAAATTACCACCTTTTATGTCTTCTTAAACAACAGAACCTAACAACATTACAAATTCAAACCACCTTGCTTGTCATTCAGGAACACACAAAGTGTTCGCAAGGAGAGCTGAGAAGGCAAAGAACACACAACAAAACTATATTCAAACTGCTGTAGCCAGGAAAATTTGCAGCTGAGTCAGTGGGCAAAGGGCTTTAAAATGTAAATGAGAACCAAGGGGAATCGCTGTAGCTTTTAAACACATACAGTCATCAAATATCCACGAGTGCTTTCAAATACAGAAAATTGCTGGCTGTATTAAATAGAAGCCTCGATCATTACTGCAAACAGATGTAGGAAATAAGTATCTATGATGAATCCTGATTCTCACAAGGAAATTCTCATTTTTTTTAAAAAAATGCGCTGAACATGATTTTGTTATTTGCTATAGTAAATGTGAGACTCAAAGTGATATTGATAAGTAATTTATCCAAGTAGGGAACACATCTATTTATGCAGTAGGAATAGATAAATGTCAGTCAGTTGATATTTGATGTTTTACTAGTAGAATATTCATGAAACTATATATCAATATACATGATGGTAACTGTCATTCTGAATCAACATATACAATTAACAATGGTTAAACATATTTGCACAAATATAATATCAAATATATTACCATAATAAAGAGTAATCATATTTCAATAAAATAATTCCTTCATTGAAAACAGAACTATCTCCAATAGAGATAATATTTAATTAAAATGGGAGGCTTCACAAGGTGATGTCCCTATACGATTATATAATTTTTAAGTAATGCTTAACTTGCACAAACAAATCCAGCAGTAAGTATATATTATATGAAACTGTAACACTTAACACTTCTATCTGTATTTAGAACAAATTAAGTTTATACAGACACTATACACATTACATATTTGCGATTAACTTACATTTATCATGACAGTGCATTGCAATACATTCCTAATAGCTTTGTGGAAGATTCGTACAACAACCAGTAGACTTAGAAAGAATTAAATATTGATAACAAATACAGATCACATTAATAATACTTTTCTTCAAGCAAGCACACAATTATTTGATGAAGTTTTGTAATTTCGTATCAGTACTTCCTCTGTTTCATTTAAAAACAACATGATTATCTCTCAGCATGCCAGAAGAACAGCAGGATATTCTTTCAGGTAAGCTTATTAAAGTATTGTATTGATTACTTCAAAATGTACTTCAAAAATGTTTTCATTTACTAGTTAAAGAAAATACTTTTTCTGGATCTGTCAAAACCTTAGAGTTAAGTATAATACTTTAACAATCAATTAGTACAAAACAAGTAAACAATTGGCACTGTGCTAATAGGCTTCCAATAATAACACAAAATAAAAACCAGTGAACATTATGATCATTCCAATTTATAATACAATATTATTGAAATTACAATAAATTAAAATCTATAACAGTAAAGCAAAAACAAGAAATAATATGATTCAATGATGGTTAAACAGCTATAGTTCCCCAGTTCATTATTGTTATTAATTTATAATAAAATTAATACAAGACAGATATCTCAGAACTATCTAAAAGAGGTGAGAAATTAATACCATTTATTCTGTCAACATTGTAGATCTACCAACTATCATCTTACAATTGGATCCCTCTTAGAACTAGTTAGATGCAGAGGATCTGTGACTGACTATTAAGATTATTACTTGGCCAACCTTGAAAAATTAAAACACAATATCTACCGCTAAATCAAAATTAATGTAAATCGTACAAAATACTGCTAATAACCGTTCTTTAAAACAACTGCTAATGTAAGAAATTTCTCAAATACTATAACTGAGACTACTTTTCTACAAAAAAATCTCTTTCATTCCATGATGTTAAAACTAAAATAAAACGTGTTTTACATAATAATAGATAGAATAACACCAATCGCTAATATAATCTTAAATAACAGGTATTTCTAGAAACAACCAAAACACAAATCCTAATTAAATAACATGATTCTGTTAACAGCTATAATCCAAATAATTACACTCATTAGGATAGTTGTTAAAATAAAAATATTACTATTGCAAGTTACAAAAAAAAAGAATTATATCTTTGATATCCTTTTCAAGACATTAGACCACACAAATTTCCCCTGCAATGCTAAAGAGGACACAAGCAAACCTTAAGAAATTCTCAAATCTCTTTTATTTAGCTTCTAAAACTGCTCAGTAGTTTTTCAGGGAAAACATAAGCATAACTGAGAGAATATTTTGATTGCTCTTAAGAACAACCACTAGATCATCTACAAACTATATGCATAAATTAAAAAAAAACTTTTAAATTCTGGAAAAGATTGTCCAGGACACTTGGGTTTACAAAACTCTCTTTGATTCATTTCGAGATAGCAAAAATATAAAAAGCTTTCCAGTTATTATAGCAGAAATTAAATTTTCTTTGTAATGATGATATTGCTCAAAATAAACAGGACATATTTTCAACTAAATTTACATAAATTAGGCCTACTACTTAATTTAGTTAGTTAACAATTTTAAGACACAGAAAATTTAAAACATTTCTAGATAAAACACAAACAATTGGGTTATCATAAAAACAATATACTCATGACTTTCAAGGCTCAAGTACAAGATAAACATTTTTAACAAAAACTAAAGAAACATGGGTTCAAGTTAATCCACTCTTGCCTACTTAAGCCAACTGAAAAAAAAAATTCCAAAAATTCACAATAAAAAAAACATTTACCTATATGAATTATCTGTTGCCTTCTACAATCACCAGATCGCATACAATATTTTCTGTAATTATCACAATTAAATAAACATTCACATAAATTAATCTGTTGCTGATATTTCAAAGATTCTATACTATGTGAATCATATTCCACAAACACGACAAGAAAGTGGGAATCTATGTTAATTGAATCTGCTGATCTTCTTTAAGGATATCTGAATATGCAAGTAATTTTCTACAAATATAACTAGAAAATGGACGTTCATCAGAATGAATCATCCAATGCTTTTTAAGTTAATATACTGCTGTAAATTATACAAATACCTCAAGAAAAGAATCAGTACCCAGAGTGAATAAGGCGTTCTGACTCTATTAACAGATATCACACGAAAACAGTCGCTCTCGAGAATGAAAACGTGTTGTTTTATAAGATGCCCAAACTCCATCATTAAGTTTCAACAAACATTACACGAAAATATAAGATTTTCAGAATATATATTCTATTTTTTTTTTTTTAACTTTCTAAGACTTTCATAAATAATGTTCTACAAAAAATACAAAAAGTGGGTATTCACCAGAATAAATGTGTTGATGACATTTAAGGGTACCAGACTCTGACAACTACTTTCCTCAATCATCACTAGAGAAAAATCGCTCTCTGGAATGAATATGCTGATGTCGTTTAAGGGAAGAAGTCTGTGTAAATGATTCCCCACAAACATCACAAGAAAATGAACGTTCTCCAGAATGAATGAACTGATGTTTTCTAAGGTGCCCAGATTCTATAAATAATTTTCCACAAACATCACAAGAAAATCGGCGTTCTCCAGAATGAATACGCTGATGATCTTTTAGGTGTCCATACTGTACAAATAATTTTCCACAAACACCACAGCAAAACGGGCTGATCTCCAGAATGTATACGCAGATGTCGTTTAAGGTTACCAGACTCTGAAAATGATTTTCCACAAATATCACAAGAAAACGGACGCTCTCCAGAATGAATACGCAGATGTTTTTTAAGATCACCTTTCTTTGTAAATGATTTTCGACAAATATCACAAGAAAACGGGCGTTCTTCAGAATGAATACGCTGATGATATTTTAGTTGCCCAGACTGTATAAATAATTTTCCACAAACATCACATGATCTCCGGAATGAATACTCTGATGATCTTTTAGGTGCCCAGACTGTACAAATAATTTTCCACAAACATCACAGCAAAACGGGCGTTCTCCAGAATGAATACGCTGATGTTTTTTAAGGTCTTCAAAGCCTTAAAACGATTTTTCACAAATACCTTACAAGAAAACGGGCGTTCTCCAGAATGAATATGCCGATGATTATTTAGGTGCCAAGATTGTATAAATAATTTTCCACAAATATCACATGAAAATGGGCGTTCACCAGAATGAAGACATTCATGACGTTTAAGGGTACTAAACTCTGAAAACGCCTCTCCACAAACATCACAAGAAAGGTAGCCCTTTCCAGAATGAATTCGCTGATGTCTTTTAAGGCTTCCACGCTGTGTAAACGATTTCTCACAAATGTCACAAGAAAATGGGATTTTGCTGTGCTGTCTAAGAGTATAATAATTTGTTAATGATTTTCCACAATCTTCATCTGAATTTGGGTATTGGCCAATATGAATCCTATTAGCACAGCGGTAAGTAGTGAGTGGCTCTATTCTATTACTTTGAAATTCACCAGTGGAAAGTTGCTGCCTGTTACTGTACCTGCTTTTCTTACAAACACAAGAACCCCTAGAAACAGAAAACCTACATGTGGTGAACATGTACTGGTGGCTTATTTTAATTAACAACTGAAAGATATATTTTCAGTTCTATAACTAGTAGATTTACTTCACTGTTATATGTAATCATACACTGTGTAAGTAACAAACTATTGTGCTATTGATACAAAACTACTTAACATTTGTAAACTAAAGAACCCTGATGAATATAAGTGTGGTTTGTTGTAAAACTAGAAGATATATATTTAAGGAAAAATACAGAAAAACACTTTCATATCTTCTAAACTATCATATTACCAACCATTAAATTTACAAATATAAGAAACTGGCAAGGTAAAATACTGCCTACTTAGAAAACAGTAACACACTTTAGATTGATATGAGAAAAACATATTTATTTTGTTCCCTAAATTGAAATGAATTAGTTAAAAGACTTTAACTTCTCAATAGACTAATGAAATTGCTTATGGAGTAATATGACTAATTACAAATCCAGGGCCTTTATTAACTGGAGCAGTAAATATTATAATAAAAATATGGAATTTGTGTCAATTTCTTGCTAATAGTATTTTCACAAAATAGTAAATCACAATTTATTATTAAAATATAAAAAAAAAAAAAATTTCACGCGATGTTTCAGAAGACAAATATCAATGAAACAATACATTTCTTTATATCCAGTATCTTTCCACTATATTCGAGAATGAACTGATTCTGGAGTATTCTCCTTGGTGATTAAATAAAACCGGTTCGGTTCGCCAGCTACAAATTTCATCAGTTTTCTGTAAAGAATAACATGAAAACTGTCAGAATACTTGGCTCATTCCCTATTTGCCACACATGTCCCTGGTAGCATATCGTTAAATGCGTGACTAACTGGCCAAAAATAATTTTCTTTTCGGTCAAATTTATCGCCAAGACGTAATTTCTTCGTAAGCGTTTCACTATCACTTTCTGATTCTTCAGATTCAGGACAACTAACATCTCTTTCTGAAACATGAGAATGCATTGTCACCCCTGCTGACCTCGATGGTTCAGGACTACAGCTTTCCGATTCTGTCGAAGAGCTATAATCAAAATCAAGTGGTTCATCCTCACTGTCGCTCCTCGTAAGAATCTCCATGATTTTTTCCTCAGTGAACCCACAACGCCTTGCCATTTTCTTTATAAAATACACGACACAAAGAACACTGATGTAAATTCCGATGAACAGTGAACTGTAGAGGGAAGTCTAGGCTCCCAACAGACAAACAGTTGGACGACAAGCTAGCGACCAGAACTGCGAAAGGCTATTGAGAAATGGGGCGGGAAGCCCGCAGTACGACTCAGGTAGCGGCGGGTCTATATTCGTCATCAACACACAGGTAGCGGCAGACGGGTGCGACTTATCTCGTCATCAGTGCTCAGTGAAAAACCGCCGACTGCGACTAAAATCGTCATTAGCACACAGGTAGCAGCTGCCGCATGACGATTAAACTCGTCAACAGCAGTCAAAGGGTTAAAATTTACTTGATAATAGATGTTGTATAAAGATATTTAAAGGATAAATTGGCAATAAAATGATAAATTAGGAAGACCTTTTTTTTAAAAAAAATGAGATGATTTTCATAGAAACTGTTTCCTACATCTGTTAAATATGCAATTGCATTATGTAATATTAATCAAAGTATCCACCTTAGTTGGTTGAAATATTTATCTCTTTAGAATAAATACATCAACATTATAAAAAAAAGTTGTATGGGAATATGTCCACACAGATCATAGAAGGAAAACACTTTAATAAACCAACACACTAAAACATATTAGACAGGAATATATATAGTGTCTCAGATTCTTTTAAACTTGAATTATGAACTCATTTTCCAGAATATCTAGCATGAGAAATAGTTACCAGGTAACCAACCTATGCTATATAGATGACACTATGATTTTAGTGAATAATAAAAAAAAATCGCTTTTCTCGAGAAAGAATATAGCAAGATATGAACTCCCCATCAGTATTCAAAAACAATGTGGTAATCAACTTAGATTGAAAAAACAATCAAAAGAGTAGTTTGCTAGTTAGAGAGCCTCCCTCAGTGGTGCAATGGCTATGTCAGTGACTGCTTAATAAGAGCAACAGATAACATGGAGAATTATTCTAGGATAGAAGAATAAAATACATTTACTTTTAATGTAATAAATTCATGTAATAAAGTGTCAAAATCAACTCCAATTTCCCTGAAAAAAAAAAGATATATTCACTCACAGAGAATGAAATTTCCATTAAAAAGGCATTTTCTTTCTATATAGTCCCCTGAAGCGCAATGTACTACGTCCAATATTATTCCATTTAATGGATTCAATTCTTAACATGTGATTCTTGTTGGTGTGAAAAATATAGATCCATGTCTGATGTCACTTCATTTGATTTAAAATATTTTCTATTTATAAATACCCTTTGCTTTAAAACGGCGAGGAAGTGGGGCCGGAAAAATCTAGTAAAAGTGATGGTTGTTTCAATTTGTACTACCCATCCCTCAGTTTCTCCATTGTGAAAGTACATTCATATGTAGGTAAAATGTCCTACTCAAAGATGAATCATTTCCTTGCCCTTCTCGTGATATTTTTTTTTAATTGGTCCAAAAACATTTACTTCATGCCAACTGTTGTTTTCAGTACTTCAAGACTATCAGTACAGAGAATTTCATTTGCATTCCAAAAATAATGTCTCTGTCAGATGCAATCAATTTCACCTTTTTTTGGTGCAGATCAACTGGCTTCCAACCACTATGGAGCTTTGTAAGTTCAATATGACCAACTGATCATAGTGTAATCTTTGATTTTGTGAATTTTGCCTGTAAATCAATTCTGTTTTAGTGCACTTTGATCTATTACATGCTCATGGGTTTAAAATTAACTCCATTCAGTATTTTACTATTGAATTCCATCACAAACAAAAACAATTGCAAAGTAGGTATATATGTTAATAATATCATAGGAACCTCATTTTCAAATCTGTAGCTGCTCAGCATTAAACAAATTTGGCATCCATTTGTATGTCAAGCTTTTAGGGATTTAATTTTGGATGTAAAATGTACCATACCCTTCTTCCTGATATGCCTATTACCTCAGCTATTTGAAACAGCTGTAATTAATGGCAGCCTAATACTCTATTGTTGCACATTCTCGATATATTTATACATGGATTCACAACCCCAGTTGTTAGTAGGTCTCCACAAGGATTATTTTTAATTCAACTCACCATTTCTAAAGAGTTCAATTTGAAGGAACAAAATTCCTAATGAACTTTCTATAAACACAGATGAAGTTCATGTAGGCATGAAACACCCTAAACAAAGAATTTTTATACAAAAATTCAAGGAGAGGCACAAAGTGAGCTATTTTTAAACATTCAAATGAAATTGCTTAACACATCCTGTCAAACTTGGACATTTGTTATTTAGAAATGTGTATGAACCTCATAGAAAAATAAACTCTTCAGCAACAGAAACTTATTCGTCGGCCTCCAGAATACCAGAAGTCATCCAGGCAAACCACGTATGAACCTCCTGAGATAGCATACTTCATTCAGCACTTTTAAATATCTTCACTAACGATCAACATGGGGTCAACCGCTGTGATTCTTTCATTTATGCAGATAGTCTTGCTATAGTCGGTCAATACATATTGTTTAGAATGGTCGAGGATGCATATGACAAACTGTGAGGATAAGACTAATTTTTTAGATTTTTATAATCAAATAGTTTGCATCTGAGGAAAGTGTTGGGTTGATGGCTACCTAATAGACCATTCTGGCCTCCTTAGATAAGTCACATATGAGTCGTAAATCTCAAGAGAAGGGGCCATGTTCTGGCATGATGAATGTTTCTGAGAGGGTAAATGAAACAGTCTGCAAGCACAGAGGGGTCGATCATTTGGATATCCAAGTACAGAAATGCTTAAACATTAACTGAGTACAGATTATACAGTTATGAGCAGTAGAGAGAGAAGCTGGACGTTGTTGCGGGACACATTCAGTTGCACAGCCAAGCAGCAACAACAGTGATAAGTGCAAGTTAGATACAAACACTAAAAGAGACTTCTTTATCACCCCACAGTAAAATTGCATTGTAAAATTAATAAAGTTCTCGATGGAAAATAAGAACATTCTTGTGAATAAAAGGAATAAATAAGGTGCCTACCTTTTTTTTTAGAGTACCTAACACAATAACAAATTAATAAGACGACTGTTGATATAATAGGGGCTGATTAATAGTTTCAAAAAGCTCTCATATCTCATAAAAAAATAATCTAAGGTTAAACCCAACAATAACTGAAGTATGTGAATTTTAACCGCACCATAAATTCACTAAGCAAAAACTGAACAACTTAGCAACACAGCAATAACATAACTCACTCGGTGCAAGTCTTGGCAGAAATATCACTTCTTAAAACCCCTGCTGCAAATTAAAGACGAAAGTATCTGCACAAAATAACATCTTTAGCCAACTGAGGTGCAAACCTCAGTGACCTCCACACTGCTGCTTGAGCACTGTGCTACTCTGTGGCAGTGTGCGCTTGTCCTCACTGATAGAAACCAAGTTGATTCTGCGCTGCACAGAACATGCCAACAAATCAGAGGATGCCTGAGACAGTCATCAGTGGCATTGGTGGAATTATTGTCTGGCACTGCCCTTGCAGATACAAGTAGTTACCAACACCACTGAACCCAAAGTAGAAGCTTCTTACACACCTCAAAGGACACCAAGCACTGAAAGAATGTTAAATCTTGTGGATACAAAAATCTCTAAAACGATTTCTAGAAACCATTAATAACTAGAGGGACTTTTGCTTCATGGAGATACTTCTCATTTCTTATAGCTTTAAGCCTCAGTTGACATTAATAGAGAAAATCATAGGAAGTCAGGAATAGGAAGGATTTAGGACATGGCAGTTTTGGAAGAACAATCCCAACATATGTTATGAGTGATTTCTAAGTAACCATTGAAAACTGAGACTGTAGCTGCTTCTTCTTGAATGTTGACACTGGGGAGAGCATGCAGAAACCACTTGAAACCATGATGATTCCCAACCTGCTATGTTTGTTGTTATACTAACAATTTGGAATCAACATATACCAATCAGACTGTCTATTGTCAGTGCCAAAGACACTGGGTAAAAAAAAAAAATTACTTATCTGAAGTTTTTATGGACACAAAAAGAATAAGATAAAAAAAATACATTAAAAGCAAAGCCTTCACTGTGCCAGGCCCAGAATATCATAGTATAAAGTTTTTATACATCACAATAGTACTAGCACATTGATGCCCTATCTTAATACACGGACTATCGATAGGAACTTGTTATAAGGCTGCTAGTTAAACAGAAATGTAATATCTAATAGCCAATACTGACACTATAAAATGAGGGTAAAAGAATGAATAAGAGGTTCTGATATTATATATTCATCCAAGTTTTCTTTCAGTCATTCTAATACAGCATAATGGCACATTTTACCTTAGAAGCCAAGGCATCCGACTTCCCATTATAATTATTTAAACCAACAGGTAAAGAAGTGATTGAATTTAGCATCCAATGTTGATGTAGGCCATGCACTAATGTTAATAAATAACCCCAATGCAACTGTTTTTATATGGTTTGATACATTAAAAAGTTGTATTGACATTATTTATCAACATTTAATTTATTGAGCCACTGCATAAAAATGGCCTACAACAATATTGCATGTGAGATATGTGTATTTACAAGACAATAATAAAAAATCTTAAAATTAACAATAAAATGAAATAATGAATGTCCTGCATTGTATCGAGCACATATTTCAGAAATGTCCTGACAGATAATAGATATTTTTGCATGCTTTCTTGACTACCAAAATAAACTTAGCAATACTAAGAAACATATCTTCAACCTAGAATTAACACAGTTAGCAAAAAAATTTGGACACTGAGTTAATTTTTAACCAACTAAGTTCTTGGATTAAGCACTACTATCACCTTGAATGGAAATTCACCTAAAAGAGAGAATAGATTCAAACATTCAGATGTCTCTATTAGCTTGATTGTCCTGGTGTAGCAACGTCGATTTAACAGAATGAATGTCTAACCATTGGGTCATTCGGTTGTGGATTTTATCAGAGGAGGTCTGAGTCTGTTACCGCTATCACCAAGATATACCAGCAGAAAGCACACGCGCTACTCTTCCATGGTAATGTCACGCTAGTTACTGAGCCCGACATAGGAAGTGAGATTGGGTTGTTAGTCGTGTATTTTTCTAATTAATTATTATCACCAAATACAGTGAAGTTGTAACCCATAATAAGCTTATATATCTTGGGTCTCATCTCTGTTTAAAGAGCTTCCCTTGTTAGGTTAAGGAACTGTCTCCTTTCTTTGGCAGGGTTAAACAAATAAAACCTAATGTCCACTGTCGACTGACTTATTAACCTACTTGCACCAATCTATTAAAATCTAGTATTCTGGCTGTGGTTTCAAACAGAGATCTGTTGGATTATAGTTCACTATAGAAATTGGGCTGGACATCTTAGTAAAAAGACATGATTATAGAAGCCTGCGCCACTGATAAAAACAGAAAAAAAATGCTTACTGCTGTTGTATACAGGTGATGGCAGCATCAGTACATGGTGATCCTCTCACGCAAGCACAGCACGAGAACTAAAATATATTTCTTCTATGAACGCCATGTCCTAGTTGGGGCATACACGGTTTCCATGGTGGTGTTTAACCCTTCAATGGAAACATCTGGAAGTATGAACTGAGGTAGATTCCCTGATGCCTTCTGCAGTGTGAAAATGTTTGTAAATGTTATTGTAAATATAAATGATTGTGCTGGTGCATAGTGTTTAGTCTAGAGAGATGTATTGAGGATGTCAAGATGAAAGTAGAATCATGGAGAAGCCCTGTACCAGCACATAAAGGCCTACTCTTCCAAAACACAATAGGGAATAACCAGGATTAATGTCCACATCCATAGGAAAAAATCACCACCAACAGCATCACATGAACCCACTCTATACACACAGTAGAAAGGTTTGGGATTTAACACAAAACTTTGGTACACAAATTGGTGCTTATGAATTGTGTACCAATACCTCTCTTCCCTGCCTGGCCTGATGATAAAAATTTATTTTACCACCAGGACTCGAACCAGCTAATCAAATGTCAGTGCCACAACCAAGATAGCCAGCAGGATTGGCTAGCTGGAATATAGATTGTAATAAATCGGTGTGTGTCTTAGCAAAGAACCATGATAAAACTGACAGATAACTGTAGAAGTCTATGCATTCATTTGATTAATCTCTACAGCAACATCAGAACATCTTTAAGGCAATGAGAGAGGAACTACAGGCTTAGTACATTTAGCTTTTCTCTGTAGAATCCATGATAAAGACAGCTTAGTAATAAGAAGATAACAGATAACAACTCATAATAACTGGTAACTCCATACAGACTCCCAGCAATCATCTAATGGCAAAGAGCAGAATTATAAAAATGTTTTCTTGTCTTGAATGCTCTACTTCATCTCGCAGTGCTACATTATTAGCTTAGAACAACAAAACTAGTCAGTGGCCATCCTGCTGTATATATAGGAGGAACACTCAATACAGTATCGCTGATAGGAAGGAGCATTTTCAGAGGGTAAGCCAATTACAGCAATATAAGCTTACTTGTGGATTACATAACAAAGGCATACTGTACAGGTAATTGTTTCTCGCATGTTGCTTCATCATAAGAACTATAACAAAAATGTATAATGTATTATTTAATGCAATTTTTTTTTAACAATCACCTACACTGAAATCATTCACAAAAAAATCTCCAAAACTGTATCTGCAACTGTTCTCTGTGTTGGTTTATATTATCCTGCACTACAGCTAGCTATTAGACTATATAACAATACCACAGTTCCCATATCATCACACCAGTCACAACAATGACATAGGCAAAAAATCTAATATCCTGGGATTGCTGACAATGTTTTGGTAAAAAAATTAAAGCTCATTTTTTTTAAATTTAAATTCACTGTTCCATAATGGAACCACTGGTCTTTCCAATTATGATATTATATGATAAATTTGAAAATAGTAAAAATCACAATACCTTTCATTCAATCCTTCAATTTCAATTCTGATTAGGTTCACCAGCATTAGGTAATTCATAGTAACTTTAAGACAATAGACTAACATTAACCACTTACACAGCTAATGTCAAATGTTTACTTCCATCTCTATAGTAGGCCAGGGAACCTCTATGTAGAAAAAAGTGGTTTTATTTAAATATAGCTATGTATATGTATCGATGATATCCATTAGAAAATATCGATTAATTAATTGGCACATAGTTATGCTAGTCTCGCAGAATGACAGTGGCAGAGTACCTGTGATAAAGTATGCTCATATACAAGTGTATTATGAAGGTAACACTGGGACAAGATGGGTAGGCAAAATCGTGCACTACCACATCACTGAACTGAATGCTGGCTATCATATTTGCTATGTCATTCAAGCCAGAGAACATAAAAATGTCTAAATATGTTCTGAGAGTGTAATTAGCATATGTTTAATGGCCATGTGACTGGTTATGGAGAGTGACTCATAATGATTGCTGTACAGACTTACTTTAACTTAAACTTTTAACTCAGAAGGACTTGCAAACTTCAGAACATTATTACTAGTCAGTAGGTGGTCGGCATGTTTGAACTGGCTAAACTGTTAGAATTAAAGTGTGTGATTCCACATCCCTTGACCATGTGTGTATGCAATGTTACCAGATCCTTTAGAGTACTTGTTATTTAAAAATTCTAAAAAATATTGATGGTAAACACGCTTACCAGCCAACTGTGGCAACCACATTAATAAAAATATTCCAAGTGTCAGTACCATCCATTAGTTGCATCAATCAACATATCAGTGACAATGCAAAAACTATTTTTTTTTTTAAAACCAGTTATTTTATAAGCTCTCTTACAACCCTAAACCACTTACCTGAGACCATCAGACATGTTAAGAACGGATTTCTCCTCCTTCAGTATATGTTGAAGGGTACACAGCATATGTCTCTAAGGGTATAGTTATTTCTCAAAATGCGCCCTAGTTTTTGAGATATTTGCATGCAAATAAATAAAAAATTCTAAATAAAGGGTATACAGTAAATAATTGCCCATTATTATCAGACGTCAGCGTGGTCTAGGCAGTAGAATGTTAGCTTCATAATTTTCTGATCTGAGATGAAGATGAGATCCCTCAGAATCAAATATTTTTGTTTATTTTTATCTTCAAAAAATTGTCATTTTGATATTTTTATTTTGTTAAAACTTCATTTACACACTTTTATTAACCAAAATAAAATTTAAAACAAGTCACATTGCTCATAACAGATACATCAAACATTATTTCGGCCCATATATCAACAACAGCTTCCTAATATGACTTGCCCATACCCAATGAAATTAAGTCAGGAGGTGAATCTGCTAGTAAACAGGAATCTGACACAGGAATTTTGCAATGTTTATATGCATTTGTCACTCGTTCTTCCATTTGTTTGTTGAGCTCCATTTTTTGTCATGGATAGGCCTACTATTTATTTTCATCCATTTCCATGCAACTGTTCTTGGAACAAATTGAGTGTAGAAGAAAGAAAGAACGAACTATCTTTCCAATGCTATGTATTTCATTTAAAATACCTCTTAATGATATACAAGTAAAGAAACGATGAAGATGAAATAAATAACATGACAGTAACTATTTCAATTGAAATCACACCAAAACAACTTATTATTAAAAAATGATGTACGGTTGCCAATGAAGTTTTCAAGGGTGTGTGACCGACTGTGAAAAGACAATCCGAATCCCATGAATTTATTACCAAAAAAATAATTTAAGAAAAAATATGACACTGAGTTGTAGGTAACATGATTTGTTTTAAATATTGTTACACTCAGTAAAAGTATGTAAATGAAGTTTTAACAATACAGAAAGGTCAAACTTTACAATTTCTGAAGATAAAATAAATAAAAAAATTTGATTCTGCGGGGATTTTAACATACACAGAAAATTATAATGCTAACAAGCTGCCACATAGAGCACTCTGACATCAATAAAATGAGGCCATAATTTACTACTATACCCTACATTTAGACTTTTCTGTTTATTTCCATGCATATATCTAAATAACTAGGACACATTTTGAGAAACAACTATACCACAGACATATATGCTGTGCACCCAGCAACATATATGAAGGAAACTGAAATCCATTCTTATCAAGTCTGATAGTTCCCAAGTTAGACAAATGTAACAAATATTAACTTCAGGATAAACCATTAAATTGTCAATTAATTAAACTGATCATAATTAAGTATACATCAGTTTTAGTGCAAACCTTCTAGTCACAAGAAATAAACTCTTGTACATACAGATTAAAAATCAATGCAGCATCAATGTGACTTTACCTTTCTTGTGAATTTCTGCTGGAGCATTTATGACGATGGAGATTTGCCATATCCCCAAAAACTTCTAAGCAACATTTACAAACATATAATGGAGCTGAAGTAGCTGAGGTATGTGTGAACACATGTTTTGTTAGAGAGCACCAAGATGAAAAAGAGTTTTCACAGGACGCACAAGCAAGTTCAACTAATGACAGTTCTTTACATATAGAGTTCTTGCTCTCTTGGTAATGGTGGGCACACAACTTAGATGGATTTGAGAAAATATTACCACAGTCTTGGCAGATGTGCAATGGTAAATTTACCAATGGGTAATGAGTAAAAACATGCCTGATCAGCATGTCCCTTGTGGTGAAGTACTGAAGACATGTGACACATGTATATTGTGATGGAGTGACCAGTGTCATCATGCTATCACAACTCTCACTGGATACACTGATATTGTTCACACCAGGTCCCACTGAGAGGGTACTTGTTACTTGTAATTTCTCCATCAAGCTAACATCACTTTCTTCACGACACAGAACTAATTGTTTTTGTTGAAGTTCTAGATTTCGACCTGTAGAAATAAATAAAGGAATCAATTGAATTTATTTATTAAAAAAGCACAGATAGAAAATTACATGGAAAAATACTAACATAGAGTTTTTAAATGCCAAAAAATGATAAAAGTCTTTAAAATTATATTATCAGTAATTAAAATAATACATATAATATCTTTACAGCAGCCTAACTGAAACTCATAATAATATAAGTGAAAGTTGCAATATGATGAATCTGATATATGACAAAAAAGTCAGTTACTACTCATTGTTAGTGAGTGACTGAAGCATATATGAGTCAACTGTAATTTGGTACTGAATGGTAGTGAGAGTGTAGCGACTATAAATTAAACATTGTTTGGTTTCCAGTAAGCTGCAGTTACTGCAAGAAGCCTTTGATTAATTTAGATATGAGGCTCAAACATCATTGTACATTTAAGAAAGTGGGAGTTTACTGTGAATCTGTTAAAACTATTGACATAATAGAAGGTATGGAAGCAAGTGATGCATGAAATAAATAATTCAGCAAAGAGGTATAACATGATACATTACAATGAAAAAATGGTATAATAATAGTTTTTAAGGGGAATAGCTAGTTTTAAGTTGATTATTGCAGGAAAAACTTTGTAATCAATATGATAAAAAAGAGCAATGATAAGAACAAGGAGGTGGCAGGCAGACAGAGAAACGTGTTCCTCTGCAGGCTGCTTGCACTGGCTGACACTCAACTAATGGTACAAATTAACAGTGGCGTCACTCAGCCTGTAAAACAGGAGACAACAAAACTGGTGAACACAATTGAAATACAGATGGAGAATACTACTAAAATGGCTCACAAGGCATGATAATAGTTATGTGAAAGCAGAACTGGGAATTGTACAGAAAACTATTCTCAGTAAGTTAAAAAAAAAAAAAAACAGACTCCAGACATCATCATCTCCATTCTGGCAACAACTTTATGTATTCAAATAAAAAGCTCGGCCTTTGCTACACAACCTGACAATGACCAGAAAAAAGTCAAACATCATCATTTATTTAACAGGAGTATTCAGACGCACATCATCTTCTTTCATTATCAGTAAGAATGTAACTAATACAAAGCAGGATTTTCATGGAATGATCGCAACTGTGGTAGTTGGAGCAAAACGTAGTTCAGTGTTTTAGTAAGGTAGATACATACCTCACCTAGAAACACACCTCTCACTGAAGCAAACACGTGTAAACAATTTGGCAGGAAATCTGCTGCTGGCACTTGCTGTAAGCATTTCAGGATCTACTGGAGATCGCGATACCACTACAACAACATTCCTAATGACATCATAATACTGCTGTAGTCAATAACAAGATCATATTATTTTTTAAGAAGTAATTCTTTGTAATACCGCGGAAACACGTACCGCACGAACGTGTGTATTTAAATTATAAATAAATATAGTTAATAGTTATTTTTTATTGTAATAGTAATTCGAAACTCTAAATTGTAATACATTTTACTACTGTGAGCGTTAGTGAGTGTTTTTATTCGTGCAAAAAAATTTATTTGTGATTTAGTGCTTTGGTCTGTTCCGTGTTTACTTTCTGTGTTTGTTTACATTTTTGAACGCTCGGCTTAAGTTCAGATTTTTGTTATAGAGCGAAAATATATTTAGATAAAGCTTACTTGTGAATTAATTTAGCAGATTTTTTGTAAGGTTAAGTTCAACAAATTTTGTTTCTCGTATTGTGTACTTTGTTGTTGTTAGTTTCTTGTAATCATGAGTGAAAAGTGTGGACATTGCCGTAGATTTTTGAGGGTTGGAATTTTTTGCGAAGGGTGTGAGAAATGGTTTCATTGGGGAGCGATTTGTAGTGGCGTCGAAGTTGGGGAAATTGAGGAGGCTCTCCCATGGTTTTGTAAAGATTGTTTCAAAAGTAGGAAGATATTGGAGCAGGAGGAAAGGATTAGTGCCCTTCAGGCTGAACTGATAGAGGCTAGAAAGGAGTTGGATAGGCTGCGCAGGGAGGGAAACAGAGATGGTTGGGAACTGGTGACAGGGAAAAGGGCAATTAGAACAAGAAGGGCTTCTGATTCTTTTGTTGTTGGGGTGAAAATAGGTTTGCCCTGTTGCCAGAGTTAGACAGGGATGAGCCTTCTGTAGTTGTAGGTGTAGGTAAAAAGCAGCAGACTTGTAGGAAAAACTGTGTAGTTAAGTCTGGTAGGCAGGGATTAGGGAAAAAGAAAGTCTTGCTGCTAGGTAGTAGCCATGGACGAGGTGTTGGGCCATTGGTACAGGAAAAATTAGGATCAGGTTTCCAGGTCATGAGTTTCTTCAAACCTAGTGCTAGTCTTGGTCAGGTAGTAGAAGATATAGGTTCTTTGTGTAAGGATTTCACAGATGAGGATCATGTAGTGATAGTGGGAGGAGCGGGAAATAGTTTGGGCAGGAATGATAGGTATATCAGAGATGACCTGGAGAAAATAGCAGAAGCAACGTGCCACACTCGGGTCAGTGTGATGTCGGTCTTGAGACGCTATGATCGGCCACAGATGAACTCTGCTGTGAGGCGAGTGAATCTGGAACTGGAACGGTATCTTATGTCTGATATTGGCTCTGGCATGGGCTTGGTACCTGTAGATGCTATTGATAGGTGGGATTATACTAGGCATGGCCTACACCTCAATAGTAGAGGGAAGGGGGTTCTTTCAGATCTCATAGCAAAACAATTAATTGGGGCCACAAATTCACATGAAAAGATCTGTTGTTAATGGTGTTAGGGCAGCTCCTTTTTTAGATTAGGATCATGTATTAGGCAGAGAGTTTTAAAGAAATTAGTTTAAACAATAATGAGTTTTCAGATACCAAAATTAAAAATTGTGTAGGGATTAATTTATTACATCAGAATATCAGAGGGTTAACAAATAAAGTGGATGAATTGCTAGTCCACATAAATGAATTAAATGATATCAATAGAATTGATGTTTTATGCTTGTCTGAACACCATATAACTGCAGGAATAGGTATGTCATGTAACTGATTTTAATTTAGCTTCTCATTATTGTAGAACGAACTTGGAGAAAGGAGGAGTTGTCACTTATGTTAGAAATGGTTATAGTTTTGAGGATATAAGTATTAGCAAATATTGTGTTGACCAACATTTTGAAGCCTGTGCTACACAGCTAAGTTCAATAATGAAATTTTCATAATAGTAACAGTATATAGAGCACCATCGGGAAACTTTTCTGTTTTTATGAACCAGTTTGAACTCTTATTAACATTTTTAAGCAGAAAAGAAGTCAACATAGTCGTATGTGGTGATTTTAATGTAGATTTTCTAAATAACTTACCCTGTAAAGTCATGTTAGAATCATTAGTCAGTTCATTCAATTTAACTCAGGTAGTTAATTTTCCAACTAGAATAATGAATAATAGTCACTCAGCTATAGACAATGTTTTCCTAGATACCTCAAAATTCAGTTATACCATCAAGCCATCCATCAATGGACTTTCGGATCACGATGCCCAGTTATTAACCATCAACACTTCAATAGGAACTAGCACTAAGAGTAATGTCTTTAAACTTCAGCGTGTAATAAATGATGAGTCAGTTACTTGTTTTAGAAAGTGCCTGAATACCACAAACTGGGAACAGGTATACAGTGCTCAAGGTATGGATGAAAAATACAACATTTTTAGTAACATTGTATTAAATTTCTTTGAAAGTTGCTTCCCCTTGAAAAAGTGTCGTGCTTCTCAAAAAGAACAAAAGCCTTGGATAACTATTGGCATTAGAACATCATGCATTAATAAAAGGAAGTTGTATATTGCCTCTAGGAACAGTGAGAATGCTAATGTTAAAACACATTACAAACAGTACTGCAAAATACTGAAAAAGGTTATTAAAGAATCTAAAAGTATGTACTACAAACATAAAATTCATGATTCTGAAAATAAAATTAAAACAATATGGGACATTGTAAAAAAGGAAACAGGAAAGAGTAATCAAACAAGTAATGATATTTTTGTCAAAGAAAATTCAGTAGAATCTAATTTCTCAATTGCTGATAATTTTAATAAACATTTTTTATCTGTTGCTGATAAGTTGACTGCTAATAGCTCAGTGACACACAGTATGGATTTTGTCAAAAAAGGCTTCCAAGAAAAATTTAACTCTATGTCTATAAAATTAGCTACTCCAGAAGAAATAAGAAAAATTATCAAATCCCTTAAGAGCAAATACTCAAGTGGTTATGATGGGATTTCCAGCAGATTAATTAAATTGTGCTCCACAGAATTAAGTAATATACTAAGTTATCTATTAATATATCTTTACTTGAGGGTACTTTTCCAGAAAGGCTTAAGTATGCTGTAGTTAAACCACTCTATAAAAAGGGAGATAAGGCAGCCGTATCGAATTACCGACCAATTTCATTACTAACAGCCTTCTCCAAAGTTTTTGAGAAAGCAATGTACAATAGAGTTTATGAACATCTAAAAAATAATAATATTCTAACTAAATCACAATTTGGTTTTCAAAAGGGTCATTCAACAGAACAAGCTATATTTGCATTCACTGACAATATTTTAGAAGGAATAAATGATAAATTAATTCCTGTGGGAATTTTTTGTGACTTATCTAAAGCATTTGACTGTGTAGATCATAAAATTCTGATACAGAAACTTAAGTATTATGGTATAGATGGCATTGTTAATAAATGGCTTAGTTCTTACCTTCTAAATAGAAAACAGAAAGTGTCAATGGAGAATTTTAAGGCTGCCTTAAGAGGTCCACTGTTTTCTGAGTGGAAATTAATCAGATGTGGAGTACCTCAGGGTTCTATATTGGGGCCACTATTGTTTTTAATATACCAAGTGAGTTTTTTACTTGAGACAACTAATATCTCGAAAACTACAAATCCGATCAAAAAAAGTGGGTAATAAAAATTGTTCGTCTCGACGGGGGACATCCGATGATACCAAATTTGACTCCCCACCCCACCCCCTAGGGGTGGGGGAAGGGGGAGAAAAAAAACTTAAATAGGAACCCCCATTTTTTATTGCAGATTCTGATTCCCCGGAAAAAACTACCCCTATTTGACCCCCAATTCGAGTCATTTTGGTCGATAGATGGCGCTGCATTTCTCAGAGTTTTCTCATTACTTGATGTACTTCCATTGCGTTCACATCGTCGCTCATTTCTCAGAGTTTTCTCATTACTTGATGTACTTTCATAGCGTTCATAACATCTCTGATTTATTTACTTCGTTCTGTTGCACGTGTCAATGAGAATGCAGGCTATAACGTTGCAAGAAAAAATTGAAATGGTCTACATTTATGGAGAATGTCGCAAGAATATCGATAATGCTGTTGATCTTTATGCTCATCGTTTTCCAGACCAGCCTCGATCGCGCGCTTCTTTTTACCGTATTATCCAACAGTTCACTCAGGAGGGAAGTGTGCACACAAACAAACGAAAGCGGCGAAGGACGATAGCTGGAGAAAATAACGAAGTTGCAGTTTTAGCTGCAGTGGCTTATAACCCTCACATTAGTACTCGACAAATAAGTCGTGAATCAGGAATTTCTCAGACTACTGTTTGTCAGATTTTGCATCGTAGAAAATACCATCCGTTCCATGTTTCGTTGCATCAAGAACTTCACGGCAATGATTTCGATAATCGATTGACATTTTGCCGATGGTCGCTACAGAAAATACAAGAAACCCCATTTCTTTGCTCGAGTACTGTTTTCGGATGAATCCACTTTTTACTAACCACGGCACCATTAATC
>JARYHS010007075.1:673478-695095 GCA_031002005.1 Vandiemenella viatica
GGTAAAACCCAACAATAACTGAAGTATGTGAATTTTACCCGCGCCATAAATTCGCAAAAGCTGAACAACTTAGCAACACAGCAATAACATACCTCACTCGGTCACATTCTTGGCAGAAATATCACTTCTTAAAACTACTGCTGAAAATTAAAGACGAAAGTATCTGCACAAAATAACAACTTGAGCCAAATGAGGTGCAAACCTCAGTGACCTGCACACTGCTGTTTGAGCACTATGCTACTCCGTGGCAGTGTGCACCTGTCCTCACTGGTAGAAACCAAGTTGATTCTGCGCTGCACAGAACATGCCATCAAATCAGAGGATGCCTGAGACTGTCATCGGTGGAATTATTTTCTGGCACTGCCGCTGCAGACTCAAGTCGTTAGCAACACCACTGAACACAAAGTAGAAGCTTCTTACACACCTCAAAGGGACACCAAGAACTGAAAGAATGTTAAATCTTGCAGATATAAAAATCTCTAAAACGATGTCAAGAAGCTATTAATAGCTAAAGGACCTTATGCTTCATGTAGATAATTCTCATTTTTTATGGCTTTAAGCCTCATCGACGTTAATAGAGAAAATCATAGGAAGTCAGGGATAGGAAGGATTTAGGACATGGCAGTTTTGTTTGGAGTGATTTCAAACAACCACAGAAAACTAAAACTGTAGCAGCTTCTTCTTGAATGGGGATACTTGGGAGAGCATGCAGAAACCACTTGTAAGCATGACGATTACCAACCTATGCTCTATTTGTTGTTATATTAACCATTAGGAATCAACATATACCAATCAGACTGTCTATTGTCAGTGACAAAGAAACTGGGTAAAAAATTTACTTATCTGAAGTTTTTATGTACACAAAAAGAAGAAGATAAAAAAATGCACTAAAAGAAAAGCCTTCACTGGCCAGGCCCAGAATATCATAGTATAAAATTTTTATATGTCACAATAGTACTAGCACATTACTGGCCTATCTTAATACACGGATTATCGATAGGATCTTGTTATATGGCTGCTAGTTAAACTGAAATGTAATATCTAACAGCCAATACAGACACTATAAAATGAGGGTAAAAGAATGAATAAGAGGTTCTGATATTATATATTCTTCCAATTTTTCTTTTTTCCAGTCATTCTAATACATCATAATGCCACATTTTACCTTAGAAGCCAAGGCATTCAACTTTCCATTATAATTATTTAAACAAACAGGTAAAGAAGTGATTGAATTTAGCATCCAATGTTGATGTAGGCCATGCACAAATATTAATAAATAACCCCAATGCAACTATTTTTATATGGTTTGATACATTAAGAAGTTGTATTGATGTTATTTATCAACACTTAATTTATTGAGCCACTGTATAAAAATGGCCTACAACAATATTGCATGTTAGATATGTGTATTTACAAGACAATAATAAAAAATTCTTAAAATTAACAATAAATTTAAACAATGAATGTCCTGCATTGTATCAAGCACACATTTAAAAAATGTCCTGACAGTTAATAGATATTTTCGCGTGCTTTCTTGACTACTAAAATAAACTTAGCAATATTAAGAAATATATCTTCCTGCTAGAATTAATGTAGTTACCAAAAAAAAAAAGATGGACACTGATTTAATTTTTAGCTAAGTAAGTTCTTGGATCTAAGCACGACAATCACCTTGAATGGAAATTCGCCTGAAAGAGAGAACAGATTCAAACATTCAGATGTCTCTATTAGCTTGATTGTCCAGATGTAGCAACGGCGATTTAACAGAATGAATGTCTAACCATTGGGTCATGGGTTGCGGATTTTATCAGAGGAGTTCTGAGTATATTACCGCTATCACCAAGATATACCAGCAGAAAGCACGCAAGCTGCTCTTCCATGGTAACATCATGAAAGTTACTGAGACTGACATAGGAAGTCAGATTGGGTTATTAGTCGTGAATTTTTCTGATTAATTATAACCAAATACAGTGAAGTTGTAACCCACAATATACTAATATATCTTGGATCTCATCTCTGTTTAAAGAACTTCCCTTGTTAGGTTAGGCAACTGTCTTCTTTCTTTGACAGGGTTCAAGAAATAAAACTGATTTATTAACCTACCACACCAATTTATTAAAATCTAGTGTTTCTGGCATCATGCTGTAGTTTCAAACAGATCTGTTGGGTTATAGTTAACTAAAGAAATTGGGCTGGATATCTAAGTAAAAAGACATGATTATAGAAGCCTGTGCCACCGATAACACAGATACAAAATGCTTACTGCTGCTGTGTTCAAGTGATAGCAGCAACAGACATGGCAATCATCTGATGAAAGCACAGCACCAGAACTAAAATATATTTCTTCTATGAACACCATGTCCTAGTTGGGGCATACACGGTTTCCATGTTGGTGTTAACCCTTCAATGGAAACATCTGGAAGGATGAACTGAGGTAGATTCCCTGATGCCTTCTGCAGTGTGACAATGTTTGTAAATGTTACTGTAAGTATAAATGATTGTGCTGGTGCATAGTGTTCAGTCTAGAGAGATGTATTGAGGATGACAGATGAAAGTAGATACAGGGAGAAGCCCTGTACCAGCACATAAAGGCCTACTCTTCCGAAACACAATAGGGATAACCAGGATTAATGTCCACATCCATAGGATAAAATCACTACCAACAGCATCACATGCCCCCACTCTCTATACACACAGTAGAAAGGTTTGGGATTGAACACAAAACTTTGGTACACAATTTGGTGATTATGCATAGTGTACCAATACCTCTCTTACCCTCCTGGCCTGATGATAAAAATTTATTTTACCACCAGGACTCGGACCAGCTAATCAAATGTCAGTGCCACAACCAAGATGGCCAGCAGGGTGGGCTAGCTGGAATATAGATTATAATAAATCGGTGTGTGTCTTAGCAAAGAACCAAGATAATACTGACAGAGACTGTAGAAGTCTATGCATTCATTTAATTAATCTCTACAGCAACATCAGAACATCTATAAGGCAAAGAGAGAGGAACTACAGGCTCAGCCATTTCGCTTTTCTCTGTAGAAGCTACAATAAAGACGTCTTAGTAATAAGAAGATAACAGAAAACAACACATAATAACTGGTATCCCCATGCAGGCTCCCAGCATCATCTGATGGGAAAGAGCAGAATTATAAAAATGTTTGCTTGCCTTGAATGCTCTACTTCATCTTGCGGTGCTGCATTATTGGCTTAGAACAACAAAACATCCTGCTGTACATATAGTAGGAGCACTCTATAAAGTATCGCCGATAGGAAGGAGGATTTTAAAAAGGTAAGCCTATTACAGCAATGTAAGTTTACTTGTGGATTACATAACAAAGGCATACTGTACAGGTAATTGTTACTCGCATGTTATTTCATGATAAGTACTATAACAAAAATGTATCATGTATTATATAATGCAATTTTTTTTTTTTTTTTTTAACAATCACCTACACTGAAATCACTAAAAAAAATCTCCAAAATTGTATTTGCAACTGTTCTCTGTGTTGGTTTATATCATTCTGCATCCCAGCCAGCTATTAGATTATATAACAATAACACAGTTCCCATATCATCACACCATTCACAAGCAATGTCATAGGCAAGACCTCTAATATCCCTGGATTGCTGACAATGTTTTAATAAAACAATTAAAGCTCATTTATAAAAACTTTAAATTCACTGTTCCATAATGGAACCACTGGTCTTGCCAATTATGATATTATATGATAAATTTGAAAATAGTAAAAATCACAATACCTTTCATTCAATTCTTCAAATTCAGTTTTGATTAGGTTAACCAGCATTAGGTAATTCATAGTAACTTTAAGACAATATATTAACATTAACCACTTACAGAGCTAATGTCAAATGTTTACTTCTATCTAACAAACGTAAATGCTAGTCTAGCTATCATGACACTGTCTTTGATTAAGCGAATTTAGTTTTAAGTAGACATTTCTTCAACTGGACAAGTCTTCAGTTGCCAAGACTAGTTAGCCAGTATTGCTAAATACAGCTGTATTAAAAATAAATACCAAAGTTTATAACATTTCCCAAATCTGTCTAAAGACACAACAGCCTGTCACTCTATAGTAGGCCAGGGAACCTCTATGTAGAAAAAAGTGGTTTTATTTAAATATAGCTATGTATATGTATCGATGATATCCATTAGAAAATATCGATTAATTATTGGCACATAGTTATACTAGTCTCACAGAATGACAGTGGCAGAGTACCTGTGATAAAGTATGCTTGTGTACAAGTGTACAGGGTGTCCACAAATGAATATCGGGGTTTTAATGCTTTATAAGATTTATTACATTATCCTTACAGTTATAAATGATATGTCTAATGAAAGAGCAACTCAAACAGTTTTGTTCGTTGGCACTAGTGCGCATGTGCGTGAAATGTTTCCGCTGCGATCCGCTAGAATGCGTTAGTAGCAAAGATGGCGACTAGTGAAGAGAAAGCGTTTTGTGATTTACAGTTTGCAAAGACTGAATCTGTAGTTACTGTGCAGCGTGCGTTCCGCATTAAGTTCGGGCGTGATCCTCCAAGTGACAATAACATCCGTAGATGGTATCATCAGTTTGAAGATACAGGCTGCCTTTGTAAAGGGAAGAGCGCGGGACGACCAAGAGTTAGCGAAGAGACTGTTGAGCGAGTGAGAGAGTCGTTCACTCGTAGCCCAAAGAAATCTGTTCGGAAGGCTAGTTGCGAATTAGAAATTTCTAAGTCGACTGTTTGGAAAGTTTTAAGGAAACGCTTGCAACTATGTCCTTACCATTTACAGTTGTTACAGGCTCTAAAGCCTGCAGACCATGGTTTACGTGCCAAATTCGCTAACGAAATGTTGTTACATGACGATGAAGATTTTCTACATCATGTTGTCTTCAGTGATGAATCGACCTTTCACCTCAGTGGACATGTTAACACTCATAATGTGCGGATCTGGGGCTCAGAAAATCCTCAAGAGATCGTACAAGTGCAACGAGACTCCCCAAAAATCAATGTTTTTTGTGCCGTATCCCGGCGGAAAGTTTACGGACCTTTCTTTTTTGATGAACCGACTGTAACTGGTACTTCTTACCTTGATACACTAGAGCAATGGCTCTTCCGTCAATTGGAACAATATGAACCAGAGAACTTCATTTTCCGGCAAGATGGTGCACCACATCACTGGCATAACGAAGTATGCGGTTGGTTGAACGTAACTGTACCCGACCGCTGGATTGGCCGCAAGGGGCCCAATGACAGAGCTTGCTATGCGTGGCCTCCACGTTCACCTGACCTAACGCCATGCGATTTCTACCTTTGGGGTTTCATCAAGGATCGAGTGTATGTGCCTCCGTTACCAGCCGACCTCCTTGAATTATGACAGAGGATTGAAGCAGCTGTTGCAACAGTTACTGAAGACACACTGCTCAACGTTTGGGAAGAACTCGGCTACAGACTTGATGTGTGTCGTGTGACAAATGGTGCTTGGTAATGGTGGGCACACAACTTAGATGGATTTGAGAAAATATTACCACAGTCTTGGCAGATGTGCAATGGTAAATTTACCAATGGGTAATGAGTAAAAACATGCCTGATCAGCATGTCCCTTTTGGTGAAGTACTGAAGACATGTGACACATGTATATTGTGATGGAGTGACCAGTGTCATCATGCTATCACAACTCTCACTGGATACTATGATATTGTTCACACCAGGTCCCACTGAGAGGGCACTTGTTACTTGTAATTTCTCCATCAAGCTAACATCACTTTCTTCACGACACAGAACTGATTGTTTTTGTTGAAGTTCAGATTTCGACCTGTAGAAATAAATAAAGGAATCAATTGAATTTATTTATTAAAAAAGCACAGATAGAAAATTACATGGAAAAATACTAACATAGAGTTTTTAAATGCCAAAAAATGATAAAAGTCTTTAAAATTATATTATCAGTAATTAAAATAATACATATAATATCTTTACAGCAGCCTAACTGAAACTTATAATAATATAAGTGAAAGTTGCAATATGACAAAAAAGTCAGTTACTACTCATTGTTAGTGAGTGACTGAAGCATATATGAGTCAACTGTAATTTGGTACTGAATGGTAGTGAGAGTGTAGCGACTATAAATAAAACATTGTTTGGTTTCCAGTAAGCTGCAGTTACTGCAAGAAGCCTTTGATTAATTTAGATTATGAGGCTCAAACATCATTGTACATTTAAGAAAGTGGGAGTTTACTGTGAATCTGTTAAAACTATTGACATAATAGAAGGTATGGAAGCAAGTGATTCATGAAATAAATAATTCAGCAAAGAGGTATAACATGATACATTACAATGAAAAAATGGTATAATAATAGTTTTTAATGGAAATAGATAGTTTTAAGTTGATTATTGCAGGAAAAACTTCGTAATCAATATGATAAAAAAGAGCAATGATAAGAACAAGGAGGTTGCAGGCAGACAGAGAAACGTGTTCCTCTGCAGGCTGCTTGCACTGGCTGACACTCAACTAATGGTACAAATTAACAGTGGCGTCACTCAGCCTGTAAAACAGGAGACAACAAAACTGGTGAACACAATTGAAATACAGATGGAGAATACTACTAAAATGGCTCACAAGGCATGATAATAGTTATGTGAAAGTCGAACTGGGAATTGTACAGAAAACTATTCTCAGTAAGTTAAAAAAAAACAGACTCCAGACATCATCGTCTCCATTCTGGCAACAACTTTAAGTATTGAAATAAAAAGCTCGGCCTTTGCTACACAACCTGACAATGACCAGAAAAAAGTCAAACATCATCATTTATTTAACAGGAGTATTCAGACTCACATCATCTTCTTTCAGTATCAGTAAGAATGAAACTAAACAAATCAGGATTTTCATGGAATGATCGCAACTGTGGTAGTTGGAGCAAAACGTAGTTCAGTGTTTTAGTAAGGAGATACATACCTCACCTAGAAACACACCTCTCACTGAAGCAACACGTGTAAACAATTTGGCAGGAATCTGCTGCTGGCACTTGCTGTAAGCATTTCAGGATCTACTGGAGATCGCGATACCACTACAACAACATTCACTAATGACATCATAATACTGCTGAGGTAATAAATATCTAGATCGCGATACCACTGCAACCACTTACCGCCTCGCGATGTGAACACATTCCGATGGAGAGAGTATGACGTCACTGTTTCCGGGTGTGACGTGTTCAGCCTTCGATCGATTTGAGAATACAAATTAGGTCATAGAACGTAACCAATAGTAATAATAATAAAAAAATAACGGATTGAAAAAGTTAGAGAAAATTATTACTTGCACAATTGGTAATATTATTAAAATATGTACAACATTCCAAACTGATAATTGATATCGTTCATTAGAGTTAACGTTATTGGTCACAATTCCATTGATTTTTATTTGATTTCGTTCTTGTATTTTCCTCGCGTGGCTGAAATTTCTATTAAAATCATTCAGACGAAATAAAAACAAGATTTCGTCAATAACAGTTTCGTTTAGGTTGTAACGCAGCCTGGAAAATACTAATAGTAATAGATGCGATTTGGAAATTGGGTTTCGGCAATATCGTGTGGGACGGTTACGTTTCACTATGGTCCAGGCTGCATTAAGACGTAAACGATATTAACAGTGATGGATACGACATAAATTAGGTATCCGCAATAAGGTGTTCGATAGTTACATTTCAGGGTGGTCCAGGCTGCATCAAAACCTCATCGCAAATGAATTTATTCTTGTACTACTTGTGCAAAATTAACGATTTATCGATATGAGACGTATTAGTGATGGACTACTTTCCGTGGAAGGCCCCGTTAGTGACATTGAAAGCTGCGACCGGAACGTATACGTCACATTCAGCAAGGTAGTGACGTCATACTCTCTTCATACGGAAGTGTTTACACCGCGAGGCGGTAAGTGGTTGCAGCGGTATCGCGATCTAGATATTACCCTACTGCTGTAGTCAATAACAAGACATATTATTTTTTAAGAAGTAATTCCATTGTAATATTGCATGTATCTTAATTTTCAAGCAGAAAACAGGTTGTAATACACTGTGGACCAGCATTACACTGTAAATGTACTTCAGGAGGTATCTCTAGCGGTGTCTTGGGTTTGACTACTGCATTATTATGATGCAAATTCCTGGCAGGATAGCGATCTTCAATAACCCCACATTTAAAGGAAGTTATCTCAAGAGAAAACATTGGCTGTGACTTACATGGTAAAGTAAAAAAAAATCTCACTTTTCTTGATTCTCGACAAGCGTGCAATTCTGTTGTTGCCCAACATATATCTAACACATTTTCAAAATTTCACATCTCACATTGTCTATATGAGGAAGGCTAGATATTAAAGACAATAACTACATACAGCTACAAACTGGAGACCTCAGGAGCCTTACAACAAACTGGTATCAGAAAACCATATATAGATACACACAGAACAACTAGACAGAAATCACGGTACAGCACTCACAAAGCATCACATACCAGTCTTCAATTTCAGCCCCTTTAAATCTGACAGCAAAATTTTTAATGTGTAATATGGAAGAAAGCCTTCGTTTTCTGAATCTCTTTGTAAACATCTCCACAACCATGAATTATGGGGGAACCTACATTTTTATTAAAAAAAATAATTCAACGAAATAAAATTCTTTAAAATAACGAATAAATTCTGTACAGATATTGATCAAACAACTAGTTGATGAAACAAAATATATTTGAACTTACGGCTAACGTCATTATAACTGAGCTTACCCTTGTCAGGAAAGAGCTGATTTGTACCAAAACACACTTTCCTAGTATTCAGTGAAAGCATCAATGAACTCTTAATCCCCGAACTGTATTAAGCAATACACGTACTGCAAGCCTACACAAACAGTAGAAAGTTAGAAACCTACCTCCTGGTTACTGTATGCCTCATTTACTGCCTCAATATCACTTCTTCACTTGTCTATACCAGAGCACAAACCAATTGCAAAGATAATGAGCGATGAAAAGAAAACTCTCGACTCTTGGTTTACTGTCTGCATTAGTAACTTGATAAAATTGCATTTACTCCCTGCTTCCTATCGCCACTCTTTACAGATACAAAAGTAATAAACTAGTATAGGAATTTAATGTGGAATTTAAGTTACTATTTGATAGGAATATAGAAACTGTTATCAAAAACTGAGAAATATTTATGTTTCCAAATCGATAGTGCTTTAAACTGAATGGTGCATATTTCTCAATTACTAATGCTGTTCAGTGTAACTACAATTGTAATTTATAGCATTTCAACAAAGGGTGTTAACGGTGTAGTTAAGTTTGCTTATTTTCACTAACTTACGTCATATGCAACTCAGTCGTATTAAATTTTACAGCTTAAAAGCGAATATGAATTATACGTGAGGAATAACTTCTTGTGGTACCTAGTAGTAGAAATTTTGTATTCCGACATTGACAGCGTAGCATATATGCACATTAATGTCCTATGTAGTCACATGAGTTTAATAATTTACAATGGAAGGCAGCTAGATTTGTCTATAGAAATGCGAATGTAGATTTGTAGAGTAATTCTGCAAACGACACTCAGAGGATTATACACTGATATTTGCTTCAATAAAATTGGGTCCATTACTGAAGGGTGAACTTTAATTGTTTCAAACTACTAAGAAGTTTACATATAGCATCCTCCCTGCAGTTTACTGCATGGTCATGAGTCGTTGTTTGACAATGACTGTTATCCACAGACGACACGCAAAGCAGGAGATCCACCAGACGAAGGAGAAATAAAAGGATGCAACATTGTATTACCATCTACATGAAAATAGGCTAGGCTGGAATAGTCTTTATAATACTCACAACAGTTTATCTCTATAGTCAGATGGATTTCAGATAGTCAAATCAATATACGAATATCGTCCAGCTTTTTTTATATATATATAGATAAAAAAAATCTTAAAAACTGTAATTCACTTTTCTTGGTGATGAATGGACATCAAGTAAGTGATTACTTTATAAATTTGAATAAATGATCAAAGAGAGATTTCAGCGGAAGGTTCAGTGTAAGGAAGGAAGGCAAAAGTACATTGGAGTCGAAGTGGTTGTAATAATAATGGTAGAAGAAATATCTATTCCAAATATAAATTAAACAATAGTATAGTACCTAATTATCACAACAGGGAAGTTAGGAGGTTAAAGAATACATAACAGACTGAAGAAAAAGCAAGGTAGAGGGGAATACTTGAAACAGCTAAACAAGAAATAATAGAGGCAAAGAAGAAGCTGAAGGTGGGCTTTCAAAGAGTGAGATCTCTGAATGATACATGTAGAAATTCTTTGGCTATGCCTCAAAACCGGGCCCCTACTATCGCATGTGAAAGGCGACCAGAATTCTTAGCAAATTGAAGCCGGCTGCCGCCGCCATTTCAGGGGCAAGAGATTGCGGGAACTTTGAAACCCTCGTACAGTCATATAACAAACCACTGTAGAATGGAAAATTTTATACTGTTAAGGGTCTTCACTTGCTTAAAGAAGATGGAATGACGTTAATTATAGAATTTCCGCTGACTATAATTAACTTTCGGACTTATTTTCCTCACTCTGAGCAATGTTAATTTTTTTCTCCCTCTTCAAATAGGCTAATTTAACTGATCCGGAAAGATAACATTTCAATAATAGTGACGTATTTATAAATGTTATGAAGGAAAACTGATGAAGCACCGCTCCACAATTTTAAGAAGTCAGAGCTCAAACTAAATTTTCTTCTGAAGTTGAGGAATCATTTTTCTGATCAGTTCAAAGACAAAAGCTGGCATTCATCATATTGAAATGAAGAATATGACCGAGTAGTTCTTTTAGTATGAAGGCAACCGAAGAAGGAAAGGTTTAGCTTTTCTATTGTGACTATTTTTATCTTTTTTGTTCATTGTTATACCAAAATTTTTCACTTCTAAAAACTTAGCAATTCAGCATACGGGTCCAGGAAATCTAAGCATGATACTCCTTGCTAATCAAATTTTGTCAAGGCCAACGAAATATATTAAAGTTCAGTTTTCATATTACATACTACTTGAATTCAAGTGCACCCCAGGGTTTTAAATTATAACCTTGTACATCAAAGTCACTTTCCATTCTATTTTTCCCCTATTTTTGTATACTCCAGACTACCTAAAGTTTAGCTGGCAAGGTGCCAATGTCTGCATTAATTTTATACCACCTTTAATGCAATATCTGGAGAATAAAATTACGAAATTAATAACAATCATATCATTAATATGATAATATTAGGGAAGTAAATACAAGAAATTAACTTGTCTACTTCTTTTATTCATTATAAAATAACACATTTTTGTTTAATTTCTGTCTGATTGACACTTTTTGCTTTTTATTGATGCATTTTGCAGCATGATAAATCTCAGCCTGACAAACATATCAATCATTTTCTTCGAAATCAGGATAACATGATTTTAAGGATCTGGCGTGTGTTAGCTAAACCTCTCCCTCCAATTTATTCAAATATCGGAGCGGAAATCTGTATCGAAAGAAAGTAATTAACATGTTATCAGCAGGTTAGATCACATCCAGGCGTTAAGATAGTAGAAGATTCTGAATTTATTTAAATGCTTACGTACTTGTGAAACGACAAATTTGTGCCTCTTGTAGCACAATTGGTGTAGTTATATGCAGCGCAAGACTTAACCATTGTAGAAAACACTTGTAAACCAAAATATACTAGCACGCGATTCATGTCAATACGTCTCAGCTGTACAAAAGTAAACACTGAAAGATACCGGTTTGCCCTCAATATGGCGGCGAACGCATCGTTCAATTTGCGAAAGAACCACTAGCACCGTTGCTCCTTCTAGAGTATAATATTTCCAAACTTCTTTGCTCAAAACTGAGCAGATATGAAGAAATTAAGAGAATGTACTATTATCGTTAGTTGCAATGTTATAATATAGTAATAATTGATGGAATTTCGATGGAGCCCACGTTCTGGTGGCAATCTCCCTACACACCTGCCTTTTCCCTATCCTCTTTTCTACCTACTTTTTCCCTCTACTAATTTTAACTTTGAACTCTTTCAGTGTTTTTGGTAAATTATTAAGCATTTCTCTTGGTATTTTATTCCAATCCCTCTAGACCTTTTCTAGGAAAAGGATATTTATCCCATGCTCTTATCTTGAAATCGAGTGTCAGCATGTAGTCTTGGTCCTCGTTTACCCTTCTACACACCTTTATTAGTTCTCCCACCAATTCTTTCAATGCCTAAGCTCCAATATATGTCTTGTATACTCCCATGACTCCTTTAGTCCTCCTTCTAACATCCAATGAATCCCACGTCAGTTCCTTCATCATATTAGTTACCGGTTTAGCTTTTGCGGTAATTTCCACAGACAAATCTTAGTGGCCCTTCTTTGCACCCCTCTAATTCCTTTATTTGATACCTGAACTGTGGGTACCATACTACACTACCATATTCAAACAGTGGTCTGATAAAATTTGTAACCAAATTCCATAGTGTATCCCCACATCACTCTTTCCAACAGGTGAAGGATGTTGAACTATTTTCGTACCACCTGTCGAACGTGTCCTGCCCAGTTAAGTCTATTAACAAAATTTATGCCAAGGTATTTGTATTTCGAGTCTTCAATAAGCAGTCCCTTCCTCTCTTTATAACCATAACCAAGCTTTAACTTTTTATCTAGTGCCTAATGAACTAGCTCTTCTTTGCATTTAGTTCCATCCCATGTTGACTCACCGAGCTAGCTATCATATCTATACCATACAGCAGCTCCTTACAGTTTTCAAACGTTTTGATCCTATTGTATACCGTTATGTTATCTGCATACAATCGAACTTTTAACACAATCAGTAATTAGAATAACGAATGGCAATGGTCCAATACACTACCTTGTGGTGCTTCCATGATCACTCCTACTCCTTTTGATACTTCATTTCCTACCCTAACGATTTGCTTTCTACTTTTTAAGAATTCTTCTTTCCAGAAAATCATATTTTTATCAACAACTTCAACAGTTTTAATCTTATTTAGCACAATTTTTTGGCTCATTCTGTAAAAGCCTATGAAAGATCTATTGCATATTATCAATTTGGCGTTTTCCTATCTACTTAATCAGAAATATGTTCCATACAGTCTAATAACTCAGATACTCATGAATATCCTTGCCTAACGCTATGGTGTCTACTTGAAAACCACCCACATTCCTCACAGACACGTTTTATACTGTAGACTGTAGTATATTAATATCTCCATTGTTTTACCTACCACTGATGTCAAACTGAGTTTTCGACACTACTTGTCACCCCACCTTTACGGACCGGTACTACTACCTCACTTTTCCAGTCATCTAGTAACAGGTATCCAGACTCAATTTAAATATTGTTTCAAGATAAGGTACAATATCACAGCCTGCTATCTTTAAAACACCCGTAGTAATATTATCCACACTGGTCGATGTTGGAGACAAATTTCTGTTTCTTAATTTAATGAAACAGATCTGTATGTCTTAAATTCACAACAGCAACTGATGTATTTAACTCACATTAAAAAAAAATCTTCCACCTCTATGTGAAGAGCTTTAAACAAAGATTTGTCAACTTATTTACACTGCGCTCTGCACAATACAATGCTACAAATTTCCCACTACAGTATTTTATTTGGTGTCAAACAAATACATAACACAAGCAAATTCAGTAACTTTTTCCCTGTCCTGTCACACAGCATAAAACTACTAATGTCATCTCCAAAATATATAATCAAAACACAGTTTAGTTAAAAAAAAATGATTATGTTGTCTATTGGATGTTATGCTTTTCGAAGTTGGCCAGCCTGCCTCTGATCACGGTAGATCTCGCGGAGTGTCAAGGAGGAAACACATACGATAAAAGTGTCAGATACCATACAGCCGACTATGTCAAAACATCAAAATATCACCACCTGTCGAAAAATATTTGTTTTTCACAATAAATTGAAAGCAGACATCGACAATTACTACAGAGCTGAAACAGGGCACTAAAGCAGTTTGGGATATGGTAAGAATGAAACAGAGAAGTTAAAAAAAATTAACGATTTAACAGATATAGCAAATATGTAAACAACTACTTCTCTAGCATAGCTGCGAAACTTCAGACAAAGTTCCCAAATGAACAAACATATCAAAATTGTCATATCGCAGTAATATCTATGGGCCTAAACTCAGTAACACAGGAAAAGGTGGATAGAACAGTCCTCAAGTTAAAAAATCAAATAATCAGCCGGCATGTTTTTAATAAAGCAATGTATACACATCCTCCGAGCCCCATTAGCACATATAACAAATGAATCTTTCACAACTGATTTGTATCCTGACTGCCTATAATATGCAAACGTCTTGCATATTTCAAGTAATGGGAGTAATGCAGATGTAGAAAATTACCGAGCTATTTCTATCTCCAAAATTTTCAGACTTCTTATGAAATATAAGTTAAGCAGTTTCCTGAGTCAATATAATACCCTTAGCAAATAATAATTTGGTTTCCAGGCAGTAAAAGGAACAACATAAGCAACAGCACAGTTTACTAAAAATGTACCTGAAGCTCATGGCAGATGTGATCATGCATCAGGTCTATTCCTAAACTTTTCAATAGCTTTTGATACTATGGACCTCCATGTCCTCCTGCAAAAATTATAAGCGATGGGAATGTGGGGTAGTGTAAAATCCCGGTTCCAGTCATATCTAACTAATAGAATGCAAAAATTTGAAATATCTGCAATTACAAACACTAAAATATCTTAGGTAAGTTCTTGTCAGTCATGTATGCATAGGATTTCGATAGGGAAGCATTCTACATCCCTTATTTATAATTTATGTAAATGATTTAAATCCAGAGTCAGCCATGGGGATAAAACTTTATTTGAGGATGACAGCAATATGAACTCCAGGTTAAAGGAACCGCGGTTTTTACAGACGTCTAAACTGATCACAAAACAATAGACTGGCCGTGAATAAAAATAAAACAAACACCATCAAGTTCAGTTAATTTATCAGTTTCAACAGACAGACTTGTAACTGAATAATGAAAACATTGAGTATGTTGCTAGTTCAGTAGCTCTATTATTATTATTATTATTATCTGCAATTGGACCCTGTTGGATCACGCAAAGCCTTAACGATTCAGTTTTCTGAGTTTCCATATAGCTTAGATTTTTCCTCCGTGGATTCTCTTCCTTTCTTCAGTCCACTTCGTCGCCGGTCTCTTATTGATTTCATTCTCTGGCGGTACTTCCCACTTGTTAATTTTTTCTCTGTATGTTTGTCTATCTACAATTTCTGATGAGTTTATGTGGGCTTTTTCTATGTCTTTTTTGATCTCCTGGACCCAGGGCATAGTTTTTAGCTATTCTATATACGTCACAATTTTATGAATCAGTCTTGTTGCTGGAAGTCTGTGGATATGTCAATAAATTCGTAATCTTCGTTTCCTGATGTCTGCCGCGAGGTTTGACAGTGTTTCTGTTGTCTTTCGAGATTTAAGTTTATATCCGTCATCTGTATTTTTCTGGGCCAAAGGATCTTTCTTATAATTTTGCGTTCTTATTTCAAAATGCTTTCTAGGTCACCTTTTCTGTGTAGTTTTAAAGTTTCGCTGGCGTACAGGGCTTCAGGTTTGATAACTGTGTTGTAATGTTTGACTTCTGTATAAATGGACAACCATTTTTTATTATATATGTTGTAGGTTCTACCGTAGGCTCTTCTAAGTTTTTGTATGCGAACTTTTTGCGCTATTTTCTCTCCTCCTGTGGGTTAGATGATTTCTCCCAGATAGTTGAAATATGGGACTCTCTCAATTTCTCCATACTTTGGGACCAGATTTTGAGTGTGGATTTTTGAACAGATGAATTTGGTTTTTTGTAACGATATTTGTAAGCCTACTCTTTCAGCGCATTCTTTGAGAGTTTCTGTCTGTTTGATTGCTGTGGTTTCGTCATCTGCTAGTATTGCTAAATCATCTGCGAAGGTTAGGCAGCAAATTTTAATACCATTCTTACGTCTTCCGAGTTGTATAGGTTTCCAATAGTTCTGCTGTTTAAGTTCTTTCTCCCATTCTCGGATGACTTTATCCAGAACAAGGTTGAAGAGTATCGCAGACAGACCATTACCTTGCCGAACGCCGGTATTGATCTGAAAGGGTTCAGATATCTCTCCCATGAATTTCACTTTGGAGGTTGTGCCGGTGAGTGTTTGTTTAATGAGGTTTCGGGTTTTTGGATCGAGCCCTTGCTCTTCGAGGATGTTTAAGAGAGATTGCCGGTCGATTGAATCATATGCCTATTTGAAATATACAAAGGAGCAAATGACCGGGCTGTTCCTAAGTGCTTTATATTTAAGTGTAGTTTTTAAATTGAATATTTGTTCTATGCAACTCCGACCGGTGCGGAAGCCAGCTTGGTTCTCGCCAATTTTGTGGTCGAATTGCTCCTGTACTCTTTTGAGAAGACACGCTGAAAGAATTTTGTATGCAACTTGAAGAAGGGAGATCCCTCGATAGTTGTTATAGCTTTTATATAAATATATTGAATGAATCGAAAGGAACATAAAACAAAACCAACACGTCATGTGTGAAGTAGGTGATGGTTAACATTTCATTGTGATTGCATTGAAACACGCGAGAAACTTTCATTCCAGTACAGTGTGATGATGATTCCTTAATACTGCACTGGGATACTATTTTTGTACGTAAAAGGTAAATCAGTGAGGTGATAATGTGAGTTAGGTAAAAAAATATTCGTTTACACACTACATTATTATCATAGATTATAAAATATGACTCGCAAAATGAAGTTCAGTACTCTGTAATAGAGTATGGATGCCAATCTTAGCTGTGACCCCCAGTTCACTTTCCCAGAAATATTTGACATTGTTTCCGTGAAACAACCACGTGGAAACGTTAAAGGAGACTGAGTAGAAACCAGTCCGTCACACGGACGAGCTGCGGACCAGAGTGAACAAAACAGAGGCGAGCCGTCACTCGGTGATTCGGGGAAACCATGGAAAACCCAAATCTGCATGACCGGGCTGGGATTCGAACACATGTTCTCCCGAATACGAGGCCAGACCGTTACTGCTCACCCATCACGCTCGGTAAGGAAATACCGGCTGTTCAAGGTCTTGAGGTACAGCCTGTAAATTAGTACAATCGCCCCTTGCTCGTCGCTTAGCTCTGGTTTCAGGGATTGTCAGATTGAGGCAATGATTCTCAATTTTTACGTCAAGTTATGGTCAAATCACTCTAACTGGTTTAGCGCAACCATCGTTCTGGTTTTTTTTAATATACTTTTGTATAAGGCAGATTTAAATTCTCTCTAAGCCCAGTTACTTCCTCATATTTTAATTTCAAAGTTCCTTTTCCAGCAGTAAAATAGAAGAAATATTTTCCACAATTAATACATGTATAATGCATAGAAATAGAGGAAGGATGAATTTGTGCGTAGCAAGAAATCGTTTAGAAATATTTGTCACTTGTTGTATATGCCGTGTATCAGGGAAGTCAGGGAGCATCATTACTTTTCTGCAAACAGAGCACTCTATTGAGAAGCAGCAGAACCTTGTTCAGCATTGTCCAGCATTATACAGCATGCAGAGCACTTTAGCGGCACCAGCTGAACTGCGTGCAACAAGGGATACAACTCGCACATAAATGAAGAGGTCGTATATCTAATTCAAATTCTATATAGGGTTACCAACCGTCCGGTTTTGGACCGAACTGTCCGGTTCTAACGCCTTTTGTCCGTGTCGGGTTAACTACTTGCGAACGAACACAAAATTTCTGGTTGTTGGAAAATTAGCAACACAGCCAGAAGAATTATTTACAACAAATGTGTTTTAACCCATGATCGATACAATTGAAAATGCGTTACTTACTTTATTTACACAACTATCCAAATTTAATGATGCAGAGTTGTTCTTATACAAAATTTCTGAATCGTCCGAATTGGAATAATCCTGTGCAGATTTAAAAATAAGATTAACTGATGGAGAAAAATGTGATATATCTTATTGTGAATTGGGTGAGGAATTTTTAACCGAGACTGTTGTTGATGAGACTTGAATCATCAGAACCAATAAAAGTACAACTTATCAAATAAAATAGCTGGCAGGATACATTTGTGAATGCGTGGACAGCACTTTGAATTTTCTTAAGCATACTTGTAACTGAACTATCACTAAAGGGGAACGAAATTTCAGGAAATTACAACTTATCAAAACCTATTTTCGGTAAATGTAGACTTATCTATAGAAAATAATATTTCTCAAGGAGAGGAAGACGGCAATATAGGTCTTTTAGTTATGATTTTATTTGCTCACTTATTTGATTCAAAAATAAATTATTATAAACTATGAGAATTTGGCGTGTGGGTGGTATATGCATTTTATATGCCAGAGTGGCTTAAATAAATGTTTTCCTGATTGCTGTTTTTATTTCTCATTCATACCACTGCTATCATATACTAATCATTCTGAAGTTTATTACTAATATATAAAAACTATCTTCTGCCCGAGGCTTTGCTGGAGTGGAATTCTTAACGCATTCATACACGAATTCTTATTTGAATCCCACGGAAACTACTTTTTCGATCGTGATAAAAGTAGATATCCAATACATTATTCCAATTTTATCCTGATTGGTTAGCCGTTTTGACGTGAAAGTAAAAACATACAAGCCAGCAAACTTTCATATTTATAACATCAGTAGGAAATAAAAAGATGCCCATTACGCAAACAAGTCTTCACGGTTCTGAAGTCGGATTGTATTGTGAAAACACCATTTTTCGACGACTAGCTCCGTCGTCTTCCTCATGTGCGAAAACATCTGTACTGGTCAGCTGACTGAGAGATACCTGTACCCGGCGGTACACCGGTGAAGACTTTATTGCAATTATACGCTAGAAAAATCTCAGTTCTTACAATGTATGTTATTTTCAGTCTCTATATAGGACACCTAAATCTCGAATAAGCGAATTCACATTTGGGGTGCCACAATAAGATCTCGTATCACCTGAAAAACTTTCTTGGTCCGCCCCAGTAACCCATCCTCTGACGTTGAAAACAAGGTTTGCAGCCAAGTTGATCGTCTGGTGTCCCCCTTTAATGTGATAGCTACTATGGCATTCTACATCATAAGGTATGCAGAGTGTCGCTCATGGCGTTGTGACTTCACAGTTATTGATAAGGCGCCGAGTAGTTTTGAATAAAACGACCAACAAATATACCTACTGAAGAGGGGCAATGAAAAGTCATAGAGTGGTTAGAAATGTCCAGACGGAAACTAGTTTATGGGTTCATCGACACAAAATACAATGCATCGTGTTCTTGTTGGCGCTTGGGGTATGCAAGCATTGCTATAATGGTCAGCAATAACTGATTTCAGAACTGGAGACTCTTATGGATTACTACAGAATGCATTAAAATAAATATAAGTTTTTTTGTGAAATCTGGTACGGGGTTAAATGACATTTTGTTAAGAAACATTTAAAATCAGTCACTCTCATTCTCGCATATCTTACAAATCATTTTCTTGGTTCAGCTAACAGATAAGAGAAGATATTCTCTTCTATTGTTCTCCTGCAACATATGAGCTACGAAATGAATATACATTTAGCGAAGGCTTCATATTTAATACAAAATTGCAAAGTTAAGTAAAATCTTACCATTTTAGTCTTCTGTGTATTTTTACTAACGGCATTATTCTTTTTAGCCTTGGATTTTTGTTCCTAACAAAATGTAATAAACTCATAAAATAATTATTGATACTTGCATAAAAAAATTCTAAGCCTCGACCTCCACCTTGAAATATCGCGTCTTATGTCGATGTTACGATATTAGATGGATGTAGATGGATGTGTAGATACTCTACTTATCCAGTACTGGATTAGACACGTAGCCTCCTGGGGAACCCCTCCTAGTATGATGACCAGATGGGCAACTTCTTTTTTTTGATTTTTTGTTTAAGCTCTACTACTAACCCAGATGACGAAATCTAAGGTCCCCTTCTTCACATTTGCTATGGGCTCCTCGCTGTTTTAATCCTGCCTTGCACTTATCCTGTATTTTAATCCGGTATCTTGTCGCGTCAGTTATTAATGATGTACCTTAGACGTTAATGGTAATGTGGTCACGGCGTTAGATAATAATAAAGTAAATAATAAGGTCACTCGGTACTGTCAAATGTTGAGCGTAACATATTTGATTAACTCTCGCAAATGTCAATGGTAGGGTGAGTTAAGTGAGAGTAAGCATTGTGTGCCGTCAATCAGTTTGTCTCTTCAGACAGCTTCTGTTGGGTTCGTAACCAACTGCTGTGCTGAATGAAGGTTGCTACTAAGAAGAAAACAATAGCCAACAAACTGTTCACAATAATAGGTTATGGCTGGTATCTTCTCGCTGTCTTCAGGATTGAAGGCAAAACACAAATGGATTGACCGGTAAGCAAATAATCATAATCATACTGCAACACAATGGCTATTGCTGTGTTTTAATTTACACTTTGCTCGTTGGTGAGTCGATTACTGGCTATAAACAGTTAAGCCCATTAAATCAGAGATTTGTAATTTACTACTTTACCTCCATAAACACCATTATAATATAAAAAAATCGTGGTGCTGAAATTGAGAATGAAGAGCGAGATGGAGATTCAAGGAATTTTCATAGCCATCAAATAAAATCTCGCAACTCTGAAAATATTTGGATTCTATGTTTATTTTACGATTTGGTACACCAGTTTTTCGCGAAAAACCATAGAAAGTCCATTCTTTGCCTTATTTTTGAAACATCCTATCCGAAATTCTTTGATCAACTAATGATCACAAGGAAATTCTAGCAATTGGCCCAGAATTTAAGATTTTTATAAAACATTAAATGAGGAATTTGGTTGTTAAAACTACAAATTTTCAACAAATTATCCTATAAATGACTTCGTACAGAATGTCATGAATTGGACACTAAATTTATCCAGAAAACAATTGTTTTTAAACTAAAGTTTTCCTAGACCACCACAAATTTTTAAATTACTTCCTTACTACGCAGCCTGGGCACGGCAACTCGACTTTTCGTAATACTTTATGTTTTAACAGTTTCCCACGTATCCATTCTGTAGTCCTCTACTGGATTCGTAGTGTACAGAGCCTATGAGTACAATATTCATTTCGGAGGTGCGACACAAACAGGTTGAATGTCGGAACGCGCTGGCCACCACGACGACTCGATATCTGCCCTAGGGGCCGCTCAGTGCTGCAAACATTCGGTTCTGAGAATTTATTTATCTCGTCTCTGCGGCCCAACTTCCGGCACGCCGTACCTCAAGGCTGGCCAGCCGTTTCTGTTGTATTCGAGAAATATTTCGTGTATGTTCGTTGCAATAGTATAATACTGTACACCTTTCTGTCTCTCAAATAGTTAAATGTTAATAGATTTGGCACCTAATGCGTGCAGGTATGTTGAAATTTCGATTCGGGTATCCATGATTTATGTGTGACTTCGAAAACCCTTTATTTGTGTTTCACATTTATTTGTAATAAGTGTACCATACAATAGTGT
>JARYHS010007075.1:696095-712556 GCA_031002005.1 Vandiemenella viatica
AGTATTCATACTTGGCTCTTTGTGCAACACAGCTGCAAGGTTGACAACATTCGTCAGACTGTAAGGGGGAGTCCATTAATTACGTGAGGTGTTTTTTTCTGAAATCCGGCTCCCCCCTCCCCTTCGTGAATCTTGGTGGGACCCCTCCCCTCCCCTCCGAGGGTAATTACCTCCTCGTAATTTTGGGGACCCGCCCTTTTTGGGTCTACTCTTCTTCAAGAAGATGACCTGAGATTTCTGTCGACCGCCCCCCCCCCCATTTGAGATTTGGTGAGAATACAATATGAAATATGAATTAAAATATTTCTATTCCTAAATGCCTGAAATTTGTAGCCATTATCACCTCACTCTTTAACATATCGATCGTAATACATTTCGTAACATCATAAAAGCCTCATCACCAATATCTGCCACACACACTCCCAGCGGTTTCTTGCCTCATCATCTCTATGTTAACGACTCTCTACCAAACTTCTTTCTGATATCAGTCACCGAATGTATTCTGTAGTATTTTCCACCCACAAATCAACCTGACCTCCTTTGTATTCACTCTAATTCCTGTATTTGTACCAGAATATGGCTCCCATATTACACAACCATACTCAAGAAATAGTTTGATCAAGGTTTTGTAATCCAGTCGAGGTACATCCCCTCATCACGCGTCTTCAATAAATGAAGATTCTATTAAATCTCTCCTTATGACCTGCCCAGTGTATCCTGCACTAGTATTTAACTTCTTTATGTCAAGATAATTACACCTGAAGTCTTCAGCAAACAAACGCCCCCTTTTTGTGTATCAAATACGCTTCTTGGCATTTATCTTCATTTCCTAGTGACCTATCCAACTAGATATCCTGTTCAGATCATCGAGTAACAATTCAGTGCTTTCTAGTTTTAATTTAACATAATTTAATTGTAATGTATCACATGCCTCAGTGCCTATTTCCCAACATATCGCACTCAAAGAAATAGATTTTTAAAAAAATCAAAAAAAATCTGGAAGTTGATGTCACCAGTCTACTACTTTTTCTCTTGAAGAATTTTAAATTCCTTCAGTGCTTCTATTGAATTTGTTTAGTTATTTCAAACAAAGATCTGACTGTAAAGCAGCAACACAACCATTCATTAGAATAATGAACAGCAATGGTCCAGTATACCACCCTACCCCTTACTGAAATCGCGTGGAACACATCCATGTTCAGCAAGTTTCTGAAAAAACTTTCATATATGACATTCATATTTCAGGACATTTCTACCTTCCCTCGTGAATTGGGACAATTTATTGTGCATAGACTTCTTGAACAACTGATCTCCAAGGAAATATCATAATCCCTATAGCAGAAACGAGACCGACCACGTATCAGAAAGATGTACCGAAAATTCGTGCAGGTTCTGCATATTTCTATTATAAGTAAGGGATTGAAACAAATTAACAGGGGAAATGTTAACAACTAACCAAAAAACTAATAGAATTAAAATTAATAAGGGGAAAACTAGTTGTATGGTGTAATTGCAATCAGTTAACTGAAAGATGAAGGAAAAAAGAAAGCGATGAACAGGAAAGTAGGGGTGTAGGGAAATTGCCACCAGGACATGTGCTCCATCGCAATCAAATTGACTTAAATTTCTTTACTTTTTCTTGCTCTTCAACACTTTAATTCATTCTGAATTCAAACTCTGGATTTTAGCGCTGATCCTCATGTCAACGATTATTTCGGTCATCTGATGTCCAGAAGCTACTGTCGCGCATTTCCACGTTGAACTAAATTCTCGCCTTAAGTTGTGTACAGAAGTAAAATTTAATATCGTCTTCCATGGAAGTTTCTTAGTGGACATCACTTCCAATTAATTCTTGGTCAGCATCAAATATTATTTGATACCCTTTGTGCAGTATGCATGAATGTTACAACATTTTGATTAAACAACGGCGAAATTCCACCGATAATCATACCTCTTAAGATATTCTGACCTTCATGTTAAAGAGCGTGTGATTATCGAGCAACAATCGAGATCATAGGAACACCATCCACGGAAAATTACTGATAATGAAGTCGGTGTTCTCATTGTGTTTCAATGTGATAGTGATTTGGGTGCGAATTGATCTATAAAAAATATATAATAAAGTGCATTTTCACGTTTACTTTGTAATTATACGTAAATTGACTACAACCTTGTACTTAAAACAACAGAATGTGATCTGGATGGTGGAAATCTGCTGGTAATTATCTTATATCGGTATCCTCCGATCTTTTAATTGGCATTACATTACACATATTCATTTTTCTCTGGGTGTGTAACGTAGTTTGTGACGTGGTATTCTGCTTTGGTTCAATCTTTTCACGTGTTGAAGCAATACCATGCGATTTTAACCGCGAATAGTTCGGTCACGTGATCCAGTGGATGCTGTGACTGGGGTTGCCACCCGTACTTTATAATAAAGTATTGTACGTTATTTCTGGTAATTGTACTCTATACTTTATGAAAACAATAAAGTACGCAAAAATACTTTATTTCGCATCATTTGATTTCTTTGGGATGTAAAAAAGTTTGGTCGTAAGCGTTTTGCGCAAAATGGTACGTTGTCTATTGGTGCTGAATCGATAGGTCCCCAGAGCCACTTGAACGCTCATTTTTGATAATTTTTGAATGCAACCCAACCTAAAATGTCAACATTATCAATGTCATTGTTGTTGTGAAAACTTTTTGTTTGTTTGTTTGGTTTATGTAAAGCGGTTTGAGAGCAATAAGAATACGATTTATCGGTTATGTTATAGTCAATTATGGACAAGGACAACTTCAGTAACCAAAGTGCTCCATGTACACCTACAAAATGTAATTTTGATAGTGAAACGAATCAAATAGATAAGGAATATGTTATGCTAAAAAAAATTATATATTTATTTGCATATCCTTAGAGTACCTAAATGAATGGTTTGTTTTAATGACATAAACTGGTTATTTACACTTGGCAATATAAATTTAAAGAGCTATGCTGAATTTGATATTGTTAACATAATAAAAAATTTAAAACTGCAAAAACTTAATACAAATATAGATTATCTTTATGGAGAAAATGCTTTAATAAAAAAAACTTTATAATCAGATTTATATTTCTTAAGGTTTGCCGGAATTATCTAATACACAAAAATTGCAGCAAGTATTTAATAAGACATGATAATTTTGCAAACTTTTATAAAGCAATTTCATTTTTCCTGTCTATTCACAGAGAGAGTTTTTTTCTGTACTGAATTGCAAATGGCGAGACGAAAGAAACAAAGCGTCTCTGACTTTCAAAAAACGAATTACTTATTTACTTTAACTTAAATATAGACTGTAAAGATGTTGTGCAATTGTTTAGCAGTGATAATAACTTGATAAAACTTGCGAAAAGCAATAAAAATATGTTTTTAAATATAATAAGAAACGAAAATAAATTGTACTTTATTTTGCCACTATGTACTTTTTTTCCTTACCTTTAATAACCAATTTACTTTAATTTCAATAAAAAAAAAGGTGGGAACCTGTCACATTACAGTAGGCTTGCCCCTTCAGTGCTTAACTTATTTTAATTATATTTATTCTATGAGTATCGGTGACTTACGAGTCGGACAGTTGAGGAGCGGTCAGAGAGAGAGTGTAGTGGAGTCGTGCAGAGAACGTCGTGTGTATCGTTCCTCTGGTTTTTGTGAAAGTGATGGAAAGAATTGTTTTTACACTCTGAAGAACCTGCATCTTCGGATCGTTTGTCACTAGTAATTTGCTTGTGTGTGTTATTGTTTTTTCCATTGGTGGCCGGGTGCATTTGTGCAGCACAGAACTCAGAATAAATCTTTGGTCTACATACTCGAAGTGATTCCTTGAAGAAACTTATAGTTATATTTGTTCTGGATTTGTACCCTAGCCAGCCGATGGTGGCGGCCGATAATTAATTATAACGAAGTCTGATGGACCTTATCTTAGGTGGTAAAAAAACTAATTATAAAGGGGACTAATTAGCAAGTCGGAAGGAACTGCTGTGATCATCCCGACACACTATTTTCAGTTGTTCTCCGACATGCGACCGACAGGACTTGTGAGAATAATAGACGGTTAAAGTGATTATAAAGGCCGTCTAAATCACAAAAATAAAGAGTTTTAAGTGCGTGGCATAAGACTAAACAGTTGAACAACTGTTAAGAATTGCGAAGCGGATTCTACCAAAGACGGTACGCGCGAGAAGAATTACTCGGCGAACAGCAAGCTTGTGCAAAGACGGTAGCGCAAGAGAGTCAACACAGATAACCAGAGACGATTACTTCAGCAGTGGATACAGCGATGCAGTACCTGTGAACAACGTAACGCAACGCAGATAGCAGAACAAAAAATCGTGGATCAGCGTTGCAGAAAATAGCGGCAGGAGTTGAGAAGACATCTAACAGGCAACATTATACTATTAAACAACCGGGAAATATTTTTTAAATATAATAATTTTGACTAAAAGAATAGCAGATTAACGGGATTTTGTTTCAAAGATCTGTACCATCGGTTGTTATTTACCGGAGCTTCTGGAAAATTTATAGCCTAATAGTAAGAGTTTATACTCGCGGAAAATTTTATTTCGCTCTCCCATAACATTTTATTTTGTACAGAAATTTCAAATTTCAGTTCTACTTACGAATGAAGTTTTTTTCCTTTCTGGAAAAATAAAAATAAAATAGATTGCAATTATTTACATTTTTCAAAGACATTAATTGCGGGAGGAACACGCGAAAACTTTTACGTTAACAAGTATAACTTTTTCTGTGCATGACATTTTCAGGTGGCAGTACCATTGAGCGACGAGACAGTATAGTCTGCATATGTGGTTCGACACCAACAGTCAGCAGTAGTAAATAAAAGTATAATTACTGTATTATCTACATGTGTTTTATTCACAGCAGCAGATTGGAGAAGTGAAATTAACTGTTTTAAGAGCCAGTCTACGTTGTTTTTTTTTCTCTTTGGTGCAAATCTGTTTTTGGTTGTGGAATATATACTGCGTTGTTTTGTTTCATTTGACGAGTTATCACGGCGTTGTTGTGAGTTGATTTGAAACTGAAAAGATATATCTTTGACCGTTTTATCTAAGTTTGGGGAATAGGTAGCCTATTGCTAGAGCAACGTATTGATCTAATAGCGTCATTCAAGTTTGGTTTAGTTTTGAACTTTATATATGAAAACCAGGAATTTGCTATGGAAGAGTAGCAGAGCAGAGTGATGAGGTACCCGTACCAGCAATGTTGGTGAAGTTTATGGAAGAGATGAGAAAAAACTTTCAAGAACTTAAGGTCGGTCAAGCTGAAAACAGCAATGCTCTTAAAGCTGAAATTGCTGAAAACAGCAATGCTCTTAAAGCTGAGATAGGAGTAAAAAGTGAAGCTCTTCGCTGTCAAATCACTACTCATTTTGATGATAGACTCTTGCAATTAAGGGGCGAGTTAGTGCAATTACGACAAGATTGTTTCGTGAGGAATGAAGATCAGTTCAAGGAAGAGAGTAATTTGAAACCTCTTAATGAGTCACAGGAGGGACCGCTAGTACCAGAAAAGGATAAGTACATTGTTTTGGTCCAGGAAGCAACTCCGGTTTCCCATGATGCTTTGTGTATTGAATCCCAAACTAGTGTTCAAATGGAATTGGTTAGTGTTCGGTCAATTTCAGAGAGTCCTTTTCCAGTTACAGATATTTATGTAAGTAATATTCCTACAATTTCTCTGAAGGAGAGCAAGCTGGCTATGCCCAGAGCAATTTTCAAACTCCGCAAACCAACTTGTGTCACTAAGTTTGCGAACCACATTTATGATTTAATGTTTCCTTTCGGGACTGACCTTGTTTTCCCCACTCACCACAGTACTAAAGTATTGGCAAATGATATATCCCATTGGGGATAAGCAATTTGTGCCCGCTGAACAGTTCCTCGGTACTAGCCCATATGGTCATACTGTAGATATTTTCAATCAACCTAATGAAATGTTTCATTCTCCAACTGTTTACTTGAGACTTGTTTGGAAAGTGTAATTCCACAATGCGAGGAAGGAAACGTAGGAAGAAGAAGAAGGATTGGAGGGAAGAACCAGGAGTACATGTGAAGAAAAAGGAAATAAATCTCACTTTGGTCCAAAGGAAAACTGGACTTATTTCATGAGGGCATCAACAGATTTTAAATTAAAAATATACCCATTCTTCTTTTAGCATAAGAGATTCACACTACTTATGTACTACAGTTTAATTATATTTTTAAGTGATTTATGTTGTGCATAGTGATTTTCAACAAAGCTGAAGTATGAAGTGTCTCTTCAACATAATGGTTTTCTAGAAACTTTAATTTAAAAAAAAAAAAAAAATGCCTTGTACTTTGTAGGGTTGTTTAGTTTAATATTTATTGGTAGATGTTCTCTTTTGTTTAATACAAATCACAAACATACTTGATATAGATAGTGAGTTAGGGAACAAATGTTTTGAGTGACATTAAGTAACTAATATCTCAAGTCAGTATCACTTTCTTAAGATTTGGAGGGTGTGCCCTGGAGTGCTTAAGGGAGTCCCTACCCCGAACACCCAGTAACCACCTCAAGGATATGTCGAAAGATGGACGTCTTTGTGTGTTAATAACAGGAACTATAAATATGTTCTTTAGTGTTTGGTGTAGTTTTAAGTCGATTTTCTTGGAAGGGGGTAGTAAGTGATTAGACCTGAAGCGCAATTTTAGAAGGCTAGGTTGACAAACCTTCAGGTCATTGACCCCATTTTTACCGAGCATCTCCAAGAAATGAAATGTTACCTTATCATGGGGAAGCTCTGGTAATAACAATCTGGTGTTTCACTGACAAAGATGTATCCTGGATAGAGAGTGATGTACCATCCACAGAGAAAAAATAATTATGACTGATGTATAGGTGTTAATGTTCATGTGCGTTTGAGTGAGGAACAGACGTTTAACCTCAAGAGATTATTATTTGTAATTTTGTGCTTTCTCTCCAGGGAAATACAATTGTATGTGAAGATACAATTGTATGTGAATGAAATTTTGTGAATATGTTTGTAATTTTGTTCGGTAGGGACCGGCCACCAATACTCTTGTATAGTAATTTAATTCATAGTGTTCTTGTAAAATGTAGGGATTTTTTTTTTGTGTAACTACCTACTAAAAACTAACCTAAAATATGTCCCAGGTTCAAATGTCTTGCCTGCGGCTTCACATTAGAACCGTGACATGGAAGGGGTTGTCACATTACAGTAGGCTTGCCCCTTCAGTGCTTAACTTATTTTAATTATATTTATTCTATGAGTATCGGTGACTTAAGAGTCGGACAGTTGAGGAGCGGTCAGAGGGAGAGTGTAGTGGAGTCGTGCAGAGAACGTCGTGTGTATCGTTCCTCTGGTTTTGTGAAAGTGATGGAAGAATTGTTTTTACACTCTGAAGAACCTGCATCTTCGGATCGTTTGTCACTAGTAATTTGCTTGTGTGTGTTATTGTTATTTTTTTCCATTGGTGGCCGGGTGCATTTGTGCAGCACAGAACTCAGAATAAATCTTTGGTCTACATACTCGAAGTGATTCCTTGAAGAAACTTATAGTTATATTTGTTCTGGATTTGTACCCTAGCCAGCCGATGGTGGCGGCCGATAATTAATTACAACGAAGTCTGATGGACCTTATCTTAGGTGGTAAAAAAAACTAATTATAAAGGGGACTAATCACCACTCGGAAGGAACTGCTGTGATCATCCCGACACACTATTTCAATCAGTTCTCCGATAAACTATACTCTGAGAAATCACAACCTTCTAATCACACCTATTCTGCATGTTTACCAAAATGTTTTTTGTATTTTTTTAAAAAGAAGTTTAGTAAACTTATTTGGATTATATTTCAAACCATCTGATAATTTTATAACAAAAAAGATTTATTATGTTAAATTGATATTTTCTTATTTGTGTGTAGAGAATTTCTTAAGCTGTCTTGGGATCAAAAAACTTTAAATATTTACTCAGGGACACTTTTTTAATATTAACTCTGTGGAATATGTTTTATGCAGTATATTTTTTGAGTATCAGATTATGTGGGAATCATTCATATTCTGATAATATTTTTGCAAAATGTAATACACACTCTGTTGTTGAACAGACATATTATGTGATATTAGTGTATACATTTTGTTAGAGCCTGGGTGTATTCAATGTCATTGGAAAAAACACGTGGAGGAAAACTATTTTTTTTATGAATTTTGCAATATGTTAAAAAAAATTTTTTTTAGAGTTTTCTGTAATATTTTTATACAGTCTAGTACAGTCTGAAGTTAGTGTAAATCCTGTACGTGGTATTGTCATTAAATTTATTTCACATAATGGATTGTGAGGAATGAACATTTTTTTTTCCAGGGAATTCATGTGCTAGGTGTTATGTTTAGTAAGAATATTTAGTAAAATAAAGTTTAATTTTGTTCTTAATAATGGGTACTATCTTGTGGTATGTCTATTAGTTATATAGTAGAATAGAAGTATTCGTTTTAGTGTAACCCTACTTCCCTGAAAAAATTGTGAAAATGCTGTGTGGATGCCAGAGCTTTCTTGATAGTTTACAGTTCTCGTTTGCCTGTGTTTTTGTTTCGCATTAAATATGACACAGTGTTCTGTTCTATTTCCAAGAATTTATTTAAATGTAATTTTAATATCATTTTAATATTTAGATGTGATGGTCTGTGTTATAATTTCAATATTGTTATAGTTTGTTTAAGGATGAGTTGGAATTAATTAAACTAACATTTATATGCTGATGTATATACCCTATTGAAATCATTTTTTTTCTACTGGTACAGCCTCAAACAGTCTGTTATATATTGTGCATTGATTGCTATGAAAATGTAGTTGTTAATGTTAAATTTGTGTTTCAAATATATTTTTTACACATTTGAAATAAATAAATACTGAAGGTGACAAGAAAACATGTTTGAACAAATGTGTTATTCGTTACTAGTCAACATATAAGGAATCTGGGGAATTCATTCTGATACCAATGTAAAAACATTTGTAGACATTTAGATATTGAGCACAAATTTTGGAGTGTTACAAGTATGGGATATGTAATTGGTAATTCTATAAGTTTGAAATGTATTGTTTTACTGCTAAAAATAGGGAATTTAGGAGAAATTTATATATTTTATAGCTCAATGTAGAAAAGTACAATATAATTGATCAAGATGAAAGACACACCACATTAAGTTCTTTGCTTGATATCAATGATTGCATGTAATTAATTAGTCTCATCATGGTGGACATGATAATGTGCTTGTAATAGACTGCAGATTATTGTAACTTAACCAATCAGTTCTTAGATTTACAGGTTTTTTAGTAGCCAGTTTGTAAGGTGATTTATGATTTTCACCAAAGTATGATGATTCCTGTAAATGATCAGGCCGTTGGTGAAATAGAAAAAAGTGTTGATTCACATTTGACTTTTATTCTTCCAACATCTTCATATGCAAATACACAGATAAGGTATCTACTCACCTGCCAAAGTTTCTAAGGAACCTTATAGCATACTGCGAATTCAGCTAAAATAATAAGCATGCTAACCAAACTCGACCCCTATCGATTCTGGCCATTTAAATAGCCTCTACAGATTTACCAAAAAATTTTAAAAGAATTGTCCAACGCTTCTGAATTAGTAACAGTCACCACACAAAATAAAATCCTACGAACACATTCAAAGCATACTCAAAATTATTTATAATGAAGCAGCAACATTTTTAAAGTATAAAAAAGAATATTTTCCAGCATTGAAACATAAAGCTCACAAATTGAAACAATTCTTAATGGTCGTAGATTATACTTAAAACACCATACCTATTACAACATTTGTAATTATAATCTGTTGACTAATGTTTTAAACATATACTGCTTTTTAATAGAATTACTTTTTGTTTAAAGAATTTCCATATATAAAAACAATACTCATTTACATTGAAAATATACAAGTTTACAATTAATCATTGGTTATCTCTCTGCTGCACTAATGTACTTACGTCATAAGATTGAAATTAATATGAAGGTGGATTTAACGACTGCAACTTAATAACATTTCCATAATTTTTTGACACACAATTTGTGCAAAAAAGCACCAGGTTTAAAATTTTTTTAATATTAAAAACTGTTAAAATAATATAAATGATTTGTGTATGGTATTAACATGAAGTCTTGGTTTGCAGGAAATAAAAATATTTGACTGATAATGGAAGAATAGCAAATTTTTTGCTAAAATTAAAATGTTTAACTAAAAGTAAATAGTTTTCAGTATAATTGTAGGATAAAACTTTCAAAAGACACCTTACTCGCACTTCTTAGATTTCATACATTATTTTTTCGCCCAATTAATGTGGCATGTAATGGACTTTAAAGGAGGAATCTATTTTATCATTTATAGAAACAGAAATAACCTGCACAAAATACAAAAATCCCTCTCATTGTTACAAAAAGGAGTTATTTATTCTGGGACACAACTGTTTAATAAATTTCTAGAAAGTATAAAACAGTTTGTGGATGATAAAGATATATGGCAACTCCACTAAAGAAAATCAACAAAATTGTATTCAATATGACTTCCGCCAAACTCTGTAAAAATTAATGTTTATGTTTAACTTTATTTTTATCTTTGTAACATACAATTTTTCGCTATTGTTATTATTCATATTGTATGTGTGTGCTCTAAACACGTTTCACATCACAAAGGTCTTTCTTCAGCAGGGATCCATGGAACATGATAGATAAATAAACAAATAAATAGAAAAAATTTCTTAATTTATATTCAAGAACAACCGTTTCGTCTGTTGTGTTAACTGTCTGCAGCAATATCAGTCGTAATTTTATGTTTATATAATTTATCATTAGTAGGATATGTGAATAAACTTTTCGCTGAACAGAGGCAATCACATTAGTGCATTCATCTAATTGCTAGTACCCGAAGTTTGAAATATGGCCCGGAGATACTATAATATCTTTCACAGTGAGGCATGCTGCCCAGCCAACAAATCAGCAACAGTTTTGTCTGACTGGCAGATTACATAATTTTCCTCAAAATCCAAAGAACCTTCATATATATATATAGATAAAGTTGTGTCAAAAAGATCGGAATGTCTTGTGTGCTACCACTCAAGATATGGCAAGAAATGAATAGACATAATGTTATTAAAACTAGCCAACATTTTATTTTTAACATAGACGAGATCTGAGTGGAGATGTCAACAGCAGAGTGAGAGACCGTTACTCGACACTGCAGGCAGCAAAAACGAATGATTTTCAAATCATAACGTCTTCATCTCAGTACTTGCTCTCAATCTACCGTAACACTTTGCGCTTCAATGTACGCAAAACTGTTTTAGAAATAGAAATAGCCAATGGAAGACGTTGGTAGTACTACCAAACTGAATTATACATACATGTATTTTTCTGTTATTACCACTAGAAAATACCTACATACCATGATTTTGTGTGACGCATTACATGTACAAGACTTCACTTCCTCAGCATTCCAGCTATATTAATACAGCTATACTCATTACAACTAACCAAACTTTTTATGTAGTGTAATAAATCATTAATGTAATTCAGTGAAATTCCTGTTAAGAATATGTGAAAGGATCGATACTAAAGAGTGAAATGAGTGTAAAATAGCTAATAAGGAAACTTGATTCTTGCTCTTGAACACAAGTAGGGGATAGGCAGGGGTGGATCCAGGGGGAGGGCTAAGGGCTCAAGGCACCCCACCCAAAAAAAAAGCATCTAGATGACCCCCGACGATATCGTAATTTTAATTTTAGGGACGTTTTTCTGCTGTATTGTTCTTACGAGGGGTGTATTGTTGGTTGACATGAGATTTTCTGTTGTCGACCGCTTCCCCTCCTATAAAGCCTAGCCTCGCCCAAGTCAGCCCCCCCAAATCAAAATCCTAGCACATCCCAAACCAAAATCCAGGATCCGCCACTGGTTAAAGATATTATATTGGCTGAACATGTTAGTACGTTGTCTATCTCAAAAATAATATCCAGGTGAGAATTTATCATTAGACATGAGGGTTATACAATAATTGCCGACTTGACTGAATTCAATATTAATTGTTGTACACACCATACCTCAAGTATCTATTGAAAACGTTCCTTGAGCATCATCTGAGAGATAGGACCAAATAGGAAGGAAACTAATATGGTCATTAAGCAAAAATTTCATCATAAAGCTGACACTAACTAGTAATTATTCCAAACTGAGTCAAGGAACAGTTGAAATCGATTAAAAGGTCTTCGATGCTGATTGCTGCATTTGAGTACTTTGCAGACAAGCTGTCACTGCACCATGTTATCTGCACGGAGGCTCACTTTGTTTTTCCCGCAATCACCTAGCCGAATGCTGATGTTGACCCTGATCACCGCCTCGTAGATTATGACATTTCACAAACAAAAACCACTGACCACACAGAACACAAGATGCGCGCTTCGCCGAAAGAGAACAGCACATCCGTTCCGCCAACAGGACAGTTTCCCTCGGCCGAGGCGGTTTACACAGGAACAAAAGTCCGTCAAAGCGAACCGATCTTATGGCTTCGTCGATGTCGAGGTTATCATAGGCGGAATAGGACGGAACAACGAACTGGGAGAAATACTACCATAGCACTTTTGTAGATCAATCCTGGCGTTCGCCTGAAGAGATTTGGGGAAACGATGGAAAATCTCTGAACTAGAGGAGTAAATGAATTGGGTTACAAAGACCAGTGCTTGAACCTGGTGATATAGTAAGGGACCCTCATTTTAGTTATCAGATACAGCAGTTGGAGGGGTGCTGAGAAAGGTTACTAGATTTGTCTTTGGAAATTATCACAGAACACAATCCGTTATTAATATGACAAAGGAGCTGGATTGTGATTCTTTGGAAAATGGGAGGGTGAAGAGAGTCATTTGGATGTATAAGGTGCATATTGGAGATGAGTAATGGAAAAATAATGGTGGGAGAATTAAGAGAGGTGCGTAGAAGGTTAAAGATGACCATGACCACAAGCTGACACTTGATTTCAGCCATGGGGGTGTTGCAGAGTTTTCTTTTATAGGGCAGTGTGTCAGGGATTGGAGTGGATGGCCAAGGGAAGTGATCAGTAGTTTGCCAGGAAAGGTGAAATAATTTGAAGCTGAAATTAGTGAAGGGAAAAAGTAGGCGGGAAGAGGAAAGGAGGGAGATGGTTGTGTAGCGTGACTGACACCATAGCGTGAGCTCCATCGCAATTATATCAAATTAAATTAAGTCTGGAGCCTGAAGCGTATTAACAATTTTCCAGTAGATCAAGAAATACCTTTAAGCCTTATTTAAGCTATAAGATTTGACGTACTCAGTTCATCTACATTTGCAAATTAGACGTCGAACGGAACGAGCAGCAATTTATCCAATAAATAATATCAAGCAGTGGCTTCCAGAGTATATGTTTAGTACTAAAAATAAATTGGCTCAAATAAATTTCCAGTTTCGTTATTTATACAAAAAAATTTCTCCACCTTCTCTTGGTAAAATGTTGTGTAAACGTTACCAGGCACTCCTCATATTTTTGCAGTTCAGTCATTTTTGTTTCTCTTGTGCCATGGAATATTTTTTTTAAAAAAATCCTTACATTTATAGTTTTTCTGTGGATCAACGAAGAGATCCAAAAATTTTCATGAGTTATGTAACCCTTAGTTATGCAGAAACCAGATCTTTCTTACCCGAAAATTACCATAAGTGCACTTATTTCGGAGGCCATGATGTTTAAATACCGAGGAAGTAAGCCAAAGGAGACTCGTAGACTTACTGATTGTGACGCCGGTGGAAGTAAACAGTTTGATTGCAGACGCCATGTTAGATAAAGTGGAATATCATATTATTTGCAAAACATCTCTAATGTGAAAATAACTTAAAACCAATCATTGTAGAGCTTACAACTTGGTACAGGCGGTAAGAAAGCTGGAAGTAATTAAAGTGTTGCATTATACTTTAGTATGCATTTTTCTGTTCCAGTGGGAGTAATAGCATTTTGCTCGTGACGAGACGCTATGAACAGTGACGAATACGTATTCACACACCTCCAGTCTCAGGTTTATTTCATTTTCAACTTTTTATTTTATGCAACCGATATTTGATTATGGAGAAATAAACAAAAAAATACACGCAGTTGATTTGTCTTTCACAAAACACAATTTAAACAAATATTTGATGCATTATATATCAAAATACACTGTAACGTGAAGAACGTTTTAACAATGCAACTACCCATATTCCAGTGCCACAAAAAAGGTTAATGGCTGCACATACCTACAGAATCATTGCCTTAATTCTAAAATAATTTTATGTGGTACTCACAGACACCGGAACAGATCTCGGTTGTTCGCACTGAATGCCGCCTTTGTTGCAATATTTTGTGTTCTCGCATCTCTGACCCTCTCGCGCTTTCTCTCACACGAATTCGGGTTTTGCTTTGTGATAGTGTAAAAATTCCGATAATTTTTTTATCTTAAACTTTTGTACATTTCATTGAGTCCGGACTAGGGCGCGGGTCGTTTTAATTAATCATTCTGTATGTTTTCTATTCTCCACGGTGTGTTGAAGGCCACACTAGTCAAACAAATATTTGAAACTGAAATTTAGCAAAGAGCTCTTGGTTTTATTAATGGCTGCAATATCTACCTACTCTCGAATCCGATTTCCATTTTTGTGTCACTTTCTTCAGTATAAGTGGCGCTTCATGCCTTGAATTTCTATTGTATACAGATATTAATAATATTGGTAAACACATTTAATTTTGATTCGTTTCTGTTCTTACTTTAAAATTTATTCCTATACAAATACTACTTATTTTGCACAGTGGTTGATGATAGTCAAAATTTTAATGCAATTCCCCTGAAAGTTGGGACACTGATAAAGTTCTGTTCCCAAATTATGAGAAAAGTCAAAACTGCTGTATTTCCATATTTCTACCCATTAACTAGACCAATCATGAAATCGATTTCTACTCTAATATCATTAATTAAATGATAGAGATTTACTTTATAAATGGAGCTTATTAGGTTTGACTGATGTCTAAAATTTTAAACCCTTCCTATACTTTGGAAGTTAAACTCAGTAATCTGACATCAAAATTCCACAAAAATTTTCCATGTTTCTGAAAATTGGTAATGTGGTGGATATACATGGTTTCATCTTCAAATATTAAAAGATGTTCAATATTTATTGTTTTCCATAAATATTTATCCAATAGTGACAATAGTCAAAGAAATAGATGTAAACGAAATATAGTTCTATAGTTAAACAGACATTTCATGAAGAAAAGGATATAACGAACGCCTTGGGTGCATGTTAAAATGAAATAAAACACTAGGAACGTAATGCAGATAGGTGTTGTTTCATAAATGAATTATTTACTTTAAAACATTTATGTTGTATAAGATTTTCAAATACTTTGTTGCAAAAAACAGATTCCATATAGTTATAAAATAGGTTAGCAGTATGTACAAGTAATTTGTCCGAAACTTAAAGAAGTCAGTAAAACCACTGGTTTTATAATAATAACTAAAAACTGATTTTTTAAGAAAACAATTATAATATTTGGTTTATTTGACCTCAATTAGAAGTGTTAAAGTGCTAATTTTTTGGAAGACACCCAGTAACTACGTGAGCAGTTCCTTCAGCTCTCCACTACACAGTTCATACGCAGTCTTCCCATCTTTGTTTCTCGCCGCCTTGTCCGCCCCGGCCTCCAACAGAGCTCTGACCACGGCTGAGTGGCCCCTGCTGGCTGCACAGTGCAGCGGCGTCCAACCATCATCAGCAGTCACGTTGACGCCTGTTGTCTTCACTAGTAGCTGCACGATATCGGCACGGCCATTCAGTGCCGCCAGATGCAGTGGATTGCTCCCCCGGCTGGTTCTAGCAGTTGTGTCCGCCCCGGCCGCCAGCAGCTCTCTCGCCGTGTCCACGCTATCTGTAAAGGCGGCCGCGTAGTGCAGCGGCGTCCAGCCTGACTTGTCTTTCACGTTGACGTCTGCGCCGTCCAGCAGCAGGCGCACCACACTGCAATTACCAGCACACGCTGCGCGGTGTAGCGGAGTTGCCTGGATGCAGGATACAGAATTCCTGTCCGACCCGGCCTCCAGCAGGGCTCTCACCGCCTCCTCGTCACAGCACTCTGCGGCCCAGTGCAGCGGTGTCTTCTTGTCCTCATCGCTCTTGATGACGTCAGCCCCCGCTGCTGCTAGCGTGATAACGGCTCTGCTCCTACCTTGATTCGCCGCCCACAGCAGCGCAGTCCACCCCCACTGGGCGTTGCCACCCCCGGCATACACCCGCAGCAGCACTGTGACAGTGCGCACGCTGCCCGTGTCCGCCGCCAGCAGCAACGGCCTCTTGGCCCAGTCCCGCTCCCCCGCAGTGATGTCCGC